>JAUPMV010000021.1:3700090-4263261 GCA_030848855.1 Branchinecta sandiegonensis | reverse complement strand
AGAAACGGTTAGAATGGAGGGATCGGAGTGAAACTTGCTGGGAAGAACAAGCATCTGCTCTAGATAAGTCCTTTAGACCATTGTACTGGATCCGGACACTTATGGGGGGGGGGGGTCCCGGAATTCCGGTGAGGGTGGTTTTTATGGCACTTGCAGCCTCTGGCTCAAGTGCCATATACCGATCACAATTCCGTCTGTCGGTCTGTCGGTCGGTCCGAGTTTTTTTGTCCCACATATCCGAGTTAGGGTACTTCCAGATGTGCTAGGACAATGAAACTTGGCAGGCATATCAGGGACCCGACCAAACTAACCTGGAAATAATCAGTTTCCCGATCCGACCATATGGGGGGGAGTGCGGGGCGCTGGAAACTTGCAAATTTAGGGCATTTTGTCACTTTTTTCTGAGTTAGGGTACTTCTAGATGAGCTAGGACAATGAAACTTGGCAGGAATATCAGGGACCCGACCAAACGAACCTGGAAATAATCAGTTTCCCGATCCGACCATATGCGGGGGAGTGGGGGCGCTCGAAACTTGAAAATTTAGGGCATTTTGTCACACTTTTTCGAGTTAGGGTACTTCCAGATGAGCTAGGACAATGAAACTTGGCAGGAATATCAGGGACCTGACCAAAGTAACCTGGAAATAATAAGTTTCCCGATCCGACCATATGCGGGGGAGTTGGGGCGCTGGAAACTTGAAAATTTAGGGCATTTTGTCACACTTTTTCGAGTGAGGGTACTTCCAGATGAGCTAGGACAATGAAACTTGGCAGGAATCTCACGGACCCGACCAAAACTAACCTGGAAATAACCAGTTTCCCGATCCGACCATAGGGGGGGAAGGCGGGGCGCTGGAAACTTGAAAATTTAGGGCATTTTGTCACACTTTTTCGAGTTAGGGTACTTCCAGTTGTGCTAGGACCAAGAAACTTGGCAGGCATATCAGAGACCCGACCAAACAAAATTAGGAATAATCAGTTTTCTGATCCGACCATTTTGGGGGGGGGGGTGGAGGGCAGGGGGAATCCGGGAAACTGAGAAGTGTGTAACTTTCGAACGGATGATCGGATTGTAATGAAACTTCATAACTGAAGAGAATATATATCTGTAATGTCCCGTTTAAAGTCTTGACCGGATTCGGTAGCCAGGGGGAGTTGGGGGGGGGGAGACCGGAAATTTCAAGAAACGGTTAGAATGGAGGGATCGGAGTGAAACTTGCTGGGAAGAACAAGCATCTGATCTAGATAAGTCCTTTAGACCATTGTACTGGATCCGGACACTTATGGGGGGGGGGGGCGGAATTCCAGTGATGGTGGTTTTTTGGATTTTCACGATGAAACTTGGCAGGCATATCAGGGACCCAATCAAACTGACTTCAAAATAAAAATATTGTTGATCAGATAATGGTGGGGGAGTGGAGGGAGGGGAATCCGCAGGGGAATCCGGGAAATTGAGAAGTGTGTAACTTTCGAACGGATGATCGGATTGTAATGAAACTTTATAACTAAACAGAATATATATCTGTACTGTCCCGTTTAAAGTCTTGACCGGATTCGGTAGCCAGGGGGGAGTTGGGGGGGGGGGAGACCGGAAATTTCAAGAAACGGTTAGAATGGAGGGATCGGAGTGAAACTTGCTGGGAAGAACAAGCATCTGCTCTAGATAAGTCCTTTAGGCCATTGTACTTGATCCGGACACTTATGGGGGGGGGGTCCCGGAATTCCGGTGATGGTGGTTTTGGGGACTTTCACGATGAAACTTGGCAGGCATATCAGGGACCCAATCAAACTGACTTCAAAATAAAAATTTTGTCGATCAGATAATGGTGGGGGGAGTGGAGGGAGGGAATCCGAAATTTTCAGTCATGCGTAATTTTAGAATGGTTGATCGGATTCGAGTGAAATTTAAGAATTCAACAGAGGACATTTCTCCGATGATTTTTTTCATATCTTTTACATAATTTGACTGGATCCGGACACTTGAGGGGGGGGGGAGGGGTATCCCGGAATTCCGTTTTTGGGGGATTTTCACGACGAAACTTGGAAGGCATATCAGGGACCCGGTCAAACTGACTTGGAATAAAAAAAAAATCCTCGATATGATAATCTTGGGGGGGGGGGGGGAGTTGAGGGAGGGGAATTCGGAATATTGAGTCATGCGTAACTTTGGAACGGGTGATCGGATTCGAGTGAAATTTAATAATTAAACAGAGGACATTTTTCTCTTGTGACCTTTTTCATTTCCGGACCGAATCCGGCAATTATCGGGGGGAGGGCGGAAAATACTTGACCCGCTTAGACTGGTGTGATCTGGATCGAACTTCGTGGGAATGACAAACAGATGCTCTGGATTAATCATTTACAGAACAGGATTGGCTCCGGTTATTATGGGTGGAGTTGGAGGAGGGGGAGGGGGGTCTGGGATTCCGGTGATCGCGCGTTAAGGTACTTCCAGATGTGCTAGGACGATGAAACTTCGCTGGAATATTGGAGACTCAACAACATTTGCTTAGAAATTGCTACTTCCCAAATCCGATTATTCCTTAAAGTACCAATCTTGACCGCAAAGTAAAAAAAATACTTTTAAGCAATATATGCATTTTCGTGATGCCCATCAGCCCATTAGCAGTTTTGCCTCAAGGGTTTTGCTTACAAATGAAGTTCCAGCTCCCTTATAGCGCGCATCTCAACCGCAAAGTCGAAACTTACTCTTGATCAATCAAATCATCTTGACACATGCAAGTGCCATATGAGCTTACAGCTCTTGTTTGGATTTTCACGATGAAACTTGGCAGGCATATCAGGGACCCAATCAAACTGACTTCAAAATAAAAATATTGTCGATCAGATAATGGTGGGGGAGTGGAGGGAGGGGAATCCGCAGGGGAATCCGGGAAATTGAGAAGTGTGCAACTTTCGAACGGATGATCGTATTATAATGAAACTTCATAACTGAACAGAATATATATCTGTAATGTCCCGTTTAAAGTCTTGACCGGATTCGGTAGCCAGGGGGAGTTAGGGGGGGGGGGACCGGAAATTTCAAGAAAGGGTTAGAATGGAGGGATCGGAGTGAAACTTGCTGGGAAGAACAAGCATCTGCTCTAGATAAGTCCTTTAGACCATTGTACTTGATCCGGACACTTATGGGGGGGGGGGGTCCCGGAATTCCGGTGATGGTGGTTTTGGGGATTTTCACGACGAAACTTGGCAGGCATATCAGGGACCCAATCAAACTGACTTCAAAATAAAAATTTTGTCGATCAGATAATGGTGGGGGGAGTGGAGGGAGGGGAATCCGAAATTTTCAGTCATGCGTAATTTTGGAATGGGTGATCGGATTCGAGTGAAATTTAAGAATTCAACAGAGGACATTTCTCCGATGTTTTTTTTCATATCCGGACCGGATCCGGCAACTATTGGGGGGGGGGGGGCGGAAAATACGTGCCCCGTTTAGAATGGAGGGATCGGGATGGAACTTTGTGGGAAGAACAAACAGATGCTCTAGGTAAGTCATTTGCTGAATCGGATTGGCTACGTGCGCCGCGGGGGAGCTGGGTGGGGTGGTGGGGTGGACCGGAAATCTCGAGAAACGGTTAGAATGATGGTATCGGAGTGAAACTTGCTGGGAAGAACAAACATCTGGTCCATGTAAATCTTTTACATAATTTGACTGGATCCGGACACTTGAGGGGGGGGGGAGGAGGGGTATCCCGGAATTCCGTTTTTTGGGGGATTTTCACGACGAAACTTGGAAGGCATATCAGGGACCCGGTCAAACTGACTTGGAATAAAAAAAAATCCTCGATATGATAATCTTGGGGGGGGGGGAGTTGAGGGAGGGGAATCCGGAATATTGAGTCATGCGTAACTTTGGAACGGGTGATCGGATTCGAGTGAAATTTAATAATTAAACAGAGGACATTTTTCTCTTGTGACCTTTTTCATTTCCGGACCGAATCCGGCAATTATCGGGGGGAGGGCGGAAAATACTTGACCCGCTTAGACTGGTGTGATCTGGATCGAACTTCGTGGGAATGACAAACAGATGCTCTGGATTAATCATTTACAGAACCGGATTTGCTCCGGTTATTGTGAGTGGAGTTGGAGGAGGGGGAGGGGGGTCTGGGATTCCGGTGATCGCGCGTTAAGGTACTTCCAGATGTGCTAGGACGATGAAACTTCGCTGGAATATTGGAGACTCAACAACATTTGCTTAGAAATTGCTACTTCCCAAATCCGATTATTCCTTAAAGTACCAATCTTGACCGCAAAGTAAAAAAAATACTTTATGCAATATATATATTTTCGTGATGCCCATCAGCCCATTAGCAGTTTTGCCTCAGGGGTTTTGCTTACAAATGAAGTTCCAGCTCCCTTATAGCGCGCATCTCAACCGCAAAGTCGAAACTTACTTTTGATCAATCAAATCATCTTGACACATGCAAGTGCCATATGAGCTTACAGCTCTTGTTAAGTTTTTAGCTGGTGAGCTGCCATCTTCATTCAAAACACTGTTTCGACCTATCTCGGACCAGCATAATCGGACCCGATCATCATCAAACCTGCACATACCCTTCACCCCGACTGTACGATCAGATTTTGCTCCGAACATAACATGTGCAAAAATATGGAACCTGATCCCAGACGAGCTGAGAGGTAGGAGCTCCCTTGCGTCATTTTAAAAAAAAAGTAAAAAATCATTTATTAGCATTACAGAAGAACAATTAAATAAGGTCTGGTAAAATAAAATAAATAAAAAAATTAAAAAAATATATTTATTAATAAAATTAATGAAAAAAAAATTATAATGGGGTGGCTTCCCCTGGGGTAAGGTGCAGGAAGGTAATTGGTTATTTTTTTTTTTTTCGAGAGGCCAGGTTGTGTCTGAGAGTAGGAACAGTGACCACTCTGCGTTTTATGTCTAAAATGTAAAGATTGTGGTTCTCGGCGTCCAGAAATGGACTGAGTGTTTGTGTTATGTATGATTTATTTTTCATTTGTTAATAAACCCATTGAACTTGACTTGACTTGAATAAATATTCAATTTTTGGGATCCCATCGAAGCCTTGCCCATTGTGAAAGTATTCAGCATCGAAAGTTCGTCGAACCGAATTGAGAGATAGTCCTAAGCCTACGGTGCAGTCAGGTTCTTCCTTGTTCCGCTTTTTTACTGATTCAGATTAGCACCCGATACGCCTGAATATTTTCAAGAAAAAAAGGTGTGTTCACTAACCTCAGTGAATGCTATGGGATCCACTGAACAATTACTGAGCCGGCAAAGTTGGGTTAAAGTGTTAACTTGGTTTCTGTTGTTTTTCAACAATGCTCGCTGGTGCTAGAATTGTGCAAAGAGAACAGGTACAGTTGTGTTCACAATAATCATTCCTATCGAGTGGTAAGTGTTCACAGACCCCATTTTCTCTCATATCAATCAACTCCTTTAGCACCCGAATGAAGTTTCCACTGAAATTATTCAGCACTATAGCTTGTTCATTAGAGCTGACTGCATACTCCTCCGTCTATAATGGGAGGAATTCCTACCAGGATCTCATCTTTATTGGCACTGATTCACACCCGATATCGTTGCCTTCGATGAAATGGACCTGACATGTCCCTCTTGGACGATAGCCGGTTATCTCCCCCTTCATCCGAGCGTATCATCAACAAAACGCGTCCCCCTGTTTTTTGCGGTGGTTGATTACCATGCGTAAGATGGGGGCTCCCGTTTTTTTTATCACCCTCAAAAACGATTTGTTTATGCACCGAGACGCCCCAGATGCTTTCACTGATATTGGCTAAATGGTGATTTGGTCCCTAGTTATTGACCACGAAGACTCTGTCAGTGGACTTGGGGGCGAGGAGGGGCCATGGTGGGACTCATGTTGTAAACCCGATGAAAAATTTGTAGCCTGCGTAGTTGCATGGTAGTTGCTCGAAAAAGTTGCATGTAAATACTATGTAGTAGCAAAGAATACTGTCATTTAATGTGCCTCAGACAGGTCCAATCTTATGTAGTAGTATCCAGTAGCATCCTGTCTTGCCATAGTAGCATCCAGTCTTGCTAATAGTTGCATTCAGTAGTATGCAGTAACACGGTAGCCTTGAAGTAGAAGCACGTAGTATCATCAGTTAGTAATGCATGCTACTTTTTCGTACAGTTTCGTAGCCTACTACTATTTTGAGATAAATTTTTCATCGGGAATGTAGGTGCACACACAGTCCGATATGATTTCGCGAAGTTTGTTTTACTATTATTTCAGTTGCAGTCGGCTTTTAAGTTAAACTTTAAGGACCCACCGCAAAGCACCAAACGACGAGCACCTTTCACTTCTCTTAATGGATAACAATACCCAGACGCTTGCTGTAAGAAGATTTTGCGACCATTTAATCTAGTGAGGTGAATCAAAGCTAACGCACCCTGTGTTATTAAGTAAGTAAGTAATTTTTTCATGACCCGCTATATTCGAAAAGCGGAGTAAATGAAGAAAATAAATAAAACACATAACACACAAAAAAGACACTTAATTTTCAATCGTCGGCCAGGAAGCAGTGGATAACGTCGTACGCTGGTTGGGCTGTTAATCTGCCCGTATCGTGATCGCTTTCACATTGAAGTGTCGTTACGCGAGAAGCTTTCATGCTGGATGCGTATTTACGTTTTACTTTCTCGGTTTCTTCTGCGACTTTTTGTTTCTTTCATCATTAGTAAGTTTTCTCCAGTTTTTCTTCGAAAACTTTCATTATATACTGAAGAGTCTGATGCGTACGCGTCGACACAAGGTAAGAATCGAACTTGGTTCTGTTCTTGCGTTGCGATTTATTTGTGTGCGTAAGCTTTGCGGTTGCGTAGCTCAGTGTGAAAGGCTCTAGCCTTAAGCTGCTTTCACATTGACGCGTGTGCCTTTCACACTGAGCTACGCAAGCCTTGCGTTGCGCTTGCGACGACGCAACGCGGAGCTTGCGCTTAAAAAGTTGACGCAACGTAAGAATAGAACTGAGCTCTATTTTTACGTTGCGTCCGACGCGTACGCATCAGATTTTTCAATCTGTTTTTCACTGAAATGAAGTTTTTGAAGAAAAACTAGTTCAAGAGAGACCTGGACAATATGATCAAAATGTCCCTGACTATCACAACAAGACTTTCATTAACAATACATGGTTATCAATTTGTGAAATCATCAACAAGGAGTTTAGCAAGAGCATGACTGGTAAGTTGACCCTACTTTGTATCACATTACATTTAACTGGACCTTGTCTCCTTCAAGTAGCAAATAGTAATAATAAAAAATTACCTATAAACATTCTACAAACCGTCTGAATTTGCCTATAGGCTCCATGTTCAGTCCAGGCACCATTTTAAGTCTTCATCAGAACTAGCCATTTTCTGAAAACTCAACGCATAAGCCTTCACGGTGTGAAAGGTCCGACGCAAGACAGACGCAACGCTGACTCCACGCAAGCGCAGCGCAAGCTCAGTGTGAAAGCCGCATTAGGCTCAACGCGTCAGTCAATATGAAAGCGACTTTATGGTCTGGTTTAGCTGTTCCGCAGATTCAACCCGATATGCTTTCGGTGGTCGGGGTGGGTGGGGGCGAAGGAGTCTCGATTCTTGAATGTTATGCTTTAATGCCGACCAGCGGACCCAGGGGGCGGAAGGGTTGCCTGCCAGGTTACTTTTGTATCAAAATCCATAGTTGCACTGAAACTAATTTTAGAACTTCCATAAACTACTCTATGGTGGAACAATATATTAAAAAATTAGGAATCAGACTTTGAAACTTCCCTTGTAAACTCTAAAATTGGCAATTCGAGCATGGTAGCCTTGCAAGGTAAATCGGAGGGTAAATCACAAAGCAGTAAATAAACATATATTTAACAGCTTAAATCAAACAATTACACCTTAATTACCCAAATTTACTATAGTTAATCAGTTTTAAATCTTTTGTGGAACTTGTGGTGCCCACTGGAAGGAGTAGAGAGACGCCAGACGCAAAGACTCTTGTCTAAACTTTAAACGCGGCTGAATTGTCTTTGATACAATTTTAGTTCGTGTTGCTTCTCGGGAACTTTAGATTTGATTGATTTGACTTTATGGAGTCAAAACTGTGGTACTTGAACCCAACATATCTGGGAAATCCAATCGTGAGCCTACACGATTTTCTACAATCCCACCGGTCCATTGTTTAGTTATCGTGAGAGCATGTGTCTTGGCAAATGACAGTAATTTTCTTCCACACAAAGTACTGGCTGAGGAAGGAGTCAATCGACGCTAATTTGCGGAACTCCCAAATTATTCTAGTTGTTTAAGGTCAGCCTTTGGGCGCAGCTGCATATCCGGTCCCATTAACCCTGAGAAGTCACTCGGACATAAACGCAATTCGAATCTGACTTAAGCCCACTTTGTGGTTTGGGGTAAATCAATCAATCAATCAATTTTATTTCAACTCTAATAGCACTAGGCTATAACACGGGCAGGAATTGGAAAAACAAACACTCACTAACAATACAAATAAAACACAAACCAACAAAAAATAAATACGAAACGAAAATAATCAAGTACAGTTAAAATGTTTAGTGAAATACGGAAGGAATGAATTTAGGTATCTTTCTGAAGATTTCGTAGGCGCGGGAACAAGCTCGGGTTTCGGGTCGTTCTTGCTTCGCGTGTTAGGTCCATGAGAAGGATGGTCCTGTGGTGTCGAGAATTCAAATTTGGTGGCAAAAACGCATAATAAGATTATGTCTTCTTTCAGACAGTTTTTCGATGTTGAGGTTTTGAAGGTTTTCGTTGTAGGATTTGTAATTGTGGCCAAGTATTATTCTGCAGGCTCTCTTCTGCAGTCGTTCGATTTCGGCATCCTGAGCTTCAATTAACCAAGGCTGTCAAATTTGGCAGCCGTACTCTAAAATGGGCCTGACATGATTTTTGGGATCCCAAAACGCAAGTGGAGGGATGCCTATGACATCGCAAAAGCTGTCAGTCTGTCCGTCTGTCTGTGAGCACGATAACTCTCGAAGGGAATACGATATTTTGATGAAACTTGGTGTAAGGATTCTTTGGGTCAAGGGTAAGGTCAAGTTCGTAGATGGGCTTTTTAGCCCTACATTTAGGGGTGGGGGTTCAAATTAAGGGGCAAACAAAATATTTTTAAACAGCTAATGAGATAGTCGATTAAGGGGTAAGAAGACATGCTGAACACGATTATGAAAACTATTTTGGTTGCCGGACAAGTATTCCGCCCGGAATACGGCCAAAACTAGAAAGTTTGTTAAAAGTAAAAGTTTATTTGAAGTTGAGTAGATGTTCGATATAGGGGTAAGAAGACATGCTGAACACTGGTGTAAAAATCATTTTCTACCCGGACAAGTAGTTCGCCCGGAATCTGGCCAAAACCGGAAAATTTGTTAAAAGCAAAAGTTGTATTTGTAGTTGATTAGGAGCGTGTTCCATCCTGCTTACCGTAGTTACTACGCATGACGTCACAAATTCTGCCTTTCTGTCGTCAAGGCTGGAACGATTTTTCTATTTTCCAGCAGAATATCATGCCGCGGGCGAATCCGACCAATCACCTGACAGAGATCCGTAGTTACTACGCTCCCGAGCGTGGTAAGCAAATAGTTACTATTAGTTACTATTTCGAGAAGGCTGAAACGGTCAGCGTAGTAACTTTTCGTGAGGTCGGAACGGAAATAGCAACTAATAGTTACTATTATATAGTAACTTTGTTATATATATTATAGTGATATATACTAACAGTTACTATTGGTACGAGGGTGGAACACACTCTAGATGTCCGTTTTAGGGTAAAGAAAAGATGCTGAATCCGTATATGACAATCAATTCTTAGCCAGACATATAGTTCGCCCGGAATCCGGTTGACAGTGGAAGATTTGTTATAAATTAAACTTTTTCTTCGTTCTCACTTCGTTGTCCACGAAGTCTTTCAGTCTGATAGCGTTCAAACGAAGGCGTAGATTTCTTCGAATGGTTTTCGCTAAGTTCAGGTTTAGAACACGTTTATTGTTCATTACTCACTGTTATGTTGTTACTTCGGAGCTTCACCACACTCTGAACTGAAAGTGACTAAAGAAGCCTCTTTACCTTAGACCTTAGTTCCTCCTGTGCCGCCAGAGGCACCCAGGGTATCCAGAAAGAGCCGCCAGTCGTCCCTCATATGTGCTGCTGCCCAGACATCTTCCCACTGAGGTTGGACCAAGAATAAATATTATTCTTATTATCCCTTATTTATTCTTGGTTGGACTATCGAACTAAAGTCTTTTAGGTCCCGCTGGTACGTACGACGAAGTGTATTCTTCGGCATTCCTCTTCTTCGGGTTCCCTCTGGTTGTCACTCCAGTACCGTTCTGGGGAGTCTATCTTCTGCCATACGGATAACATGCCCCAAGTAGCGCCATCTTCGTTGGCGTATGGCATCAGTTACCAGTGGCTGGCGGGAGATAGAGCGAACTGTCTGGTTGGTTATGTGGTCCCTCCAGTTAATGTTCAGTATTCTGCGAAGACAGTTGTTTTCGAAAGCAAGGATCCTCTTTTCTTGGCGTTGGTTCAGTTTCCAGCATTCATAGCTATAAAGGAGGGCGGAGATGACGTTACTGTTGCACAGCCTCATTTTTTGACGGCTAAAGAAGCCTCGTCAAAGACTTATTTTGACGTCAATCACGCGTTGCTCTCCTTTCACTGGTTACCTTCTCATCTGCCGCTTGCAAACCGCAGCGTCTTCAAAGCGTTCTCTAAGAACTTCTAGTGGAACTTGGTTTTGAATTCTCCTTTCAAATCTGGGGCGTATTCTCGCCGTTCCCCGAGGACTCCTCAGGGAATCGAAGGGAACGGCGAGAATAGAGGGAGTCACTTCACGCGGACTCCGCTTACGGAAAACAACGAGAACACGGGGAATGCTTCTAAAAGGGATTTTGTTCGAACAAAAAATATGCAGTTGACGAAATTAGTCTGGATCCACTTTATTTTTTGTTTTGTTTATTCTGATTCTTTTTAGTTAATTTTACATTGCACGAACACCAGCAAAAATTCATTCCCCTCCGAATCTGAGAGGGAGTCCTTTTTGATGATGGTGATGATAATCGGAGCATTCCCCGTCCGTGGGGACTCGCGAGAATACGGGGAGTGAGTCCCCGGGACAAACAAAAACGCAGGGACTCCTCAAGTGGAGTCCTCGGGGAATGGCGAGAATACGCCTCAGGCCGAGCTTAAAAGGTTCGGAAACGATGTTCCTTTTTGGGATCTCAAAACGTAAGTGGAGGGATACCTATGACATCGCAAAAGTTGTCCGTCTGTCTGTCCGTCTGTCCGCACGATAACTCTCGAGGAGATTGAGATATTTTGACGAAACTTGGTGGGAGGATTCTTTGGGTCAAAGTACAGGTCAAGTTCGAATATGGGCTCTGTAGCCCTATATTTGAGGGTGGGGGAGGGGGTTCAAATTAAGGGACAAACAAAATATTTTTAAACAGCTAATGTGATAGTCGATTATGGGGTAAGAAGACAGGTTGAGTACGATGGTTAAAACCATTTTCTTGTCGGACAAGTAGTTCGTCCGGAATCCGACAGAAACCGGAAAGTTGGTTAAAAGTAAAAGTTTCATTTGAAGTTGATTAAATGTTCGATTTATGGGTAAGAAAACATGCTGAACACGATGGTGAAAACCATTTTCTCACCGGACAACTAGTTCACCAGGAATCCGGCCAAAACTGGAAAGTTTGTTAAAAGCGAAAGTTTTATCTGAAGTTCATTAGATGAAAGTCAAAGTTTTATTTAAAGCTGATTAGATGTTCTTTATAGGGATAAAGAGATCCGCTGGGTTCGTTTCTGAATTTACTTCATTTTGCTGGACTAGTAGTTCGCTCGGAATTCTGGTGAAACCGGAAATTTGGCAGAAGTAAAGCGAAAATTTCGGTCAGTATCGTCAAAATAGATATGGCTTATAGAGGCATATCTGAACTTGGTTTTCTCTGATAATTAGCCTGGTGAAGACTGGATCTGGCGAAGACAAGACCCAATTGTCTGGATCAAATATTAGATTTTTGGGATCCCATCGAAACCTTTGGTCTTGCTAAATCTGAATTTAAACGGTGAACCAGATGAGAACTTTCAATTTGCTAATAATAAAGACACAAGACGCTTCGTAACCCAGACGAGTGTACACGACCTTGGTTGTTCTTTGCTTCTTTCCACGTCCTTTGCATCGGAGGACAATCTTGTCAAAATCTGCATAACCGGTCTTTAGACCAATAAGCTTCTGGAAGCAATGATCGGGAGCCTTATACGTCACGTAAAGATAACAAACGTGGCAAGCGTGATAATCAGTGTAATGCTAATACAGGAGGTATGATACACCTACGATGTGAAGAATCTCGATAACGAGAATGGAACTGAAGTAAAATGAATTACTCTCATAAGTACGGCGTGTCCTTTAAAGATTAGTCCTGTTTTAGTGTAATTTTCATATATGATGTGTAATATCACGAAGTAAATAAATTGATTGATATCTATGAAGCGGTTATATCTCCAGGCTAGTGTATTCGGCACGGTTTTCGGCATCGTCTTAGTTTGACACCCACTGATTAATGATGCTCTGCTTCACTACCTTCAAAGAATAATGAATGTGTGACCACTCATCAGAAGTATTTGAGTAAGATTCCGCAAAGTCACGAACCCTCCCGGGAGGCGAAGAATCCCCCACTACCACCGGCACTATATCAAGATCGTTGGACCAATTACAAGTGTTTTGGCATGTATCCCAGCGGGGTTTGATCCCAGATCCTTCCGCTTTCTCAGACTCTGTGGTCAGCGTGAGAAGACTATTGATTAATGGTAGGGAGCGGAAGCCCGAGAGTCGTGGGGCGTGATAAGTTCCCGCAACCCCTGACCCAATCTCTTCGATGGGGTTTTATGATGTTGGTACATCCTACTGTAACGTTGCGCTATACCCAGCGCGCAATGCCGACAACTCAGCGATAATCTTCATGGAATGAAAATAGTTATTAATTGAGAGCCAAGATTCTTCGCTTCAAGTACCACGAAATTCTTTTAAACCACACACCATATTAAAAAAAAAAAATCCGCGTTGCTTTGAATTTCTTACCTGACGATTCGTTAGTGAAACTGCCCTTCAGTGCTCCGGACATTAACATTTTGACAATTTTCCCACTAGCAGTCATATCAGCTCATCCTTGAGAAAATTTTCAGCGGATTTCATTTTTATTTTTGTACTTTGTCGAAATTGGTTCGTATGTGGGACAGGAATGGTTCACGCCTGAAATCTTGGTATTGATGATAACTCTCAAGAGAATGTAGGTTTGTATCCAGCGTGAAGATTTTGTAGATCTAGTTCGTCCAGGTTTTGATGCATATTTAAATGGAGGCTTACTGCGCAACATAAATGTATTTCAATCTCAAGCAATAGTGGTCCCATTTGGATCTCAGGCACAAAACTCTGCCTTTCACTATGCGAGGGGTCACTGGCTTGGGACAGAAGAGTCAGCTGAATTGTCTTTTTAGAGGTTCGTTTCCTTCCATTACATCCGGAACGACTTCGGAGACGTCGATCCTCAATCTTACCCACCGTTTACCGTTCATCTAGGAGGAATGCATTATTAAGGTATGACCTTTTTTCGTTTGGATTTTTTTCCATGTTACACTTTTTCCCCCGTTCTTCACTTTTCTTTACCAGTTGTATACTAAAAAAAGCTCCTGGCCAAGTTGGAGGTTCAGTTCATATCACAGTTGAACAGTACACTCTTTTACTTTTTACTCCCCAATTCAGACATGAAAAAAACTCAGTACTGCCTTTTTTCCTGGCCTTGTTTCTGATATGTTTTTCCAGTTGACTATAATGTTGTTTGGCTTCATGTTTTCTTGTGCCTTTCAGACCCTGTTAACATAGGCTATTCTTTCGCAGTTATTCCAATGGGCCAGGAGATAAACACATTACATTTTCTTCCGTTGTTCTCTTTTGATGATTTCGTAAAGTTCTGTAAAAATGTGAATTCAAAAATTTTGTTAAACAGTGTTCGGGTTCAGATTACTCTTGAATGGTTCGTTTTACTCCCCAGTTGAGATAAAAGAAGTAATTTTTTGGCGATTCTGTCTGTCCATGTTTCTTGATCATGTACACTAGATTTTCTGTTTAAGCATGATCATTTCGGCCTCCTTATCTTGTTATTTCCTTGTCTTGTTCCCTTGGTCGCGGGTTTGGAATGTTCATCAATTTTTCTCCTTTTTGTAGTCGAAGTAATCCTTTTGTTTCTAGCTTGTCATTCCCTCCTCATTCTGCTTTGTTCTCTCTAGGTATTTTGTTTGGAAATAAGGTAAGTTCTAGGCCCCTTGCAGCATGTTACCCCCAAGTCTTAATCCATTGGCCCATTTTGTATGTTATCCTCTTTATTCATTGGTCCATTTTGTCGGTTTGTGGTTCATTTGTACGAAGACTGTACAATACTACTTGGTACTAGAACGTCTGTCACTCCATTCCCTTATTGTAAACTTAGCTCCGACTATACAATTCCCGACCTGAAAGAGCGCCTGCATTTCCCCGCAACTAATAATTCCGACCCCTCAGGAACGCACAATACACTAGCCTTATTCGTATCATGCGATACAGATTGTCTGGAAGTTATCCAGTAAACGCATCCGCTCAGTATTTACGGAGTAAGTTCGCGGATTTCTCCTCGTTGAAGTAGCTGAGATACATACTCTCTTATCAGTATCAGTTCTTGGTTTTAGTCATGCATATTTGTACCCGTGTTAGCCTAGTGCTATTAGGGTTGAAAATAAAATTGATTGATTGATTTAAAATTGATTGATACTGCCTAAGGATTCTTCAGTCCCCTGGTAGGTTGTCATTTTCTGTGACGGTTGTGTTCTTTCCAGATCTGTTCTGTTTGCGGTTATTTTTTTATTTTGTGAAGGGTTCTCGGCAAATTTATCTCCTAATATATCTCCTAATTAGAGACTTCATTAGAAATACCTAATTCTGAAATGTTGTTGTCCATATCGAGTGTTGTTCCACCGATTTCGGTACCATACATCCTTACGATCTTGGCATTCGTGTCCGTTGAAACTTATGTTTTTACTTTTTTATTTGAAAATTATATTTAGCCTATATTATTTTATAACTTTTCTCGAACAGATATGCAATGCATAACTTCCTATGTCCCACAGGAAGTTATTTTATGACAATTTCTTTTGTGGAGGATGTTACGACCTCGTATCAACCTCCAGAGAGGCTGATACGAAGCCGTAACAGCCTCCGCAGAAGTTCATCGAGCACTTTTTCCTCAAATACTGAATTCATCGAGTACTTTTCCTCAAATAGTGAAAAGCAGAAGCTGACCTCCACAAAATAAATTAAAAACAATACTTTCAGTAAAAAAACACAAAATAATACTTTAAAAATACAAAAAAAATAAGAAGTAAAATAAATGTTGAAAAATGACAGAACATCTTCCTCTCTTAGACAACCAGCCTATGCCCTAGGTCATACCTTGTCACAATCAAATTTCCACTGAAAATACAGCTTGTCAACTGAAACAACATCCTACCTTCCAAAAAGGTAATCAATGAGCACTTAAAACGGTCTTTGAGTGAGGAAAGATATATTATAATTTCAAAGACCACGTGATACCCAGTGTTGCCACCTTTTTCTGAAGGAACCTGTGACTTTAGGCTGCAAAACCTTGTTACATTCTTGCGCCTACGAAGTTGGGCCTTATGTACCAACTATTAGCTAGAAATCTCGCTTTATCATCTTTATGATTATATGCCTAAGCTTCATTTCTCGATTAACTGTCAAGATGTAAGGAACCTGTCGCAGAACCCGGGCTCAGTTTTCGAGGAAGTCCAGAATAATTGACAAATATCAGAATTGTGCAACCACTGGCAACACTGTTATCGTAAAGCACGTTTTCGCCTGATTTCAAATTTCTTGAGCGAAGCAATCTAATCATCTGCAAAGCTGTCGTTATCAATATACTAAACGCGTGTGAACATACTAAAAGCACAGTCGGAATGTATTTACACTCTGGTCACACTAGGCTCAAAAACGGCACAGATTTGAGGAACAATGTCAACTGTTTTGCGCAGATTCGTGAATGTTGTGCTGTCACCCGTGAGAAACAACAATATTCAGAATCTGATGAATTTTTCCTGATTTTTTTTTTTAGCAACCCCGAAAAACTCTTTTTTCTTGGATCTTGTGTTCGACAGATACTTCGGTGCCGAATTATGCGAAGAAAAAAGCCTAGTGTAGTTTGACCAAGTTCTTAGGGAGTACTTCATCAGTTAAAATAGAAAAAAACATGACTTTCTGTTATAAAGCAAAATTTTAAAGCAGACTGCAACTGTCGATACCTGTTTGAAAAAGTTATAATAGTTAACATACCTCCATCTCGGTTGATATCCGAATAACAATCTCGACGGCCATTTAAAAATATAAACCTCGCTGCGCTCGGCTGATATTTTTCAAGCTCGACCAGGTTATTTTCAATGGCCGTCTCGTTGTTATTTTCCGATATCAACCTCGATTAACCTTTGGTATCAAAATTTTAAATTGAATCTTGAGCCCCCTTAAAGGACACCTGAACAATGAAACCATACTTGAACACACCATGAAGAATGCATTTACAGACATGGCCACGGAGAGCATTCTTCTCCTGAGCGTGACGTTTTCAAAATAGGGATGTTCGTTTCTGGAGGTCTGCACATTCAGACTCCAAGACAAAAAGCGCAATTCGTTCGAATCTTGTACAGCGCTGGCCGGATCGTATTGGAATTTGGTACTGAAATAAGGACAGATGCAAAATGGAGCAAAATCATAGCTTGGAAACACTATTTCGTATTTGGATTGGGTTTTCTGCAGGCAATGCTAACGGAAGTCATACAGATAGGGATGATACTTGGTACTCTTCATTCAGGTGTCCTTTAAAGAGGAAAGACGAAAAGGTAATAAAGTAAATGTACTGTGTACTAGCGTTAATACAACCGAGACAGCAGCATCAGATTTTACCTGGTCATTAGAAAATCCGATTTGCGAAATTCGCCTTATTCCGGTTCAGCCCTCTAAGCGGACTAATCTATGTTATTCTCTCATATATCTCATAGTCGAACACTTGCGTAGACATGGTAAAAAGTCGAATCCAGAAGGTAGTGGGTAACTTTTACTTTCTATTACTGAAATGTATGCAAAACCTCCATTTACCTCGGAAGCAGATTGAAAATTTTCTTCGTTGCATTACTTTCTTGACCGTCCGAAATATCCAACAGAAGAAAAATAACGTTCGAAAAAGAATACAGAATAGCACACAAATATTTTGATTTTATAAGTAGTGGACTGATAGACAAAAATGCTCCTAGGCCGGGATTTGAACCCAGGACCCTCTGCTTACAAGGCAGTTGATCTACCAACTGAGCTACCGAGGGGCTTGTGAACAGAGTTCGCAAACCACTACAATAGTCTGATAGAAGCCGGCCATAGGAACAGTGATCCCGCCCGAAGGCAAATTCATCTAACCAGTTTACATCCGTCTTGTGGGTCCTGGTATGTCTACGTGTCTCCGACAATGGAGTCCTAGACTTCTAAATTATATTCAAAAAATGTTTATGGTTTATTGGTCACGGTACAAGTCCCTTGTCTAAAGTGCCATCTATGTATTATTATAAATATTTTGATTTCATTGTGTATGCCAAAAGAAAGCTGAAACACTTGGCCCGTAGCTGATATTAAGTCCTTAATTTATCATTTCCATTTGGTTGTTTTAGGCACGAAAAAAAAATGTAAGGCGGTCTAAAATTTTGAGAAGTGTTCAAATATATCACTACTGTAGGCTACTTCTGAGGTTTTTTTTCAACCTGTATGCGGGACGCTACATTCTGGTCTTTCAGTTTTGTTAAAACACTGATTTAACTTTTGGCGAATTAGTAGTGGAATTTTCGTTCTTTTGATTGATCGATTAATTCATTTATTCACCTTCAACTTGACTAAAAAAAACATACACTCATCCTTTAAAGTGGTAACTACTGAACAACTTAAATTGTTCCCCATTGTTCCATATTAGTCAATAATTTGTTTTATGTTCTCATTCTTTTCCAATTCCTTCTTTGTTTTCGCTATGGTCTGTATTCCGTGACAACTTCTTTCCATTCATAGTATAGTTTGTTTCATGTTCTAAAGTTTTTTTCCAGTTCCCCTTCTCTGTTTTCGCTATGGTCTGTATTCCGTAACCACTTCTTTCCGTTTATAGTATAGTTTGTTTCATGTTCTGAAGTTTTTTTTTCCAATTCCCTTCTCGTTTTCGCTGTGGTCTGTATTCCTGATGGTGCGAAATTTATCAAGCCTCAAACTGCCTCTTTGCTGCATATTATTGTCAAGTTTTTGATGACAGGGAACTAAGTGTGTGGGGAGAGCTGTGTAATGGCAGCTAATCTTGTAGGGCCATCTGGCTTTTCTTGGCGGAGATGCGATTGATTATGAATTGATTTAATTTGTGGTTGTCTCACTTGAGGAGAAACAGAGCCAAGCCAAATCAAAACATAAAGCGTGGGAGGTTGACTGGTTCTGCTCAGTTAGTAATAGAGGGGTGGCTAAGTTCTAGAAATATGTGCAGGTTCGTCTACTGATCCATAATTTGACTTTCAAATATCGATTTTAAATTTTTCTAAAGAGTGAGCTCGTTGTAGTTTTTTCATTAATAATAATAACAATTTATTGAGGCCCGCTATCCAACAAATGAAAGAGCGGAGTAGTCGAAAGAAAGAAAAATGAATAACACACTAAGAAAACGAAACACTATATAAACTTTATATAGCTTGTAGATACGTTAGGCGAGTCGACGGCGATTCGTACATGTTTTTGAAAGCCCGGGATCTAGCACGACACTCTATGTTTTCGCACACTTCGCGGAAGCATCGGTAATGTGGTACTTCTTCTACAGGGCTGAATTAGACTCCCATGGGGGGGGGGGGGGAGTCCGAGAAGGTATTTTGCCAGTTTGTAGTATTTTGTCCGAATTTGCCTTTTCTCGGATATTTAGCAAATCCCAGAATGGAGAAATGAAAAAAATGTAGACATAGTAATGTAATGTAGACATAGTAAATGTATACATATTTGCTCAAAGCACAAGTGTCATTAAATGCATTTTATATTCCAGTATTTTAAAGCTGAAGTGGCACTCGATACAGTTTCTGTCCCAATATTCTAACATGCGCGACTTCTTTGAAACTCTGTCGGGTTTCTCAAACGATAAATATTCCTTGAGCCCAAGCTGACTTTGAAACATTTACTCAAATACTGTATAAAACGGATACGTCAGCTATGATGCTTCATCAGCAATATTTCGGCCCTTCTTGGCAAGGGTCCTTGTCAGGCTGTCAATCTTCAGGTTCAGCGTCGGGGAAGGAAACAAACTTGTAATAAATAGCTGAAGCTTCTACCGACTACAAATATCTTATTCGGGCAAATTACTTTCAAATACCACTATAGGGAAAAAACTAAGCCTGAGATTTAATTTTTGACACGGCCGCTGTTTTTGCTGCACGACTGGGGCTTATTCATTATTCAATGGGTTTATTAACAAATAAAAAATAGATCACACATAATCAAAGCACTCAGTCTATTCCTGGACGCCGAGAACCACAATCTTTACATTTTAGAAATACTACGCTGGGTGGTCACTGCTCCTACCCTCAGACACAACCTTGCCTCTCAAAAAACAAAAAAACTAACCAATTACCTTCCTGCACCTTACCCCAGGGGAAGCCACCCCATCATAAAAAAAAAATATTATTATATTCTTAAGCCTATTTTATTTTTATTTTACCGTGCCTTATTTTAATTATTCTTCTGTAACGCTAATAAATGACTTTTTTCTCTTTTTTTAAATGACGCAAGGGAGCTCCTACCTCTCAGCTCATCTCGGATCAGGTTCCATATTTTTGCACATGTTATGTTCGGAGCAAAACAGATCGTACAGCCCCCCCCCCCCCCCCCCCGATGACAGGAAAGTTTTTTTTTCTGTATTTTGATCAACTTCGGATTTGTTATTAATAAGGGACTGAACCGACCCCTCAGTCCCCTTGACTTTGATGAGAAAAACGGAAAATCTTGCGTAAACTGTATTTCTAACCAGTGAGCTCCACGGAAGCAGTATGCAGTATCCTGAACTACAAATAAGCAATATGCTGCAGAAAATTTTTATTGGACCAATCCGTCTCTCTCGACCGCCTCGAAAAGAGCTAAACATGCCAAATGCTAGTTCCGTTTATGTGGACCAAGATGACAAATATAAAGTTCGAAATCATGGATATGTCATCACAGAAATCATAAAAAGAAAATTAATATTGATAAGAAATGGATTATTAAAATGATGGGAAGTAAAGATTTTAAAGAAATAAGAAATGTTGGAAAGTTCCTCAAGTTAGCTTTTAAAGACCTAATCCAAACATTCTGTTTACCTTCTCATAGGGATCGCATGCCACGGGTTTGTTTAGATTTGAACTCGATTGCCGAGTTGCTGTTTTGGCTCGAGAAAAAACCCACGCGGAACGTCTTCTTTTCTAGATGGCGGAATTTTCCAGGATTGATTAGCAAAGAATTACAAGACCTAACTGATAATTTTTGTATGTCTTCAGAGGTATCACACTGGTCTTGGTTTCATAATTTATTTGTATTTGTAATAAACAGTTGGAGCATTGGATGGAAATTATTATTTGACCCTTGGCTCCCTACGTGCCATAACAGCTGTCCGGGATAATCGGCTGAGATTTAGTCCATACAGAGTTATTTCAAACCTAGGATATTTGGTGTTTTTTTTAATTTGCTTATTGTTTTACGGTGTTTTTAGTGGTTTTGAACATTCATAGTGACAGTAGGGATGGTTAGCATTGTGTGTGTGGTAGAAATACCATTTTTTGTGGCCCGTTTTAAACACAGGAAAAATTTCTTTTGATGGGAAAGTTGTGTGTTTTAGTGTTAATAAAGTATTCAGAGTAAATTAAAAATATTAAGTTTGTTAGTGTGTGTATACGCATGTAAGATTGTTCACTTTTTGTTTTGTGTTGTTGCATGATGGCCTAATGGCTTTAATGTGCAAATAAATCATTAAAATAAATCATTCATATTGTCTCTACTGAGATAAGATTATTTCTAATCCGGATTAATTTTATCCCAGTAGAGATAAGATTAATCCCAGTAGCAAATATAGTTAGCTTTAATCCTTTCTCGGAGAAACCTATTACAATGTAGACAAGTAGACCGTGCCGAACATCATACAATTTTTGTCGCAGCTGCGTGTCCTCTGGTGGAAATAGAGGAAACTTAAAGGACCCCTCTTGCCTAGTCTTCTGCCTTTTATAATATACTTAGCTCCCATATGGAATTATAAGCTTCTTAAATCCCCACCTTTCTCCATTGTTTCGTTTCGTAATAACGAATTCTAAGCGTTTTTTTGGCCTTGCCGAGCTTTCCCGTCACCCAACGAAAAGTTTGCCGGAATCTTCAGTGTCCGCTGACAACTCTTTCACACGTAAGGATGTGATAATCTTCTATTTATTACTTCTTTTATTTGCTTAGTTTCCCCACTTTTTAACCAATTCACGATCACTTTTCAAATGTTTCGCGCCCAGCCGCCGCGTCGGAGAGCAGGAAGGCTGGACACAGCCGACAAGCGCTTACAAGAGAATCGCTAGTTCCAGGTACAAAGTAACGGTATTTTCGAAAACATTTTTTCTAATCCCTTTCGTAGGGAAAAGATCATTTCTAGTAAGAGTTGTGCTTTAAGACGGGACGAAGTTTCCGAGAAATCTTTTTACCGGAAGTCGCTTGACAATGAACAACAGTAAATTAGAGGCCCTTGATATTGCACCAAACCGCACCGCATGTCTTTTTCGTAAGTTCCATGATGGCTACAGTTATGTTTCTGAACACTCCTAATCCGTGATATAATCAGTGGACCACCCTGTTGGGAGACATGTTGGTGTGGCTGCATTCGTCTTGGTCCTTTTCAACCAACGTCAAAATGTCTTGAAGTATCGTTCCACTTTTCGCAAGTAGTATCCTGTTAGTATTTTTGCCGGACGGAAAGTAGTTAAGCAGTGCTGTAACCATGAGCACCCTCTGAGCCAAGTTTTTGTAAATGACATAGTTTGTTTTTAGAAAGGAGCAGCTTATAGCATGGCTCTGCGTTCTAGTTCTTCAAAATGAGATATAAGACAACGTGCTAAAGAAGAGCAATATATTGGTGGTTCACTTTCCGATAAAAACAGACGTATGGTAACATTCTCGTTAAGGTTATTGCCAAAGCGTGACAGAAGATCTGGATAGATTGATAAATCTGTGTAAACCAAAAAACGTAACTTGAGCCAAATTTGACTGTAATTTAGCTACTTTACCTTGGGAATGGGCCTGTTTACCGGATTTTAAGGGGGGAATAAGTTATTAAATAAGTACTGGGTCTAAAAAAAACCGGCGACCCCCCCCCTCCCCGTTAAAAACCATAAAAACACCCCACCGAGCAAAACACCACCGGTACCAACCCCTCCCGGTGACCCCCCCCCTCCCCGGTGCCAAACTCTCTGTTCGAATAGCCCTGGGAACGAATGCCCCGAATATAGGAAATTAGAAAACCATTTGAAAGTAAACATAGACAGAGACACGCGAGTTCAATGTAAACGCGTGTCGGCGGCTCTCTGGCCGATCGCCTCTGCATATACTTTTCATGAAAAATTAAATTTTATATCATAACCCCCGCACATATTCAGCCCGAGTGATATTTTTTATTTGCTTATGCAATTTTACGTTCTATCCCAAACAAGTTAGGGGGTCTTTTAGACATGTCCCAGGAGTGTTTTGTCGGTTGGGGGGGGGGGGGGGGGGGGGGTTGGTCATGTCCGGGGGGTGGGTCGCCGTTTTTTTGCCAGAACCCATAACATCCCGCTTTCAGAGTGAAGTAGAATACGCTATGAAATGTTTGCTGTCCCTTTGTCGAATTCTTGTTATTTTTAGCGACCAGTCACATGTCTGACATCGAACCTGGTCCGTATCGAAACCTGGACATACATACTAAGTAGGTAGCTAGGTACTTTATTTGTGAGTAAACCGATACATGACATTTCACAGCTACAACCTGAAACCAAAGTACGGCACTAAACTATACATTCACAACAAAACGCTTAAAGAAAGAAGAAAGAATAAAAAAAATAAGGCTAATCCATGGTGAATTTCTGTCGGCCTTCATCCAAACAATTTTAAAACGTTTCGTATTCACAACAAACTTAAGAAATATTTCTCTAATTATCTTACTGTTACTCACTCAACTAAGACAAAATGGAAAATCTATTCGATCTTCAGTCAATCTGCTTATCAAATCAAAACGCTGGGGACTATATAACGGACACTCAAATAGACAAGACCAAAGGTTTCGATGGGATCCCAAAAATTCAGTATTTGATCCAGACAATTGGGTCTTGTCTTCGCCAGACTCCTTGAACATTTTTACTATTAAAATTTAGAAACAGATTAAGGCCAAATAGCTAATCATCTGAGAAAACAAGTTCAGATACGGATTCAGCATGTGTGTTTACCCATAAGTCGTACCTATTTTGACGAAAACTTCCTGCCTTACTTCTGCCAATTCGGTTCCGGTTTCGGCCGAATTCCGGAACTACTTGTCCGGCGAAAAAATAAAGCTAACAAGCGAAATCAGCATATCTCCTTTCCCCTATATCGAACATCTAATCAACTTCAAATAAAAATTTAACTTAATAACAAATTTTCCGGTTCCAGACGGATTCTGGGCGAACGATATGTCCGAGCTAAAAATGATATTTATATGCAGATTCAGCATCTCTTTTAACCCTTAATCGGATATGTAATCAACTACAAATAAAAATTTGACTTTTAACAAATTTTCCGGTTTTGTTCAGATTCCGGGCGAACAACTTGTCCGGGTAGAAAATGATTTTCACATTAGTGTTCATCATGTCTTTTTACCCCTAAATCGAACATCTAATCAACATCAAATAAACGTTCGTTTTGAACAGATTTTCCGGTTTTAGCCGGATTCCGGACGAAAAACTTGTCCGTTGGGAAAATGGTTTTATAAGCGTGTTCAGCATGTCTTCTTACCCCTTAATCGACTATCTCATTAGCTGTTTACAAATATTTTGTTTGCCCCTTAATTTAAACCCCCTCCCCCACTCCTAAATGTAGGGCTACATAGCCCATCTACGAACTCGACCTTTCCCTTGACCCAAAGAATCCTCACACAAGTTTCATCCAAATATGTCATTCCCTTCGAGAGTTATCGTTCTCACAGACGGACAGACAGACGGACAACTTTTGCGATGTCATGTCCAGTAATAAATTGAGAAAACAAAAGCGATGGCTGAAATTTCTTGGTTGCAATCAGATCCTCTTTACTTCGAAAGAATTTTATCTGCCAACTACGAACTGAATTTTCAAACTGAAAGCACTATTTCTGGCAAAAAGCACTATTTATTGTGTTACGTGTTGTACTAAAAGGGGAATCATTACTTTTTTCTTTTTACAAAATCTGCACCCAGAAGTTCTGACGCTATTTGATCTGTAAAAAAGCTATGGTCATGTGAATAATGAAAGAAGGGGAGAACAGGCGGTTCAAAGGTAGGCCAAATAACTATTGCTGGCTCAATAGGTAAAACTCCTGAGATGGCAGGCATAACATACATATTGTGATAATGCCACTCTGTATTTCTTGTTAGAGGACCTGTCTCACCTATAATACTAACGCAGCGTACTTCCATAATCACTCCATATATTTCTAAACCTGGAGACCCCAATTTCGTAGGGTATATTCTAACCCCTCTTACAAAACTACGCTGATTTTCTCCCTTGCCATGTTTTGCTACCTTCGATGTGTATCACGCTGTCGACAGTTGTCTGCGAGACATTTTTTCCATCAGAAAAAAGGTTATGTAAATTGTGTCCCTGTTTTCGCTGTAAGTCAACGGGTCTCGGAAAAGTCTTAAAACAGCCAAAACCGTGGGTTATTTCTTGAAAGCACAGCCTAGTTTAAAGAATTCAAATATTTTAAAATACTGTAAGTTGAATAGTAAATAGTGCGAGGGGTCCTTTAAGCGTTTATTTACTTATTTTTCTGTATATACTGTGCAAATGCCTTATTATTAGGCTGCATGTAGTAAATCAGTTCATTCACTCTCCATTCATCTGTCTGAGCTGTTTGACTTTGAAATAGCAACCATTAACAATCTTTGAGCTGACTGCAACATTTTTTTTTATATTAGTCTTTCTTATCGCACTAATCTAAACAGGGATTAGTATATATATAATTGTAATATGAAATTTTACTCCTCTATGATGCATGTCTGTAACAACCTCAAAGCAAATGGTTTTAAACCCCAGGTTGTTCGTGCCGCTGCCGCACAAACTAGACGCGACCAATATTGTTTTGGTGAGGTAATCCTGTGGCTAATATGATGGGTCCAAGGGAGTTTCCTATCCAGATAACTCCCAGATATTTAACTTCTCTTTCACAAAACTTGTTCACCTCCAAACGTTAGTTGCGCAGAGCGAATTTTATGCTTATTAGTGAACAAAATAGCGTCAGTTTTCAACTTATCAAAAATTATTTAATTACTCACTGACCCCTTCTCAAACTTATTCTTAATCCTGCTTGACATAAACTCTCTCTTGGGGTCAAAGATAGTGTTGGACAATATTCGATATCGATAACGATATATCGGACCAAATATCGATATCGGATATCGAAACATACGATGTTTGCTCATTTACAATTATTGTAAATAATTCAACATAAGTTACATTTATATGTCCGAAATTCGAGCAATGTGTCTTCGTAATTAAGTTTTTATTTAGTCGAAGTTTGAGTTGATGCAAGATGCTTTTTCATGACAGTTTTGCTCTTAAATTTTTGTGAAACGAGACTTGTACTATAGCGAAACATGGTACCGAAATATCGGTGTCGATGTATCGATTATCGAGTATCGAAAGTGAAAATATCGATATATCGAAAAACCTGAATATCGCCCAACACTAGTCAGAGCAAAATAACACTATAGTGTCAGAAGTTTCATAACAGATTGTGCATAACACTTTCAAGAATAACACCTTTTCACTTAGAAAAAAGGTTTTAGGACCAGTTAAGTTTATACTATTTCGTGCCCAGATCTCCAACAACACCTTCAGTAGGTAAAAATACTACACTGTCAGAAGTTACATAACGACAACAGCAGGATGCGCGGTTTCAACAGATAACACTTTGGGATGTTACATGTTATGTTTCATTCGTTCCCGTTAGTATTTTTACCAATTGAAGGTGTTGTTGGAGATCTAGGCACGAAATAGTGTAAACTTAATTGGTCATAACACTTTATTTCTAAATGAAAAGGTGTCATTCTTGAAAGTGTTATGCGCTATCTGTTATGAAACTTCTGACAGTGTAGAGAGTAGCGCCAAGAACCTATGCTATGCTTTCCATGCTTTGCAAACGGGCCATAGGGCTACTGGTATTGCCGCCCACTACACTTACGCCATTTAAAGCGAGACAAACTTGCGGGTTTAGACATTTATAGTAAAGCAAAGGTAGGGTCTGCAAACACCAAGGAAACAATGGAGGCTGTATCATTTTGTTGCTATGTTTAGAATATGAAGTTATCGGAGCCAGCGCTGGTGAACGACTGAGTCAGTTTCAGTAGGGACGTTCTCTGTCGCTAGTGGTGCTAGTATCTCTGCTATTCGAGTGTGTGTCAATTTTGTCAAGTCTTGGCGTCACTCTCTGGTGTAATTTCGCTCTGCTTGGGGTTACCGTCAATACCAACCAAGCCAAGATTTCAGGCATTAAACATTCCTGGCTTACATAGTAGCCCGTTTCGAGCAAGAACAGCAATAGGATTAGTTAATATATAATAAATGTTCAGTGGTAATTAAAAATTTAGCGAAGTTGGAATGAAATAACACACCAAACCATATCGTTGCAAATTCTCGAAGGATGACCATCCTGCTCGCGGATATTTATGTTTTCACAGATATTACGTTGCTAATTACTCAGTGGTGATTAAGGTTGCCGAGCCACATCGAAGTGGTGAGGTTTTATTTTAGAACTGCAAATGATCAAGAGAGAGAGGCATCGCCAGTTTATTATATTTAATCAATGAATGAACAATTTTGTTGCCCATCAGCAACACAAACGAGAAAAAGAAAAAGATGGCGAATGGGGGAAAAGAAAGAAAGACGAAAAAGAAGACAACATTCATCTTAATACAAAATCGAACGAATCTCATCAGAGAAGAATACCCATCCAGGGGTGAGCAAGTTTCTTAACGCCCACCATCGCTCTATTAAACTGCACATCGAGCGAACGACACTACATCTTTAGTCGCCAAACCTAAATTCCTTTCTTTGTTAGCCGAGTCTGCATACCTTATGAATAATACATGGCCACGCTTTGTAATTACGAAGTACATAAAAATCTTCATTGTATTATTACATGCATTATAGTGCTCACGATAAACTATCTCTGAAACACTGATAGAAAAAAGCGAGTCATATGGTCAGTCTTTGTTGGCTGATTCAAAATGTAGAAACAATGACATTCAGAAGTTTGGTAAAAATTATTATTAGTGTAGATGACGTTAAAGTTTAACCGAACAGGACTGATATACGACAGTCGAGTTGTTCACTCAACACTTATTCACTTAAATAGGCTGGAAGACCCGATGAAAATGGGCAACTTCGGCACTCCGCTATGCATAAATCGATTTACATCTAATGAACTTTTCTTTCGGATTTGTGATAGCCTACCTCCATGTGCGTACACTTCCATGCTTGAAATGTGGTAAATGATTGCCGAAAATGTTATATTTTTTTTTTTTTGGGGGGGGGGGTCCTTCTTGGGTTTTAGTTGGTTTTCTTTGGAAGTGACAGTACAGTCTGGAATTGAACATTACCTGAGCTTCGCTCCATTAGCTATTGAAAACGCACACATTTGTTCAAGTTCAAACTCTCCCGCTGGATATAAAGTAAATATTAGGGTAAGTCATGTTTTAGGAGGTGTTCCACCCATTTAACAATAGTAACTATTAGTTACCTTTTTCGTTCCAACCTCGTGAAAAGTTACTAAGTTGACCGTTCCGACCTTGTCGAAATAGTTCCAATAGTAACTATTTGCTTACCACACTCGGGAGCGTAGTAAGCGTGGTAACTACGAATCTCTGTGATGTGATTGGCCGGATTAGCCCGTGGCACGATATTTGGCTGAAAAAAGAAAGATACGTTCCAGCGTTGAAGCCAAAAAGCAACACGCTCTTAATGTGTGAAAAATTGCAGGTCGATTGTAAAAAAAGTAAAAATAATAATGAAGATGAAGAAGTTCATTGGAACAAGGCTTGGCTCTATCCTTCGTGGTTTTTATGGCACTTGCCTTCCTGCCAAGTGCCATATACCGATCACTTTTCCGTCGGTCAGTCGGTCGGTCAGTCCGGTGATCGCGAGTTAGGGTACTTCCAGATGTGCTACGACGATGAAACTTGGCAGGTGTATTAGGGACCCTATCAAACTAACTTGGAAATAGTTACTTGCCAGATCCGGCCATCGTGAGGGGAGGGAGGGGAGGCGGAATCCGGAATTTAGTGGCATGCGTAACTTTTGAACGGGTGATCGGATCTTAATGAAACTTGATATTTGGGAAGATCTCGTGTCTCACATGTCCCAATTCAAGTTCGGAACACGCTTAGAACTGAGCGATCGGGATGAAACTAGGTGGGAAGAATAAGCTCAAGCCATAGGTATGTCAATAACAGAACTGGACCGGATTTGAGCACTGTGGGGGAGCTGGAGAATTCCGGTGATACTAGTTAAGATACTTCCAGATGGGCTGGGACGATGAAACTTGGCAGGCATGTCAGGGACCGAACCAGATTGACTTGGAAATAATCAGTTCCCAGATCCGGCTATCGTGGGGGAAGTGGAGGGAAAGGGTGATCCTGAACGATGAGGCATGTCTACCTTTTAATCCGGTGATCGGATCGTAATGAAACTTGATATTTGGGAAGACCTCGTGTCTCAGGTGTCCCATTTCAAGTCAGGACCGGATCCGGTGAATGTGGGGGGGGGATGCAGGGCAAAACCAGAAATCGTGTGACCCGTTTAGAGTAGAGCGATCGGGACGAAACTTGGTGCGAAGAACAAGCACAAGCCCTAGATACATCAGTGCTAGAACCGGACCGGATTCGGGCACCGGGGGGGTTGGGGGGGATCTGGAATTTCGGTGATCGGAGTTAAGGTACTTCCATATGTTCTATAGGACGATGAAACTTGGCTGGAACATTAGAGACTTGCCAAGATTGGCTTAGAAGTTGTCACTTCCCGGATCCGACCATTCCTTAAAGTACTCATCTTAACAGCAAAGTAAAAAAACTTTTACGCAAATTTTTATTTTCATTAGCCCCATGAGCCAATGATCATTTTTGCCTAAATGGTTTTGCTTAGAAACGAATTTCTAGCTCCCTTAAAGTGCGCACCTCAACCGCAAAGTGAAACAAGACCAAAGATTTCGATGGGATCCCAAAAATCTAACATTTGATTCAAACAATTGGGTCATGTCTTCGCCATTCAGTCTTCGTCAGATTCCTTGAAGATTTTTATTGTTAAAATAGTTCAAAAATGGATTCAACATGTCTCCCTGCCCCGACACCGAATCTCTGATCGATTTCAGAAACAACTTTGAGCTTCAACCAAATTTCCAGTTTCAGCCGAATTCGTGATGAACCATTTGTCCAGCAAGAAAACTAAGTTCAGATATGGGTTCAGCGGACCTCCTTAACCCTTCAGTGAATATCTTATTAGCTCATAGAACATTCATGTTTTTACCGTCAATTCAAAACCCTCCTCTTGCCTTTAAATATAGGACTAAAGGACCCACCTACGAACTTGACCTGTACTTTGCCAATGAACCCAACATATACCAACCCCTTCGACCTTCGATTACACTAGCTCTCTCCAATATTCATAGATTATGTCATCATCCAGGCGAAGAGCAATACTAGTGTGAAGAAAGGGGAGGGACTGCTATAGCTGAAAATTGGTCGACAAATTTTGTATCCGGTTTTTGCCGGATTCCAGGTGAACTACTTGTCCGGTGAGAAAATAACTTTCATATTCGGATTCAGCATGTCTCCTTACCCCTAAATCAACTATCTCAATAGCTTTCAAAAAACATTTTGTTTGCCCCTTAATTTGAAACCCCTCCCCCACCCTCAAATATAGGGCTACAGAGCCCATCTTCGAACATCACCTGTACTTTGACCCAAAGGATCCTCGCACAAAGTTTCATCAAAATCTCTCAATCCACTCGAGAGTTATCGTGCGGACGGATGGACAACTTTTGCGATGTCTTTGGTATCCCTCGACTTGCATTTTGGGATCCCATAAAAGTACTTTTGACCAAACGATACATTTCATGATCTCCAAGGGCCCATGACCTTTCTCAAGGGTTTTGCGTAAAATGAATTTATAGCACCCATAAAGTCGGAAAAGGGAAAAAAACATTACTTTTTCCAAAGGATATATATTTGTGATCCTCAAGGGCCCATGTTCTTTTTTCCCTCAGGGGATTTGCTTATAAGTGAATTCCTTAAAGTACAAAAAGAATTTTCAGCAAAATACGTTTCATGATCCCGATGAGCCTCTCATTGTTTTTTCTCAATGGTTTTGCTTACAGGTGAATTTCTAGCGAACTTAAAGTGCGCATCATCACAGCCAAGGGCAAAAATAAAATACCAAACGATACATTCTTGTTATTCGCAATGGCCCATGATCACTCTTATCTCAAGAGTTGTACTTACAAAAATCACGACAAACCCACAAATTGGCAAATTCCTACTTTCATCCTCTGACCCAGCCTCACAATTGCCATATGAGCTTCTAGATCTTGTTCTCGTGGGTTCGCGGTATGTTTTTCATGAGTGAAGAATTTAGTATTTGTCCTAGAAGTAAACACCATTGAAGATATGTGTTATTTGCTGGCTGAAGAATACAATATCTAGGCTGAGTAAAATTACGAAAAAATAGCTAAAAAACACTGACAGATCTAGTCAGCAGTCAGTCCTCGAGCCGAACAGTAATATCGATTGATCTAAATGCATGACCATTTCCTGCTTCTCGCATTACTCGTATCGACAGCTAGTATTTCTGGTTGGGTGGGTTGTGGTGTGTAGTGTCTTGAAGGTTGATAATTAGCAATGGGCCGAGGCTGGGGTCCGTTGGATCTCCTACTACTAAATCACATTAGAATAATCATGAAGTACCTCTTGGAGGATTCCCATCGCTCTGGCTAATGGCCAGAGACAGAGAGTTGTCAAAGGGTTTATGACATCGTGGTTACAGAGATTCAAGACAACTGAATACTGGTACTTCGCAGCTTCTCTCGTGAGTTCGGTTGCGGGGTTCTTGACAGTGTTGTCAGCAGAATCTTTAGTGTCTGGGCGGGTCGTTCCTCGTGCGACATAGAATGGGGTAGTTCCCGAAATTTACGCAAGCCTGCCACAAAGTGCAGGCCCAATAATTTGCAGAGCTCACGGAAACCTTTCCAGGTCATCCTTGGATGTTTTTGGATTGCTTAGTTTCATTGGGTTAATCTCAATCGGTTAATGAGGCAAAAAGGAAGATTCAAGTATCATACTCAAAGATCGTTGCTACACTGTCAGAAGTTTCATAACAGATTGCGCATAACACTTTCAAGAATAACACCTTTTCACTTAGAAAAAAAAGTTTTCTGACCAATTAAGTTTATATTATTTAGTGCCCAGATCTCCAACAAAACCTTCAATAGGTAAAAATGCTACACTGTCAGAAGTTACATAACGACAACAGCAGGATGCGCGGTATCAACAGATAACACTTTGGGATGTTATATGTTATGTTTCTTTCGTTCCCGTTAGTATTTATACCAATTGAAGGTGTTGTTGGAGATCTAGGCAAGAAATAGTGTAAACTTAATTGGTCATAACACTTTATTTCTAAGTGAAAAGGTGTTATTCTTGAAAGTGTTATGCGCAATCTGTTATGAAACTTCTGACAGTGTAATTGTGGGAAATACAATAAAAAAGCCCTTAGTAAACTTTACTGCAGTTTTACTGACCATTCTATCATGTTTCTTTCTGGCCTCTCTTCAGTTTTAAAGAAAAAAGATCTTCGTTCCCTCCGTTCTTGTTATTACCGATATGCAAAATTCCTCTTTTTCCTACCCCCCCCCCCCCCTGGTATAACAAGACCAAAGGTGTCGATGGGATCCCAAAAATCTAATATTTGATTCCGACAGTCGGGTCTTGTGTTCGCCAGATCCAGTCTTCGCCAGGCTAATGATCAGAGAAAACCATGTTCAGATATACCTCTATAAGCCATATCTATTTTGACAATACTGACCGAGACTTCCTGCTTTACTTCTGCCAAGTTTCCGGTTTCGACCGACTTCCGAGCGAACTATGTACAGAAAAAAGACAACTGGGTCTTGTCTTAGCCAGATCCAGTCATCGCCAGAATCCTTGAACATTCTTACAATTAAAATTCAGAAACAGATTAAGGCCAAATAGCTAATCATCTGAGAAAACCAAGTTCAGATATGGATTCAGCATGTGTGTTTACCCGTATAAGTCATATCTGTTTTGACGAAAAGTCCCTGCCACTTCTGCCAATTTCCCGGTTTCGGCCGAACTCTAGAACTACTTGTCCGGCGAAAAAAGAAAGCTCAAAAACGAACTCGGGGTATCTTCTTTCCCCAATAATGAAATTTAACTTATAACAAATTTTCCGACTCCAGCCGGATTCCGGTCGAACTATATGTCCGGTTAAAATATGCTTGTCACACAGGGATTCAGCGTCTCTTCTTACCCCTAAATCGGTTATCTAATCAGCTAGAAATAAAACTTTAACTTCTAACAATTTTCCGGTTTTGGCCGGATTCCGGGCGAACTACATGTCCGGGAAGAAAATTGTTTTCACATAAAAGTTCAGCATGTCTTCTTGCCCTAAATCGGACATCTGATCAACTCCAAATAAAACTTTTAATTTTAACAAACTTTCCGGTTTGGGCCGGATTCCGGGCGAACTACTTGTCCGTCGAGAAAATGGTTTTGACCATCGTCTTCAGCATGTCTTCCTACCTCTAAATCAAACATCTAATCAACTTCAAATAAAACTTTTACTTTTAACAAACTTTCCGGTTTTGGCCGGATTCCGGGAGAACTACTTGTCCGATTACAAAATGGTTTTCCCCATCGTGTTCAGCATGTCTTCTTACCCCATAATCGACTATCACATTAGCTGTTTCAAAATATTTTGTTTGCCCCTTAATTTGAACCCCCTCCACCACCCCTAAATGTAGGGCTACAAAGCCCATTTACGAACTCGACTGGTCCGCCGACCCAACGAATCCTCACACCAAGTTTCATCAAAATATCTCATTCCCTTCGAGAGTTATCGTGCTTACAGACGGACGGACGGACAGACGGACAACTTTTGCGAAGTCATAGGTATCCCTCAACTTACGTTTTGGGATCCCAAAAACAGACATCTGATTTCGCTTTACAAGCTTCCGGATATATTGCTGAATTTTAAGTGTTTTTTTTAGTGTTTTTTGTTCTTTTTCATTGTTTGTACTCCGCTATTCTGTCTTTTCAGCGGGTTATAAAAATAAATAAATTGGTGGAGAGCGACAAGGTTGCGTGGTTTGAGCCTCGAGAAATATCCGCCGGCCTTATTATTTGGTCATTAGCGTTTCCCTTTTGACTCATGTCTCATTTCTGTCGATTTAAATTGAATAATTATCTTTCTGCCGGTATTACCTTAGGACTAGCCTGAAGAAATTGCATTGATATCGCGTTAATGGACACTAATCACAGCCTGAAAGATCATATGAACGGAAGGCTAATGGCTTCTAAATTCGTCTGGAAGTTCACACTTAAATTAATAGTAGCTCATGAGTATTGGGACCAGTTTTCTGATCCTGTTTAGTATAACTTGTTTTCAGTCCATTGTGTAAGATGTGAAAAATTAAGCTGAATTTTAAGCTTAAGCTGATTACTCATTGTTTAAACCTTTCAGGATTTTTTTTTTTAGCTGTTCACTCTTCATTACCTGTCTACAACAAGTCGGCACTGGAAGTGACCAGAACAGCTTTAAGCAGTTCTGGTTACCTAGCATAGCTTTTCATATTACTTTAGTTAGGCTTTATATATGTAATCTACAACTGAAAAGCGGATGTTTCTAGATACAAACAAAATATGACAGTTCTTGGAGCTGGCCTTCAGAAAATTAAGTGTATTAAGTATGTTAAAGCACAACTCTTACTAGAAATGATATTTTACCCATGAAAGGGATCAGAAAAAATGTTTTTCAAAAAATACCATTACTTTCCACCTTAAATTAGCGATTTTCTTGTTAGCGCTTGTCGATACCAACCAGCCTTCCTGCTCTCCGACGTGGCGGGTGGGAGCAAAACGTTTGAAAACTGAACTCGCCGTGGTTAAAAAGTTGGAAAACTAAAGTAAAGGAAAAACGTGAAGAACAGGAGATTCTCATATCCTTGTGTTTCAAAGAACTGTCTGCGATATTATGACTCCGACAAACTTGCTGTGTGTGACGGGCAAAACTCGGCACGGCCCAAAAAGTGCTAAAAATTCATAGGTACAAAACGAAACAATGGAGAAAGACGGGGATTTCGGAAGCTTACAATTCCAGAAAGGAGCTAGATATATTTTAAAAGTCAAAATAAGTAAGAGGGGTCCTTTAATGAACTTGTGGAAAAACAATTAAAGATTACTTCTTCTCTGAAAATTGGTTTTCAACCAGAACCTTTCAATCAAGAAGTTCATAAAATCAGTTATTTAAGGAAGAATCATTGCTTGTTTTTCACAAGCTCATTTTCCAGCTTGAGCGGATTGAACCTGAAGAGGACCCTTGCCAAGAAGGGCCGAAAAATAGCTCTAATATAATGTAGCTGACTTGTCCGTTTTGCACCGTCAAATATGGAGGGTGCCTGCTAAGCTAGTCAACGCTCTCCAACCCTCTTAATAGTTATTGAGCAGACAGGTATACAGAAGATTTATTTATATATTTATAAAGTAAAATAAAAGCAACTGGCAAACCCCCGAACTGCCAACATTCCAAAGGCTCTGAAAAGTCAGTTCAGGAACTAAAAAAAAAAAAAACTTCTAAGAAAAATTGCGCCTCTTAAAAACAAAGAAAAAATCATTTCTTGCAACACTTCCGCGTCAGACGCGACTACATCAGTTTCATACAAACAGTCTCACGACGAAGAAAACAAATGAAAGGGGTGTAATTGATTTTTTTTCTATTTGTGAGCAATATTGTCGGACGTGGTTGTGAGGAAAGGTACATTCATATTCTCAATCGTCGTTCCTATTAATTCGTAACTTTTTTTTTAATTTTTCGTGGCATCAGTTTTTCATTAATTTCTAGTCCGACGTCCCGACTCTTTTCTTCTTCTTCTGCAAACCTTCGTCTAGGCCCCTTCGCGTCCTACTGCAGGCCTGCCGAAAACCAGAAACTCGGGGTGTATCTAACATATGCTTGTGAAACCATAATCTGATAAAAGCCATTAGCTGATAATTTATTAAGTCTGGTGTCTCCGTCGGGACAACCCGAACACTGTTTCATGAGGGGGTTAAGACAGAAAGAAAAATGGCCCGATAAAGGTATTAATGGAAACAGGTTTCTGGTTTCAAGGGGATAAACTTGCATGTTGCCAGACTTTGTGGTCGCTGTGGTAATGGGTAACCAGGCGTCAGAATTTCGGTACTGGTTAAAACAGTTAATTGTGAAGTATTCTCGCAGTGTGTAAATCACGAAATTCAACTCTTTGTACAAAGGAGCGTACAACATAACGAAGAAGTTGAATCACTGCAAATCGGAGCGTGCCGCATTATGGTAGGACTGAAATAATGGTTACGAAGCTTACCTCCTCCTATTAAAACTTGAGCCACTCCATGTCCGCCGGGAAAAATTAATTTTACGTTTTGGCCGATCAATTCTTGCCAGTGAAAAACATAGAAATATTCTGCCCGATCTAGCACCGATGACAGGACGGACGCGGCACCAAAATCTCCTGGTGCCAGTTAGATGTCGCACTAACCGGTATTCGAATTCCTTTGTACCATATTCTACTGAGACAATTAACAAAAAACAAGTGAATTCCAAGTGATTTATTTTCTTTTATGTAATAATTGTATATATTCAAGTATTTCAACACATAAAATGCAATGGTTGACGTACTTAGTGCCATGTTGGCGCTACGAGTTAGATTAATAGAAATATCTACCTATCTATCCAGGGTTGCCACTTGCCTAAAATAAAATGCACTGCCCAAGTAACAAAGAAGTACTACCAGAGGAGTTATCGAACCTTCGTCAAAACTAAGGTTGTTCGTACTTGAACAAATTCCGGTTAGGTAAAATCTATAGAAATATTATCTCGTTTCTTACAAAAGAAAACGAAATCATCCTCTTTTCTCCTCTTTTTGTCTTTTCTTGCAGATTGACCTATTGCAATTAGAAGACAAAGGATCAAAAATGTATTTAATAATGTGTACAAATGCGTAATGTCGTATTTCATGACAGTTCTAAGACCCAAAGACGTGGTTTGGAGAAAAACGCTAGCATTTTCAAGAATTTATGACACCAGGACCCATGCCGAAAGGTCGAAATAGAGCTATAATAAATTCACCTGATATCCATTTTGTACTGTCAAATATTGACTTTACTAGCCCATAAAGATTAGATTAAAGTAATCAGATCAGATGACCAAATGTTTCAGATTAAATGAGTGATATACAACTAGCCCCACATCACCTTAGACAGATTTTTTTTTTTTTAAGTAGTAACTTCATTAAAATGTATTGCAAAAGTACTACTTTTGTCTGATGTACTACCAACTCACTACTTTGAAAAAAATGTACTAAAAATAGTACAATTGTACTACCGGTGGCAACATTGTCTATCTATCAAATCCCTAGCTCTGACGTTGTTAGCACAACCCCAGGAACAGTTGTGATTTAATTTTGATTGCGAACAATGGAGAGATCTGGTCAACGGAAAATTATTCCCCTTGAACTTGTGTCTCTAAGATCAAGGCCTGAACTTACTGTTTCTTAGCCTGTTCCAAAGTTACAACCAGTAGGCTGTTCCCTTGCACGATATAAAATCCAGAATTTGTTCTGTCACTTCTTTGAAGGACCTATCTTACCTATAATACTACTGCAAACTACTTCCATAATCACTCCATATATTCTAAATCCGGATACCCCAATTTCGTACGGTACATTCTAACCCCTCTAACAAAACCACGCTGATTTTCTCACTTGCCGTGTTTTGCTACCTTCGATGTGTGTCACGCTGTTGACGGTTGTCGGCGAGAAGTTTTTCCATCAGAAGAACAGGTTATGTAAATTGTTTCCCTGTTTTCGCTACAAGTCAGCAGGTCTCGGAAAAGGCTTAAAACAGCCAAAACTGTGGGTTATTTGTTGAAAGCACAGCATAGTCTTAAATTATTCAATTATTTTAAAATACTGGAAGTTGAAGGGGTCCGAGGGGTCCTTTAACACTCTTTACCACCACAAACACCACAGAATATTATCTTATTTCACCTAGTTGGTATTATAAAGCTATCCGTAACTTTTCAGGAACAAAATACCATAGATGCCACTCTACAAATTGCGAATCTATCCGGTTGTTTACATTATCATTTGTATCCGTTGCGATAACACTTAATTCTAGCTTACAATGATAGACCATCACCATAGACCATTGTAGCATCTCATGAAAATGACAATGCTTTAGCAACCGATTCTTACTTGCAAATCCCTCTCCCCATGATAGACATGAGTCAAACCTTATCATCAATAACACTGGAAACAAAATAGTTACACAAACTAGGAATTGTCGGAAACCTCTCAACGCCGAAGATGATTATGGTTTAAAGCACAATGGGCACTAACTATGCTCTAATTTTTATAAAATGCTTCACCCATACAAATTTCTTACTTCCACTAGAGAGCGCTTCAAAAATAAGCCGTTTCCTTGTTATCGCTTGTCATTACCTCTTCGGCGTCTCGGCGGAGATGATTTCAGAGCATGGTATTGCAAGGCGCGGAAATTCAAAAACTCCTGGCCATGAACGAAAATCATTAATTTTGGTGAGCCGAGTGATGAAAGTGCCATGGTTGCTAAAACAAACCGTCTCTATAGCTGTCAGAATGCTGTAGTGTTATCTGATGAAACTTTTGTTATTTGTAGGACCGAAGAATTTTTTTTTTTCTGGATGTAAAGTTACAATACTGCCAAAAATGTACAAATATAACCGACTTACTTGCAGCTGGTTCCAGAGCTTGCAAGGAATTCTCAGTTAACACCGTTAATATGAATATTTGTCAACAGTACAAATGATCCGGAGTATATAATAACAACGAATGGATAAGAAAAAAGAAACTCCGCATATTTTTGTCGAAGCTAGTAAGTCGGAGTATGGCAGTCAGCAAAAAACGCCCGTAAGGACATATTAGCGAAAATAGGTTGTCTAGGAATCTGCTGATTTCTGAAGTAACATTGTATTCTAGGGGGTGGTAATGTGGCATCATGACTGTTTGATCTGCCTATTGAACTTTAACAGCCGATTGTTACTTCCATGTCCCCGACATGTCTCACAATTGTGTTCCGCCTATTCTTTGTTTGAGTATGGATCCTACCACTAAAGTAGTCAACCCCTCAAAGACTTAATTGTAAAATTAGCACTAATTTGCACAAGTTTATAGCCCCTCGTTAAGCCCCTTCAGCAACCGATTCTTACTTTCAAGTCCATCTCCCCATGATAGACATGGTACCAAATTGTTCTTGCCATCAACTACACCGGAAACACATAATAGGTGCACCAACTAGCAAAAGCTGCAAACCCTTCATCACCGAAAATGGTTACGGTCTAACAGCCGATTGTAGCTTAGAAGTCCCCTACATTCTCGCAATAGAGATCGGCCTACTTTTGGTTTCAGTACGAGCACCTTACTACTGGAGTGATCAACCCCTGTAAACTTTGAAACTGTTGTATCTCATCAAGGAATTTGTGTACCAAAAAACGGATGACATATACTTTGACCTGCTCATCAAGGTCTATCGATTGCCTGTAAAAGAAAATATCTAGCTGTATTAGTTCAAAAGTTATATCACCACTTAGAAAGGAGCAAATGATAAGCTCCAATTTCTTTAGCAATGAGTGAACTTTAAAATTTAAGTGTCGTATCTGATACCATTTCTCTACCACTATCCCAAGTGCAATCAATGGAATGATGAACTTAGCTGAAATCACGAACCGAAATGGGTATAAACAATAGATGGCAGCTCTTTCGGACCCGTGGGAAAATTACACTTTTTTGAATCTCTAAATTTGTCTATTTGTCACTCAAAGAAGATATATTGGCTATGGGGCCGGTCAACTGCCTCACATATTTCGCACTTTTAGATTTTTGTCCATCTTCAGTTTGAAACTGGTGTCTGCCTGGTCGCCTGCTAGAACGGAGCTTTCCACTCGAAAGCGGAAACATGGTTTGATGAAACGAAAGCTTGGCTGTACAACTTCAGATAGTCCTCTCTGACACAGGCTATATAACTCCGCTTCACTTCACACACCTGAAGCTCTGGCTCGATTACAAGCAAAAACCATCCTTTTTGGACTCGGGCAAGAGTTTTGCGGAGCTTTCCAAGATGTAACGTCATATTCATCAGTCCGGCCTAAGGTCCACACTTTCCGTAAAAACCGCACAGGTTAGACCCTTACCACTTTCTAGCAATAAGCTGAAGTCGGGGTACTAGGGAAAAAAAAGATGGTATCTCTTTGCAACATCAAAAGTAGTGTCTGTTGAAAATGCGCATCCTTGTGTTTAATGTTATCAAAACTCTCGACAGTGTTTTACCTTTACCCAGAAAAAAATAAATAAAATGGAAGTTTTTCAGTCGAACAGTTTTCCAGGTCCTAGGACATTGTCCCAGGCGTGGTTCGGAGGTTTTAACTAGCGTCCGCCTTAGACTATGTCAACGAGCATGCTCGGTACGACTCGAAATGGACTTGAGGTGGAGGTAAAACCAGACTGCTTTTATCCTCTGGAATACTAGGTGAAAGAAATACTTCTGTCCAGGGGCGTCACGTATGGGGGCATCACACACTCTCGCAACACAATTATGACCCCTTGCATGTACATAATTTTAATTATTCGACATCTTTTAACGCTGTCTGAAGACAAAGAAGTTTATAGTTATTGTTTGTTTCAATTAAATGTTCTGAGTTTTTTTTTATTATTATGCTCCGGTTCGATTGTGGGATGATCTGCTGTGGGATTTCAGAGGTAAAAATAAATTTTTATATATAAATATAAAAAAATGACTCTAAACGGTTGTCAGCTAAAATAGTCTTCAGCGAAATATCGGTCCTCCTTGTGAAGGGGCCTCTTCAGACTGTAGCTAGGAGAAACGGAAGGAAATCGGAATATCTGTCATCGAAGTACGGAACTTCAAATCGCCAAGACATGCCACCGACAAGTATCCATCTTAGCTGGAAAGAAGAAGAAGATACAGGTGACTCCAAAACCAAAATGCAGAAGAGTCTCTACCCTTTCGACGAACAATCGAGCAGCGAAAACAGCAGCCGTGTCCAAAACGAAATCACAGCACCAGCTTTAAAGGACCCCTCTTGCCTATTCTGCCTTTTATAATATACTTAGCTCCCATATGGAATTATAAGCTTTTTAAATCCCCACCTTTCTCTATTGTTTCGTTTCGCAACTACGAATTCTTAGCGCTTTTTTGGCCTTGCCGAGTTTTCCCGTCACCCAACGAAAAGTTTGCCCGAATCTTCAATGTCCGCTGACAACTCTTTCACACATAAGGATGTGATAATCTTCTCTTTGTTGCTTCCTTTATTTGTTTAGTTTCCCCACTTTTTAACCAAGTCACGGTCAGTTTTCAAATGTTTTGCGCCCAGCCGCCGCGTCGGAGAGCAGGAAGGCTGGTCACAGCCGACAAGCGCTATCAAGAGAATCGCTAGTTTCAGGTGGAAAGTAATGGTATTTTCGAAAACGTTCTTTCTAATCGCTTTCGTAGGGAAAAGATCATTTCTAGTAAGAGTTGTGCTTTAACTCCAAGCAGTTTTCATGGGAGAAGTTCACAAAATTATTCAAGGAAGAATGTTTAATTGTTTTTCCACAAGTTCATTTTCCAGCTTGAGCGGCTTGAACCTGAAGAGGACCCTTGCCAAGAAGGGCCGAAATATATCAAATAAGAAACGAATCTATAAAACGGCTACATGGCTGGGCGCTCTCAGATTTGATTTAACCGTATATACCCCGATTCAGAAAACCGACAGTCAACTCCCCAGCAAAAACACTGTCCCTATTCGGAGCTCCGCAAAATCAGATGGCACGTTCAGCACGCCAACTAACAGATTGCATTACTAAACTTCGAGAAATTAAATTAAGGTTTTTGTCCTGCTTGGCAGTTAGGAGGGTACGGTGTTAAAGTGATGCTTCGTTGGCGTGTGGACAGGGGATCCACGCAAGATATTAATCGAGCGGAGGGCGAATAAAATCACTAATTGTGGCGGTCACACGCAATGGTAGCCATAAAAGTGTTTCATAAAATGTTTCCGGTCTTCCGCAGAGCTAGCATGGAGAGAAGTACGTCTTGATTAGCCCTACCGAGACAGTCATGCGATTCAGATTGTTTTGTCAATCAGTCAACGTGGATCCGGAAAGACTTCGAAGGCACTAGAGAGGCAAACTGGTTATTTAACAAAAGACATCTGGTACAGGGTAAATTAACAAAGCATGAACAATGCGCAAATCGATGGTTTGTTCGTGTATGACCCAGAGCTGCAGAGATTTTGTAAGTGAGATAAAAGATTCTGACATGTTCATAACTTTGGTTGTAACTGTAAAGACTGCTGAAACATGTGGGTCGTCTGCATTTCGTCAGATCCTGTGGAAGGCCTTTTTCGAAAAAAAAAATCGCACAGAAACTGGAGCTCATTCCTGTGCGTGTCATTTTGCACAGAATGAGCGTTCAACAGCTCGACCGATTTTACTGTCAAGAACCTCGCTTGGTACATCACAGTATCTTGAAGCTCAGAAACATAATACGCCGAAATCCCTTTGGCTACATTCAGGCCCGTATCCAGGAATTATTTTCGGGGGGGGGGGTTGCCTGCGGTTCGGACAAAAAAGTACAAAAAAGACATAGATCAGAGGGAAAAGCCTATAAAAATGACTATTTTTGTATGTTTCGGGGGGGGGGGGGTCAACCCCCTAACCCCCCCCCCCCCCCTGGATACGGCCTTGGCTACATTCTATCCCTTATCATTGGCAAGAGTGATTCCTGGCGACCAACTTTACAACCCTGATAATCTGACGAAGAGGGCCGACGGTCCCCAGTACAGGTTCTGAACAAATTCAAACCTCTCACAGGTTCGAATTCTTTCGCCTTGCTAATTCTTTTTTAAATTCAAGGTATTCAGTTTGGATCTCTGACACTCGATCACGATCCTACGACTAAAGAGATACACGTACCGAACACAAAGATAGGAAATACATTACACCAAGCGACTTGTGTTTTTATTTAGTGCACCATTTAAAGCACATAGAAACAAAAATTCTCTCCGCCTGTAACATCACAGAAGGTCAAAACAGTTCCTTTCCTGTTTACAATGTAGTTTTTTCAGTTGCGGCCTTTCCAATTTACAAATATTCATACATCTGCAAGCCCAGAGGTTTGAAACTCATTTATCGGTTTACCAATGAAACCTCTCCATGGCAAAACGTCCCCGTAGCAAAACGTGCCCGCGGCAAAACCTCCCCGTGGCAGAAAGTCCTGACCGCAAAACGTCCCCAAGCATAAAATTTTGAAGTTCACTTCGGTCTTCAAGCGCATAATCGAGGTAAAACAACTTTAGAGTTAGCTGACGTTGGACCGCAGCTCAAGGCCGTATCCAAGGGGGGGGGGTAGGGGGTTAACCCCCCCCCCGAAACATACAAAAATAATTATTTTTACAGGCTTTTCCGTCTGATCTGTGTCTTTTTTGTCCGACCGGCAGGCAACCCCCCCCCGCCGAAAGGCGACCCCCCCCCCCGAAATAAATTCCTGGATACGGGCCTGGACCAGCTGCTTCAGATATGGATCGTTTCCCTTCAGAATATACAGTGTATTACGCCTCGCCGTGGGCTCGGTACACTGTAAAAAAAAATCTTGCAGTATTTGCTACTGGGATTAATCTTGTCTGTAAAAAGATAATCTTGTCTCTAATTCGAATTAATCTTATCTGAGTAGAGAAAAGATTAATCCCAGTAGCAAATACTGCAGTTAACTTTAATCCTTACTCGGATCATTAGTAGGTTAGTTAGTCGTTTAGTTACGAGCACTGGACTCGTAACTGATCAGTAGCCTAGTAATTTGATATCGCTTAAAGCAACATGCATAACTGGTATGCTCGGCCAACAAGCTCCTCGGAGGTCCATCCGTTCTAGACTCCACCAAAGAGATGAGCTACAAGTCCCGGTTTACCAAACCTTCATGAAAAAAGTCGTGGGCGGATTCAAATGACTGGACTTTGCTTTTTGAGTTGGTAACAAGCTGTAGCTTATTTCGAAGCAGTCGCGAACTATCATCATATTTTCCTTACTGGTCTATTTTAGCCAGGGATGTTTAGGTTGGGATGTTTAGCCACAGGGACGTTTTGTCAGGGGACGCTACGCCGACTACCCCATGTCTCTGCGATCTTTACAGTTTGTTTCTGGGGCCAGTTTATTTCAGAGGGTAGTCTACCTGCTCATCTAGCCAACCAAATTAATAATTGTCAAACAACCCATTCTTATACACCATCTGTCGCGAAATGGGCGATACTTTACGATATTTTAATTGGAGGGTTGGGACGCCCGCCTGAGCAGATTATCAGTAAACACAGTCGCAACAGAACATGCTATACTCAGTGCAAGTTTTGCTTCGTGAAGAATATATCCCTGCTTTTTGTCAGCTCTCAAAAGTCATAGAATTGTTGTTACAAATATCACCTGTTCGCTTTTTTATGGAACTTTGATAGCATTCATGATATTAGTGGACATACCTCTGTATCTTGAGTATGTGACGGATTTTTTAAGCAGAAATAGATCCCAGAACAAAGACTTTTTAAGAAATCAGAGCAAAATAACACTAGAGAGTAGCGCCAAGACTTGAAAAAAGTGACACACAGTCGAATAGCAGCGACACTAGCAAAACTAGCGATAGAGAACGTCCCTACTTAGACTCATTCAGCCGTTCACCAGCGCTGGCTCCTATAACTTCATATTCTGAACATAGCAAAAAAATCATACAGCCTCCATTGTTTCCTTGGTGTGTGCAGACTGCAGACCGCACCTTTGCTTAACTAAAAATTTATAAACCCGCAAATTTGTCTCGCTTTAAATGCCGCAAGCGTAGTGGCCGGCGCAGCGAATATTGCCCGTTTGCAAAGCATGGAAAGCACAGATCTTGGCACTACTCCTTAGTGTTATTTGCTCTGAAAGAAATAGACAATGCCAAATGTTTAGATGTTTTGATATTGGTTCGATAAGCCAGTCAAATGTTTTGCTCCCTCTTTAATTTTCGTGATAGGAGCTATTCTAGTAAGTAAGGAAGTACCGTATTTAATAGCCGTTTTTTCACTCCGAACGAAACATAGTAAAGAAGAAAGAGACGAAAAAACTAGAAAAAGAAGAAGGAGAGAATTTGTGGCACAACATAGATAAATACACAGGCCATTTTAAAGAACAGTTACAGAATCAAGAATTAAAAAATGTTTAAGCCAGGAACGGTTTATTACTATTTTGCCCAATTTTGAACAGCGACAGAGAATGTGATGAAATTCAAACGAGGAAATATATATGTGCAATGCTTAGCCGAGTGCGAACAATAATTTAAGTAAAAGAATGTCAAATTAAAGATAAAGACTATATTTTTCAGTATTTTGCTCCTTAGTGTATAACTTCTGCAGCCTCTAACATGAGAATACTCCATATATGTATATATATATATATATATATAAAAAACAAAAAACAATCTCAAATAACAAACAACCTCACATTCTTAACTTAATATCCTACCGACCTACCGACTTTCTACTAATCTAATAACTTTTTCTGTCATGTTTCCAAAACACACTTCTGTCATGTTTCCAAAACACACAAAACACACACTTAAGGATACCTAGAAGTAACTCACTTCTAGTTTGGACTAAGTTCAAAACACGCCAGTGATCCTGAGGAAGAACGAGTAAGTGTCTCACTAACGACTCAAACTCAACAACTCACGTTTTTTTTGTTATCAAACGAATTCTTTTGACCATTTGATCGTTGATGAACCGTTTTTATTTCTGTCTTTTAATTTGTTTGATAAATATTTAAATTGTCATTGCAATTACGAAGAACTATTTTAGTTATTTTTAACATTTTACACTGTCAGAAGTTTTTTACTTAGAAAAAAACATCTTTTTACTTAGAAAAAAAGTGTTATGACCAATTAAGTTTATACTATTTCGTGCCCAGATCTCCAACAACACCTTCAATAGGTAAAATACTACACTGTCAGAAGTTACATAACGACAACAGTAGGATGCGCGGTTTCAATAGATAACATTTTGGGATTTTATATGTTATGTTTCTTTCGTTTCTAGTAAGATTACTCCTGTGAGGGAATATTAAAAGACAAGACTTTTTGAAGCATAACGAATTGTTGGAAATTCATCCGTGTGAGTATGGCTCATCGTGCTAGTTTTTGTCTTAGTAGCTTAGATTTTTAGGCTTATTTGTATCTTCACAGAATTTTTTTTTGTGAAAAAATTTATTATCATACAGTAAAACACTAACAGGGGGGGGGGGGGGGTGAGCGGGTGGTGTTGCCAATTGGAAGTCATTCTGGGTCCTAAGGCGTGAGAAAGCCAATCCCGACATTGCCTATCGCAGTTTTGTGATAATCAAGAGTAACAGTGTGAAGATTGAAGAATTTATGACACAAGAGCATAAGTGCAGTTAAAAGGACAAAGAATTGGAAGTATTAACACTTCTAAGTCAACACCTTTTAAGCCTCATCGGGCAAGTTTTGTCATTGATAATATTAGTGCTTGTTACACTGTCAGAATGTTTCATAAGAGATAACACGAGGATGCGCGGTTTGAACAGATAATGCGTAACAGATAACAATTCGGATGTTATCTGTTGTGTTTCAAAATGTTAGGCATAATAAGCGTTACCATCAGGAAGAACCGAAAAACCGCCAAAAAGTATCTGCTGAGTTTTCCGACATCATGACGATAAGGAATAAAGTCAGTAGATGCTTTTTGGCTCTTCCTAACAAAGCTTGTTCGAGAGCTTGTTATGCATAACATTTCATGCATAACGTTTTCAAACACAACAGATAACATCCGAAGTGTTATCTGTTATGAAACTTCTGACAGTGTAGGCCTCATCGAGCCCACCGGATGTACTTTTACCAACCCAACTTTTTTTTAGGAGGGGTGGCTATTGATGTTTCAAAATTTCGTTTCCGAGGAGTCTTAACCCTATCGCTGACCGCTCCTCATTTCCGTTCTTTCAACTGAATTCGTTCCCCTTCTCTTACGAGGGCGGCTGGAATATAAAAATTTCCATTTCAGTGGAATAAATGTAAATCCTGGTCATTCCGTGACCACTTCAACGGCTCGCTTTAATGACCCTTAAATATCGCCACGACGGCTATTGAATTTCAATGAAAAGCTCCATGTCCCGTGGCTTCTGTTCCGTGACGTTTTTTATTACTTTTTATTTTCACCCTTCTGTGGTACTTCTGGGTTTCCTTGTCAATGTTAAAACAATATCATTCTTCAAGGGAATAAAAAGATCACAGGATAATAAATTAAAAATGTCTTTAGCTCTTATTGGAGCTGTACTGTATAATTCGAATAGCTTCATCTTGTCTGGACGGAACTTGTGACATGATGCAACAATACCAAAGGTTTCGATGGGATCCCACAAACCTAACATTTGATTCAGACAGTCGGGTCAAAATATGATTAAAAGATCTCTTCGTGTCCGAATGACTAGAAATAGCCCACAACTTTATGTCAATCCGGCAAACTTGAAACATGCGACTGAGAATGCAATTTCTGAAGTCTCAAACTCTTGAGAACCCAGGGCCACCGATATCCAAGCTGATGTCAACCCAGTTTCTTGGTAAACCTGAACTAGCCTTACTGACTTTTTCGGGTGCACTGCCAGCCCCCCTCCCCCATTTAGCTTTCCTGGGTGAGAGCAAGAATAAATAAGGGAAGAATTGAGAACTCACATAACCCCGATGTCAGCATCCTAGATCTCTTTTCGTCCGATCTAATTTATCGGGGGTGGAGCCTGGGTGGAGCTTCACGTGTTGCCTCTTGCAGTATTAAGTGTTACCTCCAGAGCAAAAGTGATGAAGCAGTCAGAAAAGGCGGGAAGTTCAAACAGTGCAGATTCTGAGGATTATATAAATGGAAACTCCTTTTCAATCTCGGGTCAGATTTGCAATATGAAGCTCATGTTGTCACGACCCTTCACAAAGACGGTGAAGCCCAAGGGAATGCGGCATCTGATAACTCAGGGGAGCAATTCAGCAACTTGAACGCTGAAGCATAGACCTAACACGCATGCATTTAGTTCAGATTCAATAGGACTGGTGTAAACATTAGTAATTTTATTTTGGTCTTCACAGGACTGTAAAGAATCGCTTCTAGAAAAGGTATTAAGCTTGGACAATATTTAGCTGTCGAAATGTACTCAATGAGTTACTATGTTTTGTTTTTAAGTTGTACTCTACACGAAATTTAGTTCATATCATTTTCTCGTGTAGTTGCGAAAAACAGAAATTAATGATTGCTGACTGCAGGATATCTTTCAAGACGTATCAGTTTGTGATAACAACTTAATATTCTTGGTCCAAAAGGTAGATCATTATCTCGGATAGTTGCAATTTACATCTGCCCAAATTTGTCATTGTCTATGCCTTTTCGTAATCGTTTTTTTTTTCATTATCATGTTTTTACATCATTCAAGTTGGAATTCGGGCATAGCTGGCGAACTGTACTCAAAGAGTTGTTATGTTTTGTTTTTAAGTTGTACTCTGAACACACAATTCAGTTCATAACATTTCCCGGTTAGTTGCGAAAAACAGTTGGCTTGAAGTATTTCCTAATTTAAAATTTTAATTGCTTACTGAAAATGATAATTGTACAGTACCATTCAAAACGTCTACATTTGAGATAACCCTTTTTTTATTTTTGGTCAAAATTTATATCATTATCTCGAGTAGTTGGCTAAATGTTTCATTATCCATCCTATTGACAGTCTTTTTTTTCATCACTAAGAATCTGCCATAGAGATTGCATGAATGTTTGGAAGCGTGTCCCTTCCTTCTTTAAACTTTAGTGTTCAGTCCAAATCGGTCCTTTTCTGCCTTTATTTTCGTCATCCTTGAATGTAGGATTGCACGACTGCACGATTTCACTGTACTTTAGCCCCTTGTCTCGTCTTTTAAACTAGTGGTAGCAGCGATTTGTTGGAGGGAGAAGGGCAAAATGTCGGCCTCTTTCGGTTTAATTTGAATTTGGCGCACTTCCTTGACGCGAAGCACGGCGATCAGAAGAAATAGCGCCAATAATTACTCTGTGGTCTGGACAGGCGCCGAATAGGCTCCACCCCCGGTACTTGAGGATCGGGCAGAAAACAACGTCCCATGATTTAAGTCTTCTCAATTCTTCCCTTATTTATTCTTGGTGAGAGGCCAGTTTAGCTGAATTTGTGTGGTCGGGCAGTCTGCGAGCGCCCACTTTCGCTCAGTTGTTTTGGTTGGGCGCTTGCAGCTTCTTTCTTTCTACCTTACCCCCCCCCCCCCCCCCCTCCCTATAGCGACACCCCTGCCTCGAAGTATGCTGTTCTCTCCATGTATATCGTGATATGTATAGTATTTTTCTTCCACGAAAATATTATTAACACTGACAACTGTACGTTCACGTCCTTTATGCTGCTACTTGCAAGTATCTAACCCCTTCTTCTCTGCCCCATAAGTCGGCGACGCCGGGATTCTAAAAGTCCTTTTATGCGCACAGGTGAATCATCTTTGAATAACTAGCAATATGAGAGTTTATCTTTCGATTATTTTGAATATCTCTTTTTGTTTTTATTTCTGTTGTTGCTCGAAACATGTTGGAAGAGAAGAATGTTTCATGCCGAAAATCGTGGCTGGTATTGATGATTACCCACAATCAGGTACGTCTCCAGGAATCCCTCTTCCCCCTCCCAAAGGTCTTGAGAAAGTACTTTCGTCGGGAGAAGCCCGGCGAAAGTTCATTTGTTTGTCGGCGCGGAGCGCCGACAAAAACAGAAGAAATACAATTTTTGTGGTTTCGTCGACTCGTCGACACATCGACTTCTTTTTATACGCAAGAAATAAAATGCTGCAAACATTTGTAGGGCAAAACACAGAAGAAATCGTATTCTGCATGCTTTTTGTCGGGCTTCGGTGTTCTCTATGGCATATCGGGTTCTTTTTGGGATCCCAAAACGTAAGTGGAGGGATGCCTATGACATCGCAAAAGTTCTCCGTCCGTCCGTCTGTAAGCACGATAACTCTCGAAGGGAATGAGATATTTTGATGAAACTTGGTGTGAGGATTATTGGGTCAAGAGTAAGGTCGAGTTCGTAGATGGGCTTTGTAGCCCTATATTTAGGGCTGGGGGAGGGGGTTGAAATTAAGGGGTAAGCAAAATATTTTTAAACAGCTAATGGGACAGTCGATTATGGGGTAAGAAGACATGCTGAACACGATGGTGGAAACCATTTTCTCGCCGGACAAGTAGTTCGCCCGGATTCCGGCCAAAACCGGAAAGTTTGTTAAAAGTAAAAGGTTTATTTTAAGTTGATTGGATGTTCGATTTAGGGGTAAGAAGACATGCTGAACACGATGGTGAAAACCGGCCAAAACCGGAAAACCGGTTAAAAGTAAAAGTTTTATTTGAAGTTAATTATATGTTCGGTTTAGGGGTAGTAAGACATGCTGAACACGATGATGAAAATCATTTTCTCGCCGGGCAAGTAGTTCGCCCGGAATCCGGCCAAATTGTTAAAAGTCTTCGTAGTTGATTAGATATCCGATTTAGGGGTAAGAAGAGATGCTGAATCCGTGTATGACAGTCATTTTGTACCCGGACATATAGTTCGCCCGGAATCCGGCTGGAACCGGAAAATTTATTTTATGTTAAATTTTTATTTGAAGTTGATTAGATGTTCGATATAGGGGAAAGAAGATAGGCTGAGTTCGATTTTAGCTTCTTTTTTTTTCCGGACAGGTAGTTCCGGAATTCGGCCGAGACTGGGATATCTATAAATCCATAAAAAACGATTACTTTTGTATGTTTCTGGGGGGGGGGGTCGAATCCCCTAGCCCCCTGCCTACAGTAAAGGATAGGTTTGTACTAAGCAGAAGCCAATGATTGGTGTAAAATTAATACGTCTACGTACGGACTTTAACTGGGGAGTCATCTGGTAACGTCCGTAGTATAATTAACCCAGGTTAGGTTTGACATCGACTTTGCCCAGAAGCTAATCAAGCTGGTCCATTGTACTCCGGAACGAAGTTCTTTGTCAGCCTCAAAACACCGTGGTGCTAATTACGAAAAAAGTAATTAGCTCTATGTACTAAATAGCGCCAATATTTAGACATCAGGTTCCCTTTGAAATCATCAATAGACGTGGTTTGAATACACTTCATTGTGTCGCGTGTCCTTTTATCCTGAGTATATCCTCCATTTTCATCACCAGTCATTAGCTTGATATTTCTAGAAAAGTCAGATGTGCCAATTATGGTAGAAAAGATTCAGGGAATGCCGTTTTTGTCGGGGATTGTTAAAAGAAGTAATAAGCTTGGTTGAGGGGAAGGCTGACATATGGCCAGAGGGGATCCTTTAGCTGAAAGGATTTTCTGGACGGGAGCCGGAAACCGCAACTAATTTGGGAAAGGAGAAATAATGCTAATCTGGACCCCCGATAGTTAGTCCGCTTCCTTTGTGAAGTTAAGTTCCCCAGGCCACTACGCAACAATCCGAATTCAAGCGCTGTTCACTTCAGGAACTGAAGCGATGGGCTAAGACAGGTTAAAGGGGGCGTCAAAATGTGCTGTTTTTCCTTAAAGTCGATTCCTCTCTGTAGCCTACATATCCCGATGAAAAATTTATCTCAAAATAGTTGTGTGAAGTTGTACGAAAAAGTACGAACTGATGCTACTACATGCTTCTATGTCAAGGCTACCGTCTTACTGCATTCTACTGCATGCTACTATTAGCAAGACTGGATGCTACTAGATACTACTGCCCAAGATTGGCCCAGTCTGAGGCACATTAAATGATAGTATACGCAGGCTATAGCTTTTTCATCGGTTCGTGATATGTGATACCTATATTTACAGTAGAGGTATGCTTATCAGGGGTGTCACGACTGGGGGGAGGGGGGGGGGGGCGCCCCCTCCCAATCTTGTCAGCCAGTCGGTAAAAAGTAATCCGAGCCGGCGTGAAGCACCGCGATTTTTTGTCAAAACAGTTGATTTTTTTCCATGAAAACAGTCGGGTTTTCTGAAAATCAGTTGATTTTTGCCAAAACAGTCGGTTTTCTGAAAATCAGTCGACTTTTTTTCAAACCTGTAATCTTTTTCTCGAAAACAGTATTTTTTCTGCTAAAACAGTCGGTAAAAATTACCAGCCAGTCGGTAAATGCCTTGCCCCCCTCCCCCCCCTAAACATTTTGGCTAGTAATGCCTCTGATGCTTATTTGAACATTGTTGACTTTGAACTTTGCCATTTTCATGCACATGCTGTGACTAAAGCTAACTAGCATTTAGCCGAAGTAGGAAATTATGGGCCTCTGAAAACACCTAAAAATGTATCTCTACCATTTAGCCCAAAACTGCACTATTCACATTTAAGTAACTGTTCAAATAAACAATAGTTTAGTTATAACAGGGGATTTAGGTTTAGGGTCGCTCCGGAACAGTAGGTTAGTAGCTATGATAAAATATTGGGAGAAAGTGACGAGTTTGCCAAGAGTGAGAGTTTTGAAAGCGGCGTATTTGGAAATACTTGGAGGTAAGAAAAGGGATTCTTGGCCTCAGCAAGTTAAAAAAATATTGGAGGATTGTGGTTTTGCGGGTCTGTGGTGTGATGGAGTGGGACCAGGTTACCCCCTAGGTAAGGTAGCTAAGTTAGTGAAAGAAAGGCTAAGAGATCAAGAGATTCAGAGGTGGCATGGGGGTGTATCAGAGCACCAATCTCTGAAGTTGTATGGCATGGCCAAAGAGACATGGGGAGAAGAAATATATTTTAAGTTGGGATTGGGGGGGGGGGGGCAGAATTGAAGTGGATGGTGAGTCTTAGGGCGGATGCTCTTCCGGTGGGGATGCGGAGAAATTATATTGGTAGAGATAGGAAAAGTACTGGTCCTTATTTTTGTCCAATGTGTGGTATTGAAGGAGAGGATGCGGTACATTTGATATGTTATTGTGAGGAGTTGAAAGAATTAAGAAAGGAAGTGTTTGGTCGGGAGGCTTGGGAGGAAAGGGATTTGGTTTCAAGTATGGGAAGTAAGTGTTTTGGTGAGATCCGAAGGCTGGGTAGATTCCTGAAGCTAGCTATGGCCCACCGTGAACTATTTTTATAGAAGTTGATTTTTTGGTTTGTTGTTGGAGTTTATGATATCTTGTTTTTGTTATTGTGTTATGTTTCCCACCATGGCCCTTGGGCTTTATTGGGAATAAATTCATTCATTCATTCATTCATTCATTCATATCTCTACTGTAGCCTAGAACTTAACTCGCATCGACAAAATTTCAAAATCAGGCGTTTGTAGACCCATTCTAGTGTTGTTTATTTTTGTGTGTACTTTTTGTTGTTTAGAGTCAATTACTTGTCTTTTTGTCAGTGTTTGTTTAGCCTACCGTTTCTCAGAAATAATAAACAAGTAAACGCCGCCAAAAAACGCACTTACGTTCACATCCTTCAGATTGAACTAGTAAGTGGTTACCCCTTTGCTCACCACCTGGATGCGATTTGACGATGCCGGGATTCTCAGTTTTCTTCCGTGAGCACAACAGATCATTACGGAATAATTAGCAATTTCTGTGTGTTATTCTGCATGTAAGAAGTTCGTCCTTGCCCTATTTTGAGTGCCTCCTTTCATTTTTATATCCCTTCTTGCTCTAAGTTGGTTGCTTTTTAATGTCAATTAAATCATGGCTGGTACTGGTGGTGACTGACAGGAGATGGTAGGCTATAAGTTATAGGATATAGGCTATAGGTAGGCTATAGGCACAAACTGAAGATTTGAGTAGGACTACACTTTCAGAAGTTTCATAAAGGACAACACAAGGCTGTGCGGTTTCAACAGACAACACGCAACAGACATAGATAGATAGATATTTGTATTGATCTAACTCGTAGCGCCGACATAGCACTAAATACGTCGATCATTATATTTAATGTGTTAAAATACTTGAATAAATCAGTTATTACATAAAAGAAAATAAATCACCTGGAGTTCACTTGTTTTTGTTATGGCACTTGCAGCCTCTGGCTCAAGTGCCATATACCGATCACAATTCCGTCTGTCGGTCTGTCGGTCGGTCCGAGTTTTTTTGTCCCACATATCCGAGTTAGGGTACTTCCAGATGTGCTAGGACAATGAAACTTGGCAGGCATATCAGGGACCCGACCAAACTAACCTGGAAATAATCAGTTTCCCGATCCGACCATATGGGGGGGAGTGCGGGGCGCTGGAAACTTGCAAATTTAGGGCATTTTGTCACTTTTTTCTGAGTTAGGGTACTTCTAGATGAGCTAGGACAATGAAACTTGGCAGGAATATCAGGGACCCGACCAAACGAACCTGGAAATAATCAGTTTCCCGATCCGACCATATGCGGGGGAGTGGGGGCGCTCGAAACTTGAAAATTTAGGGCATTTTGTCACACTTTTTCGAGTTAGGGTACTTCCAGATGAGCTAGGACAATGAAACTTGGCAGGAATATCAGGGACCTGACCAAAGTAACCTGGAAATAATAAGTTTCCCGATCCGACCATATGCGGGGGAGTTGGGGCGCTGGAAACTTGAAAATTTAGGGCATTTTGTCACACTTTTTCGAGTGAGGGTACTTCCAGATGAGCTAGGACAATGAAACTTGGCAGGAATATCACGGACCCGACCAAACTAACCTGGAAATAATCAGTTTCCCGATCCGACCATATGGGGGGGAGTGCGGGGCGCTGGAAACTTGAAAATTTAGGGCATTTTGTCACACTTTTTCGAGTTAGGGTACTTCCAGTTGTGCTAGGACCATGAAACTTGGCAGGCATATCAGAGACCCGACCAAACAAAATTAGGAATAATCAGTTTTCTGATCCGACCATTTTGGGGGGGGGGGGGGGGGGGTGGAGGGCAGGGGAATCCGGGAAACTGAGAAGTGTGTAACTTTCGAACGGATGATCGGATTGTAATGAAACTTCATAACTGAATAGAATATATATCTGTAATGTCCCGTTTAAAGTCTTGACCGGATTCGGTAGCCAGGGGGGAGTTGGGGGGGGGGGGGAGACCGGAAATTTCGAGAAACGGTTAGAATGGAGGGATCGAAGTGAAACTTGCTGGGAAGAACAAGCATCTGCTCTAGATAAGTCCTTTAGACCATTGTACTGGATCCGGACACTTATGGGGGGGGGGCGGAATTCCGGTGATGGTGGTTTTTTGGATTTTCACGATGAAACTTGGCAGGCATATCAGGGACCCAATCAAACTGACTTCAAAATAAAAATATTGTTGATCAGATAATGGTGGGGGAGTGGAGGGAGGGGAATCCGCAGGGGAATCCGGGAAATTGAGAAGTGTGTAACTTTCGAACGGATGATCGGATTGTAATGAAACTTCATAACTGAACAGAATATATATCTATAATGTCCCGTTTAAAGTCTTGACCGGATTCGGTAGCCAGGGGGGAGTTGGGGGGGGGGAGACCGAAAATTTCAAGAAACGGTTAGAATGGAGGGATCGGAGTGAAACTTGCTGGGAAGAACAAGCATCTGCTCTAGATAAGTCCTTTAGGCCATTGTACTTGATCCGGACACTTATGGGGGGGGGGGGGTCCCGGAATTCCGGTGATGGTGGATTTGGGGACTTTCACGATGAAACTTGGCAGGCATATCAGGGACCCAATCAAACTGACTTCAAAATAAATTTTGTCGATCAGATAATGGTGGGGGGAGTGGAGGGAGGGGAATCCGAAATTTTCAGTCATGCGTAATTTTAGAATGGTTGATCGGATTCGAGTGAAATTTAAGAATTCAACAGAGGACATTTCTCCGATGATTTTTTTCATATCCGGACCGGATCCGGCAACTATTGGGGGGGGGGGGGGGGGGAAATACGTGCCCCGTTTAGAATGGAGGGATCGGGATGGAACTTTGTGGGAAGAACAAACAGATGCTCTAGGTAAGTCATTTGCTGAATCGGTTTGGCTACGTGCACCGCGGGGGAGCTGGGTGGGGTGGGGGGGGTGGTGGACCGGAAATCTCGAGAAACGGTTAGAATGATGGTATCGGAGTGAAACTTGCTGGGAAGAACAAATATCTGGTCCATATAAATCTTTTACATAATTTGACTGGATCCGGACACTTGAGGGGGGGGGGAGGAGGGGTATCCCGGAATTCCGTTTTTGGGGGATTTTCACGACGAAACTTGGAAGGCATATCAGGGACCCGGTCAAACTGAGTTGGAATAAAAAAAAAATCCTCGATATGATAATCTTGGGGGGGGGGGAGTTGAGGGAGGGGAATCCGGAATATTGAGTCATGCGTAACTTTGGAACGGGTGATCGGATTCGAGTGAAATTTAATAATTAAACAGAGGACATTTTTCTCTTGTGACCTTTTTCATTTCCGGACCGAATCCGGCAATTATCGGGGGGAGGGCGGAAAATACTTGACCCGCTTAGACTGGTGTGATCTGGATCGAACTTCGTGGGAATGACAAACAGATGCTCTGGATTAATCATTTACAGAACAGGATTGGCTCCGGTTATTGTGGGTGGAGTTGGAGGAGGGGGAGGGGGGTCAGGGATTCCGGTGATCGCGCGTTAAGGTACTTCCAGATGTTCTAGGACGATGAAACTTCGCTGGAATATTGGAGACTCAACAACATTTGCTTAGAAATTGCTACTTCCCAAATCCGATTATTCCTTAAAGTACCAATCTTGACCGCAAAGTAAAAAAAAACTTTTAAGCAATATATGCATTTTCGTGATGCCCATCAGCCCATTAGCAGTTTTGCCTCAAGGGTTTTGCTTACAAATGAAGTTCCAGCTCCCTTATAGCGCGCATCTCAACCGCAAAGTCGAAACTTACTCTTGATCAATCAAATCATCTTGACCCATGCAAGTGCCATATGAGCTTACAGCTCTTGTTAATTTTCTCAGTAAAATACGGTTCAAAGGAATTCGAATACCGGTTAGTGCGACATTTGACTGCCACCAGTAGATTTTGGTGTCGCGTCCGTCCTGTCGCCGGTGCTAAATCGGGCAGAATATCTCTATGTTTTTCACTGGCATAAGGATTGATCGGCCAAAACTTAAAATTGAGTTTCACCGGCGGACATGGAAGACAACAATTGGATTGTTATCTGTTGTCCCGACAAACGTTAAGCATGAAATGTTATGCATAACAGGTATTGTCAGGAAGAACCGAAAAACTGCCCAAAAAGTATCTCCCAAAACGTAAGTGGAGGGATACGTATGACATCGCAAAAGTTGTCCGTCCGTCCGTCTGTAAGCACGATAACTGTCGAAGGGAGTGAGATACTTTGATGAAACTTGGTGTGAGGATTGTTTGGGTCAAGAGTAAGGTCCAGTTCGTAGATGGTCTTTGTAGCCCCATATTTAGGGGTGGGGGAGGGGTTTAAATTAAGGGGTAAGCAAAATATTTTTAAACAGCTAATGGGACAGTCGATTATGGGGTAAGAAGATATGCTGAACACAATGGTGGAAACCATTTTCTAGCCGGACAAGTAGTTCGCCCGGAATCCGGCCGAAACCGGAAAGCTTGTTAAAAGTAAAAGTTTTATTTGAAGTTGATTGGATGTTCGCTTCAGGGGTAAGAAGACATGCTGAACACGATGGTGAAAACCATTTTCTCGCCGGACAAGTAGTTAGCCCGGAATGCGGCTAAAACCGGAATATCTGTTAAAAGTAAAAGTTTTATTTGAAGTTAATTATATGTTCTGTTTAGGGGTAGTAAGACATGTTGAACACGATGGTGAAAATCATTTTCTCGCCGGGCAAGTAGTTCGCCCGGAATCTGGCAAAAACCGGAAAATTGTTAAAAGTCTTCGTAGTTGATTAGATATGCGATTTAGGGGTAAGAGGAGATGCTGAATCCGTGTATGACAGTCATTTTGTACCCGGACATATAGTTCGCCCGGAATCCGGCTGGAACCGGAAATTTTGTTTTAAGTTATCTTTTAATTTGAAGTTAATTAGATTTTCGATATAGGGGAAAGAAGATACGCTGAGTTCGATTTTGGCTTCTTTTTTTGCCGGACAGGTAGTTCCGGAATTCGGCCGAAACTGGGAAATTCGCAGAAGTAAGGCAGGAAGTTTTCATCCAAACAGATATGACTTATAGGGGTAAACACAAACATGGTAAATCCATATCTGAACTTTTTTTTCTCAGATGATTAGCTTTTGGGCCTTAATCTGTTTCTGAATTTTAATAGTACAAATGTTCAAGGAGTCTGGCGAAGACTGGATCTGGCGCAGACAAGACCCAATTGTCTGGATCAAATATTAGATTTTTGGGATCCCATCGATACCTTTGGTCTTATTTTATTTGTCATCATCATATCGAAAATTCAGCAGATACTTTTTTGGCAGTTTTTCAGCTCTTCCTGGCAATGCTTGTTATGTATCACACTTCATACAGAACATTTGTCGCGACAACAGATAACGTTCAACAACAACAGATAACGTTCAACAGACAACAGATAACGTTCCAGGTTGGTTCCAGGTGTTGTCTGTTGCGTGTTGTCTGTTAAACCGCGCATCCTTGTGTTGTCTGTTATGAAACTTCTGACAGTGTAGCATGAGAGATTTGTAGTCGGAAGTTCAATTCAGTTCAATTCAATTTCTTTTATTCATTAAAAATCTTAAAACGGCGGTAAGCCGACTAGTTGATTTTACGTCATAAAGTTATAATATTTACTCTGAATTATAAATAGAGAGCTAAATCGCATATCGCGATGAAACCGCGCATCCTTGTGTTGTCTGTTATGAAACTTCTGAGAGACGTATGAGAGATTTTTATTCGGAAGTTCAATTCAATTCAATTTAGTTTATTCATTAAAAATCTTGAAACGGCGGTAAGCCGACTAGTTGATTTTACGTCAACAACGTATACACTAGAGTTATAATATTTAAAATGAATTATATATATAGAGCTAAATCGCATATCACACTATGGCCCATAACTGGCCATTTGTCTGTCAGGTCACGTAACTTGTCAATAAATTACAATGATTAATATCACTTAATCTTAGTGTCAAAATTCGTAATATTTACAATTAACAACAATTACGCTAAAATAACCAAATTAACAACAATTACACCAAGATAACCAAAATATAAACGACCTTAAAATCTAAGGGAAAGATTCGGAATCAACTGTAAATCCATTGTTAAAGAACTTGACAAAGAAAGGGACAAAACTATTTAGGTACCGTGTGTGGGAACATGCAAGCGGTTCCTCGGTCTCCCAAACTTCAAAATCAAGCAATGATAAAAATGGCATAACAAGTGCCCATATGGAACATTGAGCGCTAAATGTAATAAAAATATCAGAATCGATGAACAGGAAACGAATCTGTCTAGCTGCTAATGAACAGCCACGAATGGATCGGCAGCCCGTATATTCGCAAACATTTGTGGTTGCAAGCTCGTAGAAGCAAAACCTAACAGGTACTTTATATCCGTACAAAAAATACGAATTTTGTTGGTCACTCACTCACACTAAATAAATAGTGGTTAGCTTGTTCATATTGTTTTGTTAGTTTGTTCGTTGTTGTTTTGTTCGTTATTTATCGTTTTGTTTCTTTTAGAATACTCCGTATTTTGTGTTTTACACTTTACGGGTAGTAAAGTTCTTTCATTCATTCATTCAGTAGCTTCTAGAAAGGAGTTAAAAATACGAGGGACAGTGGAAGCGTTCCTCACAGTCTTCCCTCACACTTTTTTTTGCCAAGGAATCCCGCAAGGAATTGTGTATCATATCAGGGTTCATTCCTTAGTTCGGTCGGATTCGTCGATATCCGGGGAAACGGAAAATTTGGGAGTCTTTCGAGTTGGTCTTATGGGTGTAGGCAATCCGTCTACCTGCTTGGTTGTCCCGGATTGATAATCCGGCCGAATTTTATGACAGAAACTAAGTAAGGTGTTAATGAGAATCTGAAATAACAAGAGAAATATCGAGGACCGCATATGAAGAGCCGCTTGTCTGGAACAAGAAGTCAAACAAATTTACTTTTACCCCATGTGTGATTTACAGGATTGAAGGTGTTTGGTGGGTCGTTTTGTAGCGTTGCAAGGTTTGAGGAGCGAGATATGTGGGCAAGGAACGATGAGGAGTAGAATACGTAGGGAAGGAGTAGAATTAGAAATACTGGAAATAAATATTTTGGCGACCATTGTCAGTTTGGGGGGTTTATCAAGGCGGCCATAGATTGTCGAGGGTGATTTTTTTTATAGGCTAATTACGAGTATAATTAAAAATGAAAAGTGGATCTATTCTTTAGTTCCTTAGGGATCCCACCGACACGTTTGTTCTTGATAATTGTGTTGCGAGAGCAACTCTTTGGTTTTGTCCTCGTTTTTTTTTCTCTTATGCCGCCGGTTTCGTTTTATTCCTGGTACTTGGTAAAGGTCTAACCTGTGCGGTTTTTACGGGAAGGGTGGATCTTAGGTCGGATTGTTGAAATGACATTACATTTTGGAAAGCTCCGTAGAACTTTTGCCTGGGGCCAAAAAGGATGGTTTTTGCTTGTCCTCGAGCCAGAGCCTACGCTGTGCGAAGTGAATTGGAGTAATATAGTCCATGTCAGAGAGAACTATCTGAAGTTATGCAGCCAACCTTTCCTTTCATCAAACCATGTTTCTGCTTTCGAGTGGAAACGCTCCGTTCTAGGACGCAAGCAGGCAGGCACCCGTTTCAAATTGAAGATGGACTAAAATCTATAAGTGTTAAATGTATGCGGCAGTTACCCGGCCCCACAGCCAACATATCTTCTTTGAGTGATAAATAGAAAAATTTCCAGAAACAAAAAAGTGGCTTTAATATTTTAATCCTGAAATGTTCCGCATAGCTTAATAATACCAACTAGATTATATAAGATATTGTTCCAAGTTTTCGATGTCTACGATTGTTCAACTGACTGCAAAATCAATTTAGTCCCTTCTTCCGATATTCTTTTGTTGTTGTTTTTACAACGCTGAGGAATAGCCTTTCATCGTGTGATTACTGATTGTGTTCTTCTTAGAACGTACCATTTTATAAGCTTCGATAAGTTGACAACTTCAGCATTTAACCTACAGCGAAGAAACAAAACCAAAGTGTTGCTCTCGCAACACTTTAGTCGACGAAGCCTGACAAAGGTTGCCGCAACACTTTACGTTGCCCAGGCAACGTAGGTCTAATTGTTTTAATCTCGAGAGGCAGGGACCAAGTGATAAGACCCTAAGGGCTTATGACTTCCTGGTCAGTGAACTGTTCACACTTCCCTGTAGCTTCATAAAGACGGGTAATCGTTTAAAACGAATTTGACAGCTTTACGTATAAACCAGGCGACATTATGTCTTGGCACCCTGGGTCGAAGATGACTAAAAAACGATGACACTTAAATTACTTCGAGGCGAACCATGTGGTTATGAAGCTCGTAAACAATGAACATGTTTGAGTCTTTGGAAGTTAGTGCGTTCGACAGGCCCCGTACAATAGCGTTGTTAAGATTGGGACACCGCATCAATCAAACTGGTATAACGGGGAGGGAACTCTGTTTTTGCGGACACCGAAAGGTATTGGGTAAGTTGCTAGGTACCGAGATTTGCATGCAAACATTGTTTTTTGATTGCCCGTTGTACGATAAAGTGTAATGATGAAATGCGCCATGTAAGTCATGTTCTATTGTGTCAACTTCTTGATATGATATTCGAGTTATTTGGTCTGGTGACATTCATTCACTTTTCAGTACCGTTTCCAGTTAGACCAGTGGTTCCCAACCTTTTTCGAGTCGCGTACCCCTAATTAAGGTTCAAAAAGGTTGCGTACCCCTTTTTGAAGAATCGTTGTGCTCTAAAACTCTAATGCTCTAATTCTAATAAGATTTGTCAAGATTAGAACGCCAAAAAGACGTCATTTAGTTGTCATAAGTGGTAAGGGATTAATATGTTAAACTATATACAAATAAAGGGGACACTTGAGGCTGCAAGGTTGTCAATTTCATTCACGTCCGAAAACTGGCCAAGGATGAGAAAGACACTTGCGCTGCTTCTTTGAAACTACATAAGCCCAAACTCTATTTTCTTGACAAAAGCAGACATTTTCAAATACAAAGATTTGGGACCTTCGCGTACCCCTTACGAATGTCTCGCGTACCCCTTTGGGTACGCGTACCCTCGGTTGGGAACCACTGAGTTAAGGACCGTTCACGCTTGTGTTGTAACATGAATAAAAATACTTCGCCTTGTGCTCCGTTGCTCTTCCGTTCAACTTGAAAATCAAGTTATACGCCCACGTATGCGCAGATTTACAACACTGAGCATGATATGACAATGAATCCCAAGAGAACCTAACCTTTGATGACTTAGGGACACCGAACATCCTGAAATGTGGAATTTTAGATCAGCCTCGACCGGTTTGGTGCAAATTCAGTATAATATCTGTTGCTGTGTCTTTTTGACTGATGTAGATTTCTCGATTTAGTCTTGAGCCTACCAGGATTCCTGTCATTATTTCAGAGAAGGTAAAAGCTTGTAGTTGTCAAAATGCATTTAGCTGTATAGTTTAGTATGAATGAGTTTCCATTCAAAGAGCTCATTCAGTTTCAGTTATATTAAAAATATCTCTCCTTCTCTGTTTCTCTCTTTCTTCCTTAAAAGTCAGGTCATGGAAACGCACGCTCTGATTGGTCACGTATAACCTTTAACACACAAAATACAACCCGTTCCTATTAATTTTTACCACAACAAGATAGGCGGGATGAAAGTTTTACCACAGATATTCGCTGATAGCAAGTATAATTCAGAAATTCTGCGCCTTAAAGCACAACTCTTTACTAGAAATGATCTTTTGCCTATGAAAGGGATCAGAAAAAAAGTTTTCTAAAAATACCATTACTTTCCACCTGCAGGGGCGTCACGACTGGGGGGGAGGGGGGGGACGCCCCCCCCCCCCCCCCAATGCTGTCGGCCAGTCGGGAAAAAATAACCGAGTCGGCGCGAAGCGCCGCGATTTTTCTTCAAACAGTTGATTTTTTTCATGAAAACAGTCGGTTTTTCTGAAAATTGGTCGATTTTTTGTCAAAATAGTCGTTTTTTCTGAAAATCAGTGGATTTTTCTGAAGAACAGTAGATTTTTTTTCAAAACTGTCATTTTTTGTTGTTGAAAACAGTCGTTTTTTCTGCAGAGACAGTCGGTAAAAATTACCAGCCAGTCGGTAAAATTACCAGCCAGTCGGTAAATTCCTCGCCCCCCCCCCCCAAACATTTTGGCTAGTGACGCCTCTGTCCACCTGAAATCAGCGATTTTCTTGTTTGCACTTGACGACCCTATCCAGCCTTCCTGCTCTCCGACGCGGCGGGTGGGAGCAAAACGTTTGAAAGTTCAACGCGCCGTGGTTAAAAAGTTGGAAAACTAAGCAAATAAAAGAAGTAAAAAACAAAAGATTCTCATATCCTTATGTTTGAAAGAGTTGTCAGCGGATATTGAAGACTCCGGCAAACTTTACTTTGTGTGACAGGCAAAACTCGGCATGGCCGAAAAATCGCTAAAATTCATAGGCATAAACGAAACAATGGAGAAAGGTGTGGATTTTAAAAAGCTTATAATTCGACAAGGTAACTAGGAGCATTACGAACGGCAAAATAAGCAAGAGGGGTCCTTTAAACGTAAGCTTGAACGGTCCTTTAGACCATGCAATATTTCGGGTGCTATAGCCAGCTTTCGGTTTTCTTGGCTTGTGAAGTGTTTTATTGTGTCGACTTCTTGATATTATATTCGAGTTATAACTAGTTACAAACGCTGAAGTGTGCCTTCAAGCAGCAACTGAATTCCTTGAAGAACGGCGGCTTTCCCTCAATACAAAAAAGACGAAATATATCATTTTTAAACATGGAAATGACCGAGTTTACGACAGCAAGATAAATACGGCAGACCACGAAGAAATTGAACGGGTTGACCACATTAAATATTTAGTGATAATAACTGATGAAAGACTTGATTGGGCAATCCACATTAAATTTCTTTGTATGAAGCTGTCAAGAGCTGCTAGTGTTCTCCATAGACTGAAATTTATTTTTCCCCAGAAAATATTACTGATTCTTTATTTCAGTTTATCCACTCATATCTTTTATATGGAACAAGCATTTGGGCATCAAATTATAAGTCAGAATGGAAGCAAGTTCAAATTCTTCAGAATAAAGCTATACGTACTATTTGAAAGCTTGAGCCTCGTCAGAGTGTGAAGCCGTTTTTAATCAAACTTAAGATACTAAATGTGGCTCGACTTCGGGAAAAAAAATTGCCGAAACCTTATATAAAGTAAGCACTAATACCACACCTGAGTCGTTTATGTCGGTTTTTCGAAGAAATGATGAAATTCACCAACATGACACTCGGCATGCATCGGAACTAGTTACAGAAACGAGACGTCTCACGTCGTCTGGCTTTTCAGTCAAATTTACCGGTCCGAAATATGGAATTATCTGCCAAATACACTGAAAAATGCTAAGAGCATACCAGAGTTCAAGAGTAAGATTAAAATTGTCTTGTTGGAAAATATAGAATTAGATCCAAGTTTTTTCTACCGTTAGTTCTTTATGTCTTTGTTTTACTAATGTACGTTTGTTTTCTTTTCTTTTTCCTTCTTCTTCTTTTCTTTCTTTTTTCTTTTCTTTTTCCTTGTATTTCTTTCCTCGACAAATTAATGAATGCTGTCACCCTTTACGGGCAGTGCTCACTTAGGGTGAAGTTAGTTTACAGTGTATGATTTGTTTTATGTTAATAAACTGAACTGAACATTCACTTTTCAGTACCGTTTCCAGTTAGACAATGCAATATTTCGGGTGCTATGCCGACTTTCGGTTTTCTTGCCTTGTGAAGACGTATCAAGTTTACACTTGGCTTTTCTGTCGGTCTGTTTGTACCTGTGAGGGGTTCGCCTCCCTTCCTTCTCCCACTATCCGTTCGAGGACAAACCGGGCCCGATTGCCGAGTAACTTGTGTGCGTAAATTGGAATTTATTGGAATGAAGATGAGATTTTCAACTAACATAGCTTGAGCATCTGGGCAGCAGCTATTAGTTGGCATCTGGGCGCCGGTTACGTTGCCCAGCATTTGGCATAGTGTAACCCGAGTTTGGGTAGGCTATCCCCAACTGTGAAGTGGGTGGCCCACTACTACCATCTTTCACCGCTACCCAAGAAGTCTTACGTCAGTAAGAGGATTAGTTGGGTCAGAGGGTAGGGTCAAATATTTCGGCAAGTCAACCGCTACCCTATGTTCACCGCATACCAGATCAGAACCCGTTGGTGACGGTAGTTAGTGCAGGTCCCGATTGAAGAGAGTTGAGCCCTTGTTGGTATTGTCCTTCCTACTGATCATAAGCACACCGTATTCCGAATTCAAGGGAGAAAACTGCTTTGGGTATAATGCGATTTTAGGACTCGTTCTTTGGTGACTTTAGTAACCGGCCTATAGGCGTATTCTCGCCGTTCCCCGAGGACTCCACTTGAGGATTCCCCGCGTGTTTGTTTGTCCCGGGTACTCACTCCGTATTCTCGCGAGTCTCCACGGACGGGGAATGCTCCGATTATCATCACCATCATCAAAAAGGACTCGCTTTCAAAGTCGGAGGGGAATCAGTTTTTGCTGGTGTTGGTGCAATGTAAGATTAATTTAAAACAATCAGAATAAAGAAAACCAAAAGTAAAGTGGATCCAGGCTAATTTTGTCAAATGCTAATTTTTTTTTTCGAACAAAATCCATTTTGGAAGCATTCCCCGTATTCTCGCTGTTTCTGCACGCTCTGATTCCGCATGGAGTGACTCTCTATTCCCGCCGTTCCCTTCGATTCCCCGAGGAGTCCACGGGGAACGGCGAGAATACGCCTTATGTTTGGGACTGTCGGCTGGACCCTGGCCCCAAAGGGCTCTCTCCGTCGTAACATTAGCAGGGTTACACATGCGGTCACCAAGGATTCTTATCGCTCTTGCTAATGACCAGTGGTAGAAGGTAGCCAAAGGGATCACGGCATTGTTTGTTTCCGGGTTTCGATACACTGTGCTCCACCGCTGCTGTCCTGAATTCACAAGTGAGGTTCTTGACAGTAGAATCATCAAAGTGACTGAGGCGATCATTACCCAAAAGCCCCGTCAATAGATAAGTGGGTCGTAAATTGTTCCCAAAATCTGTACAAGCCGGCCACAGAGTGAATTCAAAGAAAAAGAAGTTTTGATGTGCGGTATGCGTCTCAGGGTTGCCACATCAAAACTTTTGGCCCAAAACAAAGAGTGAATTGGGACTGAAATTTATTTTCATGAAATGTTCACTTTTGGTTGAAATCGCCTCTGTAAAAATGACACATCTTAATTTTACTTTCATGAAAAAGAACTTTGAAATAGTAAATTCTGGTCGGAATCCCTGCTGCAAAAATGACACATTTGGTAATTTTCTGAAATAGAGTGATTTTTATGTCCTACGTAGGACAAGAGCGACAAAAAGAAAATAGAGTGACAATTCACACTATCGTGCGACATGTGGCAACCCTGATGCTGTTCTTAAGGAAGTTGTGACAAAGGCGGCTTGCTTCTCTGAACGTTAGTGAATTTTGAACAGTGCCGTTTTCATCCACTTGCTGTGTGACCAAGGTCAACTCCGAGTAAGCTAGAGTAGCTAATAAGGTGTATGTAATGTAAGGTGTAACAATTCCCCAGAACACCTGCATGTGTGTTTTGGGTCTGCATTTTACCATTTAGCAAAAAAATGCAATGTTCAAAGTTAAATATCATTCTTAAAGTTTATCTGAAGAGGAACCTTTTTTTACATTCAATATTTGGATACGCTGAATATTTGTACTCCTTTAAAGTTTAACTGAAAAGGGCTGGGATAGGACAATCTAGTTACCTTTATTCAAACAATGTTTACAACGGGTACGTCAGCTACGATTCGTAGTCGTGAATCGTAGCTGACGTACCCGTTGTAAGCATTGTTTGAATAAATGTTTCAAAGTCAGCTTGGGCTCAAATAATGTTTAATCCAGTTACCCATGACCTCTTCACGTAAATTGGCTTGAAGACCCGCTGAAAATACATTACTTCGTTCTTCAGCTATCCACGAATAACCGATTTTCAAATAGTGGAATTTCCGTGTGATTTGTGGTACCTCTATGGGTTGTATCTGTGTTGTATGCCTTACCAGAAAGATTTATGATCTCTTTTTTTGTTCGGGCTCTAAGCAGTCTTCACCAAGCTCACCACTACCCACTGAAAGCCGCGTTTGTCTTTGAAATTTCCCGCGTCATAGTAGAATTTACGTTGTGGGGACGGCCGCAGATATTCTGAACGTCATAACTAGAGCAGATAGTGGAAAATATAAAAAATCCCTTAGCAGGATCCGAATTATTCAGTTTATTCATCTAAATGACACAAAAATAATTTGGCTTTTCAGTTAAACTTTAAGGGATTAGGGTATTTTTTTCACCCGGGGATCTAGTAATAACGTTCAGAATGTGCGCTGCGTGCACGACAACCCAAAATTCGTCCAGAGGCGGAGAATTTGAATTTTTTAAAAAGCTGCATTTCCATGGGTTACTGACGCTAAATCCTCTGAAGGGAGTTTTCCTTAGTATTTCATTGTAGATTTAGCAGGCTAATTTGCTTTAACGATCAGCTGTTTATTTGTACGAAAGTGTGTGTGAGTTTGATTGACATGCTGTTGTTTCTTTCATACATTACTCTTCAGTTCTAAAGGATTCAAATAAATAATAATAATAATAGCCTACCTTTTTTTGACATGTGTATTCAGATACCTGGACCGTGGTAACTGATCGCGGTATCTGAAAAGTCATCTCACTTTCATCAAATTTTTTCAAATTGGTGAGAAAGAAGTTTAGCACTTAGTGATGTAACTGGATTTCAGTTTTTCTTTTGAGATGACTTCGAAAAGTGCAGTTTAGGCAATAGTCGTTTTTGCAGAGCAACCGTTTATCAGATACCACGGTAACTACAAACACGACTAATTGCAAATTCACTTACCGTGGTAACAGATACCATGGTATCTGCAAAAACGCAACTAATGGCTTAAATTTGTAATTGCTAAATAGTTCAAAGATAGAGGGACACGCACATAGAGGTACCACAAATCCGAAAGAATAAGTTCATTTGATGGAATCGATTAGGTGTGGATAGCGGGCAAACGAAGTAACGCGTTTTTGTCGAATTTTCAGGCCCTTTTTTTCCGTAGGGTCTTTTCTAATTTAACTTATTTTTACATTATTTAAATAAAACAACGAAATTCATGTAACGTACTTTTTGTGGCTACTCCTTCATCTCTCAGTTTAAGTATTTAAGTAGATTTAAGTAAATATCTAAGTTTAAATTATATTTAAGTAGTCCCATTTTAAGTAAATAAGTGAAGTGTATCTAGGCTGTCGGATCTCAGCCCTACTCGGTTAACCTTAAGCTTACCTCTACTGTGCTGCACAGGGGCGTCACGACTGGGGGGGGGGGACCCCCCCCCCCCCAATACTGTCGGCCAGTTGGTAAAAAATAATCGAGTCTGCTCGAAGCGCCGCGATTTTTCGTCAAAACAGTTGATTTTTTTCATGAACACAGTCGGTTTTTATGGCACTTGCAGCCTCTGGCTCAAGTGCCATATACCGATCACAATTCCGTCTGTCGGTCTGTCGGTCGGTCCGAGTTTTTTGTCCCACATATCCGAGTTAGGGTACTTCCAGATGTGCTAGGACAATGAAACTTGGCAGGCATATCAGGGACCCGACCAAACTAACCTGGAAATAATCAGTTTCCCGATCCGACCATATGCGGGGGAGTGCGGGGCGCTGGAAACTTGAAAATTTAGGGCAATTTGTCACTTTTTTCCGAGTTAGGGTACTTCTAGATGAGCTAGGACAATGAAACTTGGCAGGAATATCAGGGACCCGACCAAACGAACCTGGAAATAATCAGTTTCCCAATCCGACCATATGCGGGGGAGTGGGGGCGTTCGAAACTTGAAAATTTAGGGCATTTTGTCACACTTTTTCGAGTGAGGGTACTTCCAGATGAGCTAGGACAATGAAACTTGGCAGGAAGATCAGGGACCTGACCAAAGTAACCTGGAAATAATCAGTTTCCCGATCCGACCATATGCGGGGGAGTTGGGGCGCACTTTTTCGAGTTAGGGTACTCCAGTACCAGTTCCACACTTTTTCGAGTGAGGGTACTTCCAGATGAGCTAGGACAATGAAACTTGGCAGGAATATCAGGGACCCGACCAAACTAACCTGGAAATAATCAGTTTCCCGACCCGACCATATGCGGGGAAGTGGGGGCGCACTTTTTCGAGTTAGGGTACTTCCAGTTGTGCTAGGACCATGAAACTTGGCAGGCATATCAGAGACCCGACCAAACAGACTTAGAAATAATCAGTTTTCTGATCCGACCATTTTGGGGTGAGGGGTGGGGGGGGGGGTGGAGGGCAGGTAAATCCGGGAAACCGAGAAGTGTGTAACTTTCGAACGGATGATCGGATTGTAATGAAACTTCATAACTCAATAGAATATATATCTGTAATGTCCCGTTTAAAGCCTTGACCGGATTCGGTGGCCAGGGGGGAGTTGGGGGGGGGGGCGGAAATTTCAAGAAAGAGTTAGAATGGAGGGATCGGAGTGAAACTTCCTGGGAAGAACAAGCATCTGCTCTAGATAAGTCCTTTAGACCATTGTACTGGATCCGGACACTTATGGGGGGGGGGGGTCCCGGAATTCCGGTGATGGTGGTTTTGGGGATTTTCACGATGAAACTTGGCAGGCATATCAGGGACCCAATCAAGCTGACTTCAAAATAAAAATTTTGTCGATCAGATAATGGAGGGAGGGGAATCCGAAATTTTCAGTCATGCGTAATTTTGGAATGGGTGATCGGATTCGAGTGAAATTTAAGAATTGAACAGAGGACATTTCTCCGATGATTTTTTTCATATCCGGACCGGATCCGGCAACTATTGGGGGGGGGGGGGAAAATACGTGACCCGTTTAGAATGGAGGGACCGGATGGAACTTTGTGGGAAGAACAAACAGATGCTCTAGGTAAATCATTTGCTGAATCGGATTGGCTACGTGCACCGCGGGGGAGCTGGGGGGGGGGGGGTGGACCGGAAATCTCGAGAAACGGTTAGAATGATGGTATCGGAGTGAAACTTGCTGGGAAGAACAAACATCTGGTCCATGTAAATCTTTTACATAATTTGACTGGATCCGGACACTTGAGGGGGGGGGGAGGAGGGGGTTTCCCGGAATTCCGTTTTTTGGGGGATTTTCACGACGAAACTTGGAAGGCATATCAGGGACCCGGTCAAAACTGACTTGGAATAAAAAAAATCCTCGATATGACAAATCTTGGGGGGGGGGAGTTGAGGGAGGGGAATCCGGAATATTGAGTCATGCGTAACTTTGGAACGGGTGATCGGATTCGAGTGAAATGTAATAATTAAACAGAGGGCATTTTTCTCTGGTGACCTTTTTCATTTCCGGACCGAATCCGGCAATTATTGGGGGGAGGGCGGAAAATACTTGACCCGCTTAGACTGGTGTGATCTGGATCGAACTTCGTGGGAATGACAAACAGATGCTCTGGATGAATCATTTACAGAACCGGATTGGCTACGGTTATTGTGGGTGGAGTTTGAGGAGGGGGGGGGGGGGGTCTGGGATTCCGGTGATCGCGCGTTAAGTTACTTCCAGAAGTGCTAGGACGATGAAACTTCGCTGGAATATTGGATACTCAACAACATTTGCTTAGAAATTGCTACTTCCAAAATCCGATTATTCCTTAAAGTACCAATCTTGACCGCAAAGTAAAAAAAATACTTTTAAGCAATATATGCATTTTCGTGATGCCCATCAGCCCATTAGCAGTTTTGCCTCAAGGGTATTGCTTACAAATGAAGTTCCAGCTCCCTTAGAGTGCGCATCTCAACCGCAAAGTCGAAACTTACTTTTGATCAATCAAATCATCTTGACCCATGCAAGTGCCATATGAGCTTACAGCTCTTGTTCTAGAAATTGGTCGATTTTTCGTCAAAATAGTCGTTTTTTCTGAAAATCAGTCGATTTTTTTTTTCAAAAACGTGATTTCTCTTGTCAAAAACAGTCGTGTTTTCTGCAGAAAAAGTCGGTAAAAATTACCAGCCAGTCGGTAAATGCCTCGTCCCCCGTCCCAAACGTTTTGGCTAGTAACGCCTCTGGTGCTGCAATGGTTTTACAACACTTTCCTAATCGTTAAAGTATCCCAGTAGAAGAAGCGGAACATCAAAAAACATTTGTTTGGTTCCCGTAGGACTATATGAATAAGGAATACGCCCCGCACATTGCGAGCAGGGGCGTAATTTGCTATGGGGCAGGGGGGGGGGGGCAACTGCCCCCCCCCCCAGCTGAAATTTGGCGTCTTCGAAACTCTCGTCGAAACCGAGATAGGCCTACAGAAGTCAAGCATCCACAGAAACAGATCGGTTTTCTTTAGTATACTTTTGTCTTTATGGTAAGATTGGAACACGGAAGACTTGAAACTTCTATAGCGATATGCATGCGCTATGCAGGGTTACACACGTTTAGTCTGCATCGAAGAGACGCAAAAACCTCGGGATTCTCGACGATTCTTTTTGTGTTTGAAACGCGTAAAAACGTATCTTCGCACGTCTTTGTCAGACGACCGACTAAGTCTGATCTTTTGGTCATTGGCGCCCAACCTGAAAAAGCGAAGAAGCTTGACGTCAATCGCGCAGTGGACAGTTTCGCGAATTTGAAGAAGCATCGTTTCGCCTTGTTCAATTAGTACTCTTTGCTTCCTTGTTTTTATTACGTTTTTCTTCTTGAAATAAAACTGCTCATTTTCACTTGACTTGGAAAAATCGGCTCCAACTTTGCCCCCCCCCCCCCCCCCCCCCCCCCAGGATTTAGACGAAACTACGCCCCTGATTGCCAGGCCTTATGTTAGGCCTTATGGTGGGGCCACAAAGAGTTAGTGGTGCTCACTATTTTTTTTATGAATAAACTAAACTAAAAACACAAAATAACAGTGGCAACAAATTTATTTAAAAGGAGATCACGTTTTCTTTTACAAAAAAAATAGTCAAGTTTCAACTCAGCCAACATCCTCAACTTGTAACTAACTATACGAGAAAGACTAGATTCAAATAGAGTATGTCCAGAAACTCGTACTTCGCCGTCACAGGACATGAACATAACAGCACAGAGAGCACTTACAGAAAAAAAAAAAATTGAAAACCCCAAGCAAATACGACAGCCTCCCAGTCATCAATCCCATATGGTTTTTCGTTTTACTGCTTCCAGATAGTATCCAAAGTTTAAGCGTGGTGTAGTCGACGCCCCATTCTACTCGGTTGTTTTTGTAGTTTGAAAATTTGTTCACTTTTGTAGTGTGTCAGTTTCTGTGTGTAAAGTGTATTTAATCCGTTTGTACTTATGTAATAATGGCGACAAGCTAAAAGCTTAACGCCAAATGAAATAATAAATAAATAATAATACCGCATTTTATTCATGGTTTTAAATCCTGGTAAGCTTTTTCCTTTAATTCTTATTTTCATTTTACTTGGATCCGAAAACGGAGCGAAGTGGGAAAATTGCTTCCGACAGCGAAAATCGGACTGCTTCTGCATGTTACTTTAACCAGTGACGTACAGTGGGGAAAACTGTTATTTTCAGACAGACACTGTAAAAAATTTCTCCGAGTAAAGATTAAAGTTAACTGCAGTATTTGCTAGTGGTATTAATCTTATCTCTACTGAGATAAGGTTACTCCGAATTAGAGATAAGAGTATCTTTTTAGAGACAAGATTAATCCCAGTAGCAAATACTGCAAGATTTATTTTTACAGTGGAGTTTGAAAAGCTGCCGATTTTCGTTGCAGAAAATAATGATAGTTTTAATATTTTGTTTTGTTCATGTGTAGAACGAAGAACAACATTATTCCGCAGTAGTCTAATCTTTTTTAAAATCCCATGTTTCGGCGATTGAATAAACAGCCGATTAAAAAAAGGAAGAAGGTAAATATTCCTTCAGCCTAAGCTGACTGAGAATCATATATTTGAATATGCTAAGTGTCAACCTCAGCTGAATTTACTCGAGTGTCATCAGAGCCCACAAGATCACTTTTCTGGCTTTGAGCCTGAGGAGGACCCTTGCCAAGAAGGGCCGACATATCGCTCGAGAGAATTCAGCTGACATATCCGTTAAGCGTAGTAAAAAAAAGAAGAAGATGAAGATGTGCTCTCAACGCTTTCTGTCGAACAGTCAACAGAAGGAAGCTAACTATCTAAAAATAATCTAAAATCCTGCGAGCCTATACGGCTTGTCAAGATTTTTATACGAATTTGGATTTTGCTGTAAAGCTCCATGCTTGAACTTCAGTCGATAGTAAAAAAACACAAAAATATCACATTCGAAACACTCGATAGTACAATAGAGGTATGCTACTTTGGAATTTGAGTAACTTTGAACAGCGAAATGATCAAATCTAGCGAAGCACATATTTGTGCAGAAAACAAATTAAGTAAAAAAAAAAATCAGCTCAAACTGTTATTCTTTTGAATATTACTCTTTTCGTTCGGCTGAGACAGTGTCCCAGGAGTTGTAAACATGTTTGCATTAGTTCCCATACATGAGCGTCCCAACAGAAGAAGCAAAAAAAGAAAAAGAAAAAAAAAGATAAGAAATTTAGTTCATTGTCTGAGGCAAAAAAGAAAGGTGAAACACTTTGTTTTTAGCCGATGTTAAAATCATAATTTACAGTTTCCATTTGTTTTTACGAAAAACAAAACGGAAGAAAAACTAAAACCGAGAATGTGTTGAAAGAAGGCATACCTCTACTGCACCCTTACCGCTTAAAACACTTCTAAAACACATCTCGTTTGTCAGACTGCGGCGGTCTTTAACAGATTTCACCAAAACTCTAACCGATCTTGCGATTTGCTGGCAAAAGAAATACAACTGCGGTCCTTCTACGTAACCAGGACCAAATTAACTGACGAGATCACACGATCGAATCAACTAAAAAAAAACTTTCAAGACCGGGATTTCATTGTGCATTAGTCGAATGGTCACAACAGCCATCCTCATTTGTACACCTTTACACTGGGCCAACGTACGGCCAGTTGAAGTTGGATCCACTCAGCAACATATCACGAATCAGGGTTTCGATCGGGGTTTTTCCAACAAGACGTACGAAAAATAGTTGTTCTATCACCTGGAAGATTAAAGCTATTAACTTTATTTATTGAGCTTTAAATTGATACTAGTTGCTTATTAGCAAATCGATAGTCCTACAGTGCTTTTCGCGCTTGATGTTTGCAGAGCAAGATAAGAAAGACGTAAAAACGAACTCGATTTTCCTCATGCGGTTGCAGTGCGTCAAAGTAAGTATTGGCACCTGACAGATTACATATGTAATCCCTTAAATCTAGAAACTAAAACAAATAACGAAGAGAAATTTCTAATCCTATTTCACCTGTTACTGATTTGAGGCGGCAAATTCATTCTTCATGCGTGACAGATTCCTTCGCCTCGCCACCCGATGAACAACACCAAAGATGTCGATGGGATCCCAAAAATCTAATATTTGATTCAGACAATCGGGTCTTGTCTTCGCGAGAAGATCCTGTCTTCGCCAGGCTAATCATTAGAGAAAACCAAGTTCAGATATACCTCTATAAGCCACATCTGTTTTGACGATACTGACCGAGACTTCCTGCTTTACTTCTGTTCCCGGTTTCACCCGAATTCCTAGCGAACTACTAGTCCAGCAAAAAAAAAATCAGAAACAAATCCAGCGTATCTCCTTATCCCTATAAAGAGCATCTAATCAACTTTGAATAAAAGTTTGACTTAAAAAAATTCCGGTTAAAATCGGATTCCGGACTAATTATATGTCCGAGTAAAAAATGATTGTCATATACAGACTCTGCCTCTCTTCTTACCCTTCTTACTCTGGACAGACAGACAGACGGACAACTTTTGCGATGTCATAGGTATCCCTCCACTTACGTTTTGGGATCCCAAAAACGTGTAGCCTGCGTAGTTGTATGATAGTTGTACGATAAAGTTGCAACATATTAATATGTAATAGTAAAGAATACATTTTATAAGTAGTGAACTGATAGACAAAAATGCTCCTCAGCCGGGATTTGAACCCAGGACCCTCTGCTTACAAGGCAGTCACTCTACCATTGAGCTACCGAGGGGCTTGTGAACAGAGTTCGCAAACCACTACAATAGTCTGGTAGAAGCCGGCCATAGGAACACGTGGCTCCGACAAGGGAGTCCTGGACTTCTAAATTGTCTTCGAAAAATTGTTTATTGTATTGGTCACGGTACAAGTCCCTTGTCTAAAGTGCCATCTGTATTAAAGAATAGTATCATTTAATGTGCCTCAAGTTGGGCCAGTCTTAAGCAGTAGTACCCAGTAGCATCCTGTCTTGCTACAGTAGCATCCAGGCTTGATAATAGTAGCATGCAGTAGCGCGGTAGCCTTGACATAGAAGCATGTAGTAGCATCAGTTCGTACTGCATGCTACTTTTTCGTACAACTTCATACTACTAGATTGAGATAGATTTTTCATCGGGCAAATACTCCCCCCCCCCCCCAAATACCAAATACACGCCAATGAACCTCAGGAAGAACAAGAAACGTCACCCAAACAGTGAACTGATTCAAATCCTGTGCAAACCAATAAACAACGTTTGCTGTCGTTACGTTTCTGACTGTTCACTCGTCAGACGGCGATTCTTCATGAGAGTCATCAAGATGTATAGTTCTCAAATAAAGCGCAGCCATATCGCATGGAACGCTCAAGTCTACGCAGTGAAAAAGCATAACTACCATACCAAAACCAAATTTTAGTAATTTCTCTTCCTGATGTTCTTGTAATTTCTCGATTCAAGGGATTGCATATGCAAAATGTCAGCTGCTAATAGGCTACGTGCTTTAAGGAGGGACCAAAAATACGCAACCATATCTGCTCTGTGTCTTTTATGAGCTTTTCTTCGGTCGAAGTTTCGAAAATAGTGAAACAACTGCACAGATATTCACTTTCTTCAGATAGCACTCTAATTGCTGATTCCCGATCCCCTTTGCTCATCGACCGCGAGTTCTATTTCACAGCCCCGCGAGCCAAGACTCTTAAAGGACCCCTCGCACTATTTACTCTTCAACTTACAGTATTTTAATATATTTGAATACTTTAAAACTAGGCTGTGCTTTCAACACATCGACCGCTATTCTATTTCACAGCCACGCGAGCCAAGACTCTTAAAGGACCCCTCGCACTATTTACTCTTCAACTTCTAGTATAACAATATATTTGAATACTTTAAAACTATGCTGTGCTTCCAACAAATAACCCACGGGCTTGGCTGTTTTAAGCCTTTTCCGAGACCCGTTGAATTTTAGCGAAAACACGTAAACAATTTACATAACCGGTTTTCTAATGAAAAAACTTCTCGTAGACAACTGAAAAAATACAGCAAGTGAGAAAATCAGCGTGGTTTTGTTAGAGCGGTTAAAATGTACCCTACGAAACTGGGGTCTCGCGTTTAGAAATATATGGAGTGATTATGGAAGTAGGTTGCTTTAGTATATAGGTAAGACAGGCTCTTTAAAACTCCTTCCATTAGTATGATACATTGTTGGTGAATAATTACTAATGTCATACTGGTCAGCTTAAGATCTCATCTTGGTAAACACTCCCTCCTTACGAATGTTGTAGATTTCTCTAATTCTCATAATCTTTCTTGGTCGAATATTTGAAATGGGATTTTTTACTGACTAAAATCTTGTCTGGTCGATACCGTGGAATACAATAGTGGTTTTTCCAGGTTTTCCAGGTTTTTATACAGTTGCAGGCTGCGTCTACCTCATTGGTCCAGTCGGCCAGCCCCTGGGTTCCAGAGGGTTTCTGACTTCTGTTATTCAAGATAGTCATTTGAGAAAACTTAGATAATATGAAAAATTGATTTGTCCTTCCAGTTTTTAGTATCTTGAAGAAGGCAATCAAACTGTACAGGTTTTTATTCCGCTTCGATGATAAAGTACTAGAATAAAAGACAACAAGAGCTACGAGCTCATATGGCACATGTTAAGAGTAGGCTGTACAAGAAAGTAGATGAGAACGTCACAAAATACACCCACCACCCAAAAATGTATTTCGGAAATAGAAATAGGATCTTTAGTTTCACTCAGTTCTGAGCAGTTCCGGCATCGTCTCGGATTATCTGTAACAAGCGCATGACTGTTCAAACTTCCAAGTTTCAGCCCAATCAATCTCTTCGGATCCTGACATACCTGCCAAGTTTCATCGCCCTAGCACATCAGGAAGTATGCCGAACTCTTAGTATCGCTAGAAATCCGCCCCCCCCACTCCCCCACAGTGCCCGGATCCAGTCCGGTTATGTCAATGACGTATCCAGGACCTGTGCTTGTTCTTCCCACCAAGTTTAATCCCGATCCCTCCACTCTAAGCGTTTCTCAAAATTTCCGGTTCCCTCCTCCAACTCCCCCCAGCGTAATCGGATCCGGTCCGGATTTAAAGTGAGACGTCTGGGACACGAGGTCATCCTAAATATCAACTTTCATCAAGATTCGATCACCCGTTCGAAAGTTAAAATTACTTCAATTTTTGACCCCTCACCCACAACTCCCCCAAAGTGAGCGGATCCGTTCCGGTTATGTCAGTCATCGATCTAGGCTTGTTCTTTCCACCAAGTTTCATCCGGATCTCTCGACTCTAAGCGTTTTCCAAGATTTCCGGTTTTCCTCACCAACCCCCCCCCCCCCCCCCCCCCCCAATGTCACCGGATTCGTTCTGGATTTAAAATGGAACGTCTGAGACACGAGGTCCTTCCGTATATCAAGTTTCATTAAAATCCGATCACCCGTTCGTAAGCTAAAAATATTACATTTTTCCTAGTTTTTCCGGATTCCCCCTCCCTCCACTCCCCTCCAGATGGTCGGATCGGAGAAGCGACTATTTCTTATTTAATCTGGTCCGGTCCCTGATACGACTGCCAAGTTTCATCGTCCTAGCTTATCTGGAAGTGCCCGAACTTGCAAAACCGGGACAGACCGACCGACAGACCGACGGACGGACAGAAATTGCGGTCGCTATATGGCACTTGGCCTAAGGGCAAGTGCCATAAAAATTGGATTTGATTACAGTTATTATATATAAGGTTATATTTCATCCTGGCCACGAAACAACCGACTGCAATTGTACCGTTCAGAATGGAATTCATTTGAAAAATGTATAGTTGGTTATCTAAACAAAAAATTCTACCAATATAGAAACATAACAGCCCGAACAAATAATTATTACTATTCCTTTGTGACCCACGTCACACACGTTATGACACTTGTGGAGTAAAGCATAAACAAAATACACTTCACATGTACAACCAAAAACAAAAATCTTTATCAAACAGATGGACTAAAGATGCTGGGATGAAAGTCGAGGGGGCTGAAGCTTAGCTGATACACCGGGGTCTTGAAACTTACGAACTATTCTAACTGTGCCAAGGGGGGAGATAAAGTAGGGATTTGCTGATTCGTATTTACCTGAGATGAAACGGTACGAAGTGAAGGTAGTCGAAGCAGCAGCTTCCCGAATCGTGTAGGTTGGTTTGGGTACTGACTCCTGCAATATTCTTCCAGAGCGCACTGGGATTTTTCTTGCAGGTTCTCAATATGAGCTACATCAGAGAGACCACAGGCATCTGTAAAAAAACAAAAAATATATAAAATCTCTCCGATTATCGCAGCACCAGCTTATATTAATGAACCCGAGGGGAGTGGTGTCCGCCCAGTCTTACTTCAGCTCCCGTCTGGACAAGCAATTGTTATTTTGTTCGACTGTATGGTGTCACCGACCCGTATACAGCTATCAAATCCCAGAATCAGTGGGTACGAAAAATACCTTTTTGACTCATATCATGGAATACAATCATGGCATGGCATACAATCCGTGTATAGACTAGCAATGCTTGTAACATTAAGTTTTTTCCTTTTTTGTTTGCCTTCTGTTTTCTCAGATTTTTCTCTTTTTGATGCAACGGGTCCCAGTCATCAAGAGTATTACTCTTGATGACTAACTCTCCCTGCCATTGCAAAATCGCCGTGTATCTAGCGGAAGAACCGGAAGCGGCACCACAGCTGTCCCGAACGAGCGCCACGATTGGTTGACACATGATTGGAGTTGTTGAGTTTGAATCGTTAGTGACACGTTTTCTCGTTCTTCCTGAGGATCACTGGCGTTTTTTGGACTTAGTCATATAGAGTATAGCCTACTATTTGGCTTAATTGTAGCGTAATTAATTCGGCAAGTGAGCACGGGCATATCAGTGAACTGTAATTTATCATTAAATAACAATTTTCAAACTCTGAATGATTAACGAAAAGTATCTTTTTTCCATATTCTGGTCAAAAAGGACAGTGACTTTTTTTGTTGTGGGTGAGATTGAGAGGAGGAAACTGGGACTGAGATCGAAATACGAGTTAATTTCCTTACCAACATTTTCTTGATTTAGTTCTAGGGTCAAAGTTAAATTGTGTATTCCGTAAGTTAATTCTCTTTCGTGTTTTTTCTTTATTTTCTGCTTTTGTCCTTATTATTTACTCCGTCTTCGAGCTTTGTGCTTGTTTTGACGGGTTATAAATAGAATCATCATCATCATGAGTACACGTCTTTAACAGTTGCATACTTTAAATACTGTATATATTTCTCCTTGTTTTCCAAGCTAGTTTTAGTAATACATGTGTTTTGTCAATTATGTGTTTTCCCAAAATTTCATATTTCTAACTTGAGCGGCTTTGAGCCTGAAGAGGACCATTGCCAAGAAGGGCCGAAATGTAGCTCCAATAAAATTCAGCTGACGTATCCGTTTTGCACTATCAAACAGAACTAAATTCAAAGACCTGATGACGATGATGTGGACGAAACGTTTCGTTTTACAAAAGCTTGGTAAGAATTTTCCCATGCCACAATCTATTCCACTTTTTGAAACAATAATGCTCTGTTTGACTACATTTTTCAAATTAGAGACTGCCATGCGCTGCCATGTTGATGTAGTTTCCTTGCAGTTCGTTTTATTTACTGTTTTATGTACTTTGATGGAAAAGAAACAATAATACATATCATGTGCTGCGTTTTCTTTCATAGTTTATTTATTTATTTATTTGTGACCTACTTTTTGCATAACAGCGGAGTATGAGTTAAATACACAAAGTACAATACACATATTAAACACTTAACAAAACAAAGTAAATAGACATGACTACATTATTTTCATATAGTTTAAAAACACACTAAATAGACTTAAAAATTTTACACAGTGACAAACACATTAAAGGGGTCCAGGAATGAAAAACTGGCTAATAATTTCATGGGCTGAGAGGGCAGGATGTTTGTGGAGGGAAAATAGATTTGAATGCGAACGAAAGAGTGTATTGATACTGTCCTGAACGTTAAAATTCGAAACCAATTTACGGTTACGAAAAGATTTTGGAAGATACATCAGAAATTTACAGTACTTAAAGAAACAACTTGTCAAATTTTGTACAACTTTTTTAGTCCGAGTCTTTTTTTTCCGGGGCTGCCAGATCGTTTTGGGTTTTTTTTTAATTCACGTTTAGCTTGCAAAGGATCAAACACTGAGACAAGTCGGACTTAACGAAGAAGGCTGGCCCATCATTTAACTTTCGGGGAACGATCAATCGAGCATCCGCCCCGAATAAATGCGGATCGGAACCCTTTGTTCAGCACCGAAAAGGGAATATACCATGTGGGTAAAACATCCTAATAATACCCTTTAAAGTATCGCCAATAAAAGCGAAATCGAGTTAGTTCCAATCGGCTTCTTTCACTTGCAAGTTACCGATGGTACACTGGGCATGTTCATACTAATAACCCGGTATCACATATGGTTTCGCCGAGACCACCACGAAGCATGTGTCTGTCGATTTGAATATCGACCTATAAAGAGACTTGTGCAGATTCAGCGATGAAGGTAAAGAAATAGCAGCAATCTGAGAAAAGGAAAGTCTTAGAGCACTAACGACAAGAATTGTGACCGTGAAGTGCCTTTCGTTCCAACTTGCGATCCTTTTACGTAATCTGACCGTGAAAACAGCCTTAGTTCATCTGTATTCAGCACAATATCGTCTTTTTTGTTTTCGAAAAACTAGAAAACGAAAAATAATTAATGTATAAATTAAAATCAGATTAGAATAGTTTGTAAAGAGATACTGATAATTAAAAATAAAAGGTAAGAAACAGAACAAACTGCACATCATTTAAATATTGTTTTTCAGTTCAAAATTACTTAAATTCTCGTTAATCTTCTCCCCCACGTTTTTCGTTCTCACCACCTCCGTATTCACTATCGTCGCGATTTGCTCTATCATTTTTCCCTCTTCCTTTCCTACAAGGATAACCAAAAAATAAAAATAAAATGGCTGTCGTGTTATTGTCAGGAGTTTTTTTGTTTTTTTTCCGAAAATATATTTTTTTTTGTTATAAAAATTGATCGTGGTTGGATAGTAACTAGGACGCGACCAGATTAACCGCAGCAGGCCAAGAACTAAAAGAGTGATTAATAAAAATTAAATAAAATGTATTTTTATGCGATTTCTCGAATTCAGGTGAGGTTAAATTCGAGGGGTTAGAATTTGGAAAAAAAACTTTCAAATTTGTGGTAAAAGTAAATATTCAAATAATTGTCCATACCATAACAGGTCAGTATCCAGGAAATTATTTATTTTTTTTTGGGGGGGGGGGGGCTGCCCGCGGGTCGGACCAAAACGTATAAAAGACATAGATCAGAGATTACAGCCTGTATAAAACGATTATTTGTGTATGTTTCGGGTGGGACCCCCCCCCCCTTATACGGCCCTTTATCAGAACCTTGAGATTTCTAGTCCTAATCTAATTTTCGACGATACTCTAACTTTGAAACTGCGCTTTCACTGCGATCTGTAGCCGCGTCGGTATCCCAAGACAGAACAACTCCCAACTAGCACGCACACAGGAACGGAAAACCATTTTTCAAGAACTTTACTTTAAATATAAGGCATTTTTATGAGCCCTATTTGATGCACTTTTAAGTTCTGTCCATCACGATGTTTGTTGCCGTTTGGACTTTTTTCTCGTACGAGTTGCCAACTATATTTCTGACCCGTCGAACGTCCAAGACCTCTTCTCCGTGCCAGGAGGACCTCTGTGCTGTCTGGTGTGACCCGACGACCCCGTGTGGCATTCACGAGAGAAATGGGGACAGCTGAAGCGCAATTTATTTTGGAACCGGTAATAAATACAAGAATAAACTTCACGAATCGGAATTTGTTCACCATGCCTGTCTAGAGAAGCCTGGGATCATTCATCTAAAGCTGAATTTATATATATTACTCTCTGTAAAAGCAATTAGTACTTTTGGCAATTTTAGCAACAAATTATAGCCTGAAAGTGCCAGTTCACCAAAACGCGAATTTGTATAAACGTATATTACTTTCAGCAGTAATTTCTTCAAGCACACTGTCAGAAGTTTCATAAAAGATAACACGAGGATGCGCGGTTTCAACAGATAATGCGTAACAGATAACATTTCGTATGTTATCTGTTGTGTTTCAAATATTATGCATAATAAGCGTTACCATCAGGAAGAACCGAAAAACCGTCAAAAAATATCTGCTGAGTTTTCCGACATCATGGCGATAAGGAACAAAGTCAGTAGATGCTATTTTGGCTCTTCCTAACAAAGCTTGTTATGCATAACATTTCATGCAGAACGTTTTCAAACACAACAGATAACATCCTAAGTGTTATCTGTTACACATTATCTGTTGAAACCGCGCATCCTCGTGTTATCTGTTATGAAAATTCTGACAGTGCAGTTCATTGGCAGTACCTTAAGTAACAAGTCGCACTAGATGCAGTTTCTATTCGAATATTACAGACGCATCCCAGCGGTTTTTGCCGTGCGCTGAGAAATGAAAAACTTTGAGAAAGTTGCACAATCGTTTTTTCTGACCTATGAGATCCTTGGAAGCAATATCGGGAGCTGATGCGCTTCGAAAAAAGACGGTCACGGCAAATGAAAAAATCGGTGAAGCATCGTTAGGGTGGATTAAATTGACATCGGCAGTTTGCAATCTCAGAGCTTGGTCACACCGGGCTCAAAAAGCCGCCTATTCAACAAACAACTGAAAATCCCTAGGGGACGTGAGATTTGGATGGGCTTTGCCGCAGCTTGGGGATAATGAGAAGACTGCAATTAGGGTTCCTATAACATAATTATACATGATGTTTTGCTCTAATTGTTCTCCTGAATTTGAAACGATAACATTCAGAATTAGCTGTATCCTGTTCTTTTTCTTTTTTTCTACTTTTGCAACCCCAAAAGCCAGGAAATGAGCCAAGTTTAACCAAGGTCTCAGAAATAAGAATGGATGGAACGATAGGGACTACAGTGAATCAGTAGCCTATTCGCTTGACGGGTTTGACTCTGTTAATGTGACACATGTTGTCGTTTCGAAGGTTCCTTTCTATCCCGGCAAGTTTCGCGACATGCTGCCCCCCCCCCCCACACACACACTTTACAACAGAAAGGGAGAGGCCTCAAAGACAAGCTTCCGAACCAGTCCCTACCCTTCAACCAGTGTTTTGCCGACACGTGAGAAACAAGAATAGTTTCGTCCCCTCCTTTGTTTCCCTACGTAATAGAAATTAGTGGGTTATTATTTTACCCCCCGTTTTATATTTCCCCAATCGTTACTTTTTAGATTGTTTGTTCTCAGTATTTTATATGTAATTCGACCACTTTCTAGTATATGTTGATAATGTTGGTTAGTTTTTAATGTATGTTTGACTTTACCACCTGCTATTCGGCTAGTCCGTAATTTGTGTTGAAATAAAACTAAATTGAACTGAATTGAACGTAGCGAACTTATTTTTTTCTTCTAAAGTCCACACATGGTTAAAATGTGGAATAAAACGATTGCACACATTCTCAGAGGCACACGTGTCTTCCACTCTCTCAAGTCACAATTGATAACTATAGTATTTCGTCCGCATTTGTAAGATTTAGTATCATGTGCCCACTCCCTTTCTATGGCATTTAAGCTATTCCCGACAATGATATATCATAAGGGTCGAGACAATACCGATAATCAAGGAATTAGAACGTACAATCTTAAACAATGGACATTAAAAAGGCGTGCTTTATCTGGAACAACATGAACTAGATTCACGATGCATCGTGAATACTTTTGCATTCAGAGTCATGATGATGAATTACCCATAGTATTCTTTGTTAGTGGTTTCTCACATAGGCTCGTATAGTATTTTGAATGAGGTTGAGGGTGAGGCTGGACCATATTAAACCCTGGTTTCAAATTCTATTTATGATGTGATATCTATTGACACAACAGTGTCCTTGGGAGACGGCAGTACATACAAAACCGAAAAAAAAAAATACAACAGTAACCGTAACTCGCACCCTCTTGTTCCAGTGTCCCTTTAAAGCATACGATGATTGATTGATTTATTACCTTATTTCTTTTTTTTTCGTTATACGCCATTTGTCACACTTCTGTATTTAAAGTTCAACTGAAAAGGGCTGAGATAGGACAATCTATTTATCAGTCCCGATGAAAATGCGTTACTTTGTTGCTTCGCTAATCACGAAAAGTCGATTTTTGAATAATAGACTTCCCCTGTCGGATTTGAGGTTATACGCGGTTTTACCAGTGTTGCATGCTAGACGAAAAAGGTGTACGAAAAATGTGTTCAGGCGCAAAGCAGTCTTCACCAACCTCACCACTGGCTACTGAAAAGTCGTATTTCTCCTGAGATTCGAATTTTCCGCGTCATAGTAGACTTTGCGTTGTTGGGACGGCTGTAGTTGTTCTGAACGGCATTACCAGAGCAGATAGTGGAAAGTAAGAAACTGTCTTAGCAGAGTCTAAATAATTCAGTGTTTCAGTTAAATGATGAAACAATATGTTGGCTTTTCAGTTAAACTTTAAAATGGGTAAATAAAACCATTCATTCATTAGCCCAAGGGCCATGGCAAAAGTTACAAACAAAGAAAATAAAACACCATAATCTCCTCAACAGTCCTCGTCTATCCAAATAACAAGCTTTCATTTATTTCTCACTGTCGGAAATTTGATAACAGCTAACACACGAGTGCGCATCTTTGTGTTAAACGCTAGGACAGTGTATCCGTTATGACCCTTTTAAGTGTTCTGGAAACTTAACGCTTAAATGGGCGATAACAGAAGTTTTATCTTGAAACATAATACTAATATTAATAATACTAATAACAGCCGTATCCTCATAATATGCGCACACATGTGTTAAATGCTGCTAAATTTCTGACAGTGTCGAGGGGCTGCCCACTCATGATTTTGGTGTACAACAAAAGCCCGGTGGTGTCGTGCCCGTCCGTTGCCATCACCGGTTGCCACTTGTTAGAATATGTATTTAGAGACGTTGATTGATGAATCGCCTAATTTATTGCCGGCACTGCTGGTTTCACCAACTGCTGGGGACTGGGTAACCAATCGGACTGTGTGATTAGCCCGATCATACCTGATCATACCATGGCAAACATCAAATACAACAAGACCAAAGGTTTCGATGGAATCCCAAAAAATCTAATATTTAATGTAGACATATAAATATTTTTATTCTAATATTTAGAAACAGATCAAAGTTTATAGTGGGGGATGGACCAGGTTGGAAACTTTGAAAACTACTTTTCTTTTACAGATTAGTTTCAGCCGGATTCCGGGCGAACTACTTGTCCGGGTAGAAAATGTTTTTCATATTCGTTTTCAGCATGTCTTCTTACCCCTTAATCGAACAACTTGAAATAAAACTTTTTCTTTTAACAAACTTTCCGGCTTAGGCCGGATTCCGGGCGAAATGTTTGTCCGGCGAGAAAATGGCTCAGCATGTCTCAGCACCCCTTAATCGACTATCTCATTAGCTGTTTAAAAATATTTTGTTTTTCCTTTGTTCTGAACCCCCTCCCCCGCCCCTAAATGTAGGGCTACAGAGCCCATCTACGAACTCGACCTTTCCCTTGACCTGAACGATCCTCCCACCAAGTTTCATCAAAATATCTCATTCCCTTCGAGAGTTATCGTGCTAACAGACAGACAGGCGGACAACTTTTACGATGTCATAGGTATCCCTCCACTTACGTTTTGGGATCCCAAAAATAAATCGGATGTCTTGTCAAAACTCTTGCTCTATGCTCAATCGCCAACCTCAGGAAGTCTTTCCCATTAAGTCTCAATGTTTCACCTGTTATCTCCTTTGTTCAAAAGGTGGGGCTGTCCACCATAGGGGTTTTTGACAAAAAGAAATCAGTGGCTTAACCGCGATTTGGTCCCAATCCAATAAGCAATGATTGTATTTTGTGTTGGCTTGCTATGGGGTGCCACAATTCAAGTATGGCTACTCTCCCTAGGGCGTAATAACAATTATTAGATCTCATCAGTGAGATCTTATTAAGAATTACAGGAATAAGGGGGCAATTTGGAGACAAAGATTTGAGTACGGCCGATCGCCCACATCTGTCACGCACAGCGTGTTAAGGTGAAAGACGGACAGCTCCGTATTTTCATCTTTTTCGCGCCATCCCTGTGCTAATCAGTAATAACATTATTGTAGGATTTTATATAAATAAAATTAGTTCTGACAGTTAAAAAAGAGATGGTAGGCTCGTTCATAAGACACTCAGTTTCGTAAAATAAAAAATTGCAGTTTCAACCGTGTAACATTGATTCCATGCCTGATAATTAATGCAGCGGTAGCCTATTAGATATGCGTAATTTTTGTCGAATCTTTGTTTTGTCAAAGTCGGCATTGATGCTACACGACAACCATAATGAACTGAAAGGACTGATAACCTTTAATTAAACACATTAGTTGCGTTTTGCAGATACCATGGTATCTGATACCACGGTCTAAAGTCGTTTTTGCAGTTATCGTGGTATCTGGCCAGTTATCGCGGTATCAGATATTCAGATACCACGGTCCGACCGTGGTAACTGGTCGTGGTATCTGAAAAAGTCATCTCACTTGGTGGGAAAGAAGTTTGGCACTTAGTGACGTGACTGAATATCAGTTTTTCTTTTTGGATGACTTCGAAAAGCGCAATTTCGGCAATTGTCGTTTTCGCAGAGCAACCGTATATCAGATACCACGGTTACTGCAAAAAAGACTGATTGCAGATCCAGTTACCGTGGTAACAGATACCATGGTATCTACGAAAACGCAACTATTGGTTACAATCAATTGTTCTTCTTTAAGGCTTCAGACTCTTTAAAACGGTGCTTGAAATTCGAAAATTGCATCAGTCCACCTTGCCACATTCTCAGCATTACAGACTCGTTCGGTTCTCGGCAAGATGCTGTAAATGAGGGCGTGCCTTCCTGTCCCTTCTCCTCAGAAACACGTCAGACGTGTTGAGTGACGTCAGCATCCTCGAAACCTGTTTCCACGGTAGGCCGTATTACAACTTTTTGTGCGTATGGCCCTCGGGCTTTTTTTAAATGCATTTTTATTATTATATTGTTTTGACAGCTTTCTTTCGACTGTGAAACGCTTCTGTTGCGCGGAAGCTAGGATACTAAACGCGTAGAAAAATAGCACAATAAAGCTTATTCATGTCGTTTATGCTTTAAAAAGAAAGAAAAAGAAAAAAGACTTTTGCATGGCTTATTCTCTAAGAAAAATCAAGTAGCAATAGGAATAGAAATATCATAGGCACTTTGTTCATTGAAATACTGTACTATTCCGTGAATTATAACAACACATAAATAACCGAGCCTATTTCTTGCTGCCATATCGTTTTGATTATTAAAATATTCAAGTAATCATCTGTACTTTTCCCATACCCTTTCCCATTGACATTCACTGAAGGATTTCCAAGATCACGGAACTCCTGGTCTTCTTTTGAAATTCTGACACAAATTCCGGTTATTTACAGGATTTGGATCACACGCAACATTGCGTGCAGTAACTGTCCTATGATTGGGTCAGCACAATTATTTCACATTGTGTTTAAAGCTTCTGCGTTTTGCCGAGTTCCTGCTTGCAGGTTTCGGACACGTTTAAAACTTCAGCGACTACGGACATTTTCATGCCAGTTTTAAAAACTCTCGGCGCATTAAGACCCGTCACAAGTCGAGGTAAGAAAAAAAGAGTAAAAAAAATCAAAAGAAAAAACGTAATTCACTCGGAGAAGGGTACAGTAACACAAAAATCAAGTAATAATTATATATTTGGTTTTATTTGGTTTTCACCATGAGACCCCGTCTTGTGGGTCCTGGTATGTCTACGTGGCTCCGACAATTGAGTCAAAGACTTCTAAATTGTATTCGAATAAACCGTTTATGTTTTATTGGTCACAGTACAAGTCCCTTGTGTAAAGTGACATCTATGTATTAAAAATCAAGGTGTATTAAATGCGTAGGCCTAGCACTTTTAACCTGGAAATAGCTGTTTCGTGGTGTAACTTGCAAGCACGTTTAGTACAATACGATTTAACATGAATAAAACACACAACGGACAAGCCGATCGGTTGTTTTTACGATTTGTATCCGGTTGTTTTAAAATCAACATGTATGTGCAATCTTGGATATTTACATACCGACGTCTTATCATATCTGTTCGAACTGGTTCGATCCAGTGACCGCAGACAAAAAAAAATTGTCTTTGAACAAATTGATGCTGGCGTCACGCATTCTGTCTGACGCAGTGATCTTTGTCGGCCCCTCACCATTTCACGCCAGAATTTACCGAAAGTTGTAGATGCAAAGGAGACTGTACTGCGTATGATTATAAGTAGACGTGCGGTGTTGGGAATTTAAGGGTTTCCGAACTGATGTGGTCGACTTTGAAGACCTTGCTATATGCTACATGAAGAATTAATTATCGTTAGAAGAAATAAAAAAAAACAAAGAAAGACTTACCCGTCGTAAAGAGAACTATGGCCTTCAAACAAGAGTATTCCGCCGAGTCGACATGCAGAGCTTTCAGTTTCTCTACCTAAAATATGAAATGCTGTATCCAAAAAGGCATAATACGTATCGAGCCAGGTAGAGTAGGTATGGTAAAGGTATAGTAAAGGAAGGGAGTAGGTGAGGGTTACGATTGGCAGGAAAGGCATGCGAATGGTGAAGTTTCGACCAAAGTTTGTCCAGGTATCGAAATCCGGCACAGAAAATCTTGTCCGGATATGCCTATTAAGAAAGGAGTTCTGGTAATCATCATTCCTCAGCGACTATGAAGCTCGCTACGAATTAATGAATTGCCATTTTTCACGCACTGTTCAAGGACATGCATTCAGTAAAAAGAACAGAAATATAAAAATAAATGTAGAGCGCTCAAATTATTCACAAAAAGGTTATTCGCTAATGAGAACTGAAATAACGGAGTCGTGGATAGGCAAGCTTCAAAGTGGAAAAGAAACCTATTGCTTGTTTTTTGTTTTGTTTTGTTTTGTTTATTGGTATTTTAGAAGTTGAAAACTGCGAAATCAGCAAAACCAGAAAAAAGCATATAGAGCAAATTTGAAAAACATTAATAGGTAATTACTTCAAAAGACAGCAGCCAGGGCCGGAATGTACAAAAAATAATCGTTTTTTACAGGCTTTAACCTGTGATCTATGCTTTTCTTGTACTTTGTGATTCGACGAAGGTAATTTCGTAAACCACATTGGCCTAACATATCACAAAAAATCACAATCATGGCCTGACATGATCACAATCTCAGTATATTCGTTGGCCTTTACAAACCCCATTTTCGTTGGTTTCTTCGTTGATTTTTTTGTGTTTTGGTCCGACCTGCGGGTGACCGCCCTCCCCCACATATATTCCTGGATACGGACCTCTCAGCAGCCTTACTAGTCTTAAGCACAACATCTAAGCCAGGCTTTATTTTAGTGAGTACACTGAGTTCGGAATGACAGTCGTACGCAGTGAAAATTTTCGAAGATTTTTTTTTTCGTATCTGGGGTCCTGATTTCAGATACAATGGCCAATTCAGAATTCAATGGCATTACTTCAGTGTTGGACATGAGGGAAATTGTTATAAAATTTCTCGCAGTATCGACCAGATTCCGTAGAAGAAATAAAAAACACCCGACGTTTTTTCTTTGGAATTGCAATAAAATTGCTGACTACCTGGGAGAACGCAATCAGTAAAAAGCACCACATGTTGTAAATGGGAACAGCAGAGAATTAAAAATGCTAGAGGCGACGTTTCTCTATGCTCCAGACCATCTTTTTCATCTTGGTTTCTTATCAACAGATGTTGTCTGTTAACGCAAAATATGAAAGAAACCTTGTACCGATTGTGCGACTTAGCAAAAGCATGACCTTTGCACATCTGGTTTGGAAACCGACTTACCTTAGATTTTACTTATTAAAGGCCATACACAAACCTGAATATTTAAGCGTTATCAGGTTCTGGTTCAGGTTCATTTAATTTTAAATAATGAAAACAAGTAATTAACATAACTTCATGGCAGAGAGCAGGCTCGACGGCCAGAAGATAAATTAAAAATACAACTTAATCATGGTCATACGCAAGTGTATATAATATAAACCATCCGGTCCCAAGAAAGGGGACACCTAGCAAGTAACCTCCGCATTAAAAAAAATTTAATAAATCAATGGACAAGATATCATATCAATATTCTTACAAATTATGTATTTATTTTTCACTTAATATCAAATTTTTAGCTTTTGGAAGTATTCCTTAGCCGACCGCAAAACATATTTGACTGCGGTAAATAAATCCTGATCTCAGGTTCGTTTCTTTTGCTTGAGCCAGATGAGGACCCTTGCCGAGAAAGGCCGAAACACCGCTTGAATGAATCTCAGCTGAATTGTTTGTTTGGCGCATTCAAATAACTTTAGCTTTTGCCTCATTCAAACCCGCCATGTTGTGGCTCAAAAGGACACAACACGTTCCGAGCAAGACAGAAAATAAAAATCAAAGCTAATTGGTAACTGGTGATCCATTGTGCGCATGGAAGGAAGTTAGGAGTACTGACGTCTTCGAACTGCTAGAGGTGGTGAACAATGGGGTTAGATACTTGCAAATAGAAACATGAAGGAAGAAAAATGTATGTGCAGTTCTTTCAGTGTTTATTATGCAGACATGGAAAGAATAGGCGACAGGTCTTACACAACACAGAGAGGAGTTGGCTTTAATCAATAAGTGAATCATTTATTCTTCAAAGCAAAGTCCTAGCGGTAATAAAAAATTCCGAACGTTCGTCTTCTTGTCAAAAACTTTGGTAATGACGAAACAAAGATAAAAATTGCGACGTTAAAAACTGGAACCACTTTATTAAAAGGTGTTGCAAAACGTTGGAGGGAACAAAACTTGTAAGCAGAAACAGTGTTTCCCTCTTCAAGAAACAAATGTATGAAACTGTGAGTAATTACCTGTTCTTGGAATATCCGAATGTGATCCATGAACGCCACCACTCGGTCCGCCGCCATTGGTGATGCGTGCAACCCTGCCGCCGCCAACAGCGGTGCTACGTGTAAGGGCATGGAACACTGGGAAGCATTTAGCACAAAGAGTTCACTCCACACCAACCGCAGAAGAGCAACTTGGTCGGTCAGCTAAAGATAAGAAACGGCCTAAGTGGCTAACTGGACGCATTAGTTGCGTTTTTGCAGATTCCATTGTATCTCACGGTAACTAAATCTGCAGTTACCGTGGTATCTGATACACGGTTGCTCTGCAAAAACGACTATTGCCGAAACTTCAATTTTCGATGTCACCCCAAAATAAAAACTGATATCCAGTTACTTATCTAAGTGCTAAACTTCTTTCTCACCAATTTGACAAAATTTGATGAAAGTGAGATAACTTTTTAAATACCACGGTCGGACCGTTGGCCAGATACCACGATAGCTGCAAAAACGCCTTTTGACCATGGTATCAGATACCACAGTAACTGCGAAAACGAATTTAGACCGTGATATATCCAGATACCATGGTATCTGCGAAAACGCAACTATCGTCTCTTAAACCCGGAGACACAGTTTAATATGTTAAATTTCGAACCTACGAAAAGCACCTCACTAATCTTAGCACTTACTACGATTCACGATTTTGCATGTGCATTATGATCCCGACGGGTATTATGCTGTTAATGCGTAAAAGCGGTTAGCTGAATTTTGCCAAGTCCTTGCTAGAAGTCATTGGATCTTTGAAAGGGCTTAAAGGACCCGTCGCACCTATAATGGCAATACAACCTACTTCCATAACTATTTTCATTAATTCTTAAACCCGGAGATTCAAATTTCATACGCTAAATTCTGACCCCTCTAACGACACCTCTGAGTAAGTAAGTAAGTAAGTAAGTAAGGTTTATTAGACAGAAACTTGCTAGCTAATAGCTAATTTGATTGTCTTTATAAAAATTTCATTCTTTTAAACACTAACGAGTTACATAAATACTAAATACTACAAATATTAACGTTACACTGATATTTCATTCAACATGTTAACGAAAAATGGCACAAATGTGTTACTGTGTCTCTTTGTTTTGATTTTGACCGTTTTAGTTTCAGCTGCGAACGCGTACGATTGTTTATTGGTGCATCAGGTGGGAGGATAGTTCGGTGTTGGACAGATGCAAGGATTTTACACCCAAACTTAAGAATTAGAATGTTACGGCGTTCATGTAGTGAGGGGAGGGATAATTCTGTTAGAAGAGATTCATAGGAACTGGAAGTTACTTGCTGACCTAGTATAACTGAGCCTGCTCTCTTCTGTATACGCTCTATTTTGTCAGACGCGTATGCTGTATTTTGGGCGAAAGGGCCCCATAAGGGGCATGCGTACTCGATTACGAGTCTTTACGTAACACAAGTAAGCAGCCTACAGCCTATCACGGTCGCAACCAAACTGCCTCATCTGTATGAACGTTTGGAGTGATGCATTTCCCGATTTTATTACAGTCTGAATGTGATCAATAAATGAACAGTCGCTCGCTGTTCTCTTGCCAAGAAACACTAGTTCCCATGCGCACTATACCCCCGACAAGTGTTAGCCCATCATGTTATTGATGCGTAAAACCGATTATCTGAATTTCACCAAGTTCTTGCTAGAAGTCATTGGGTCTAGGAAAAGACTTAAAACAGCCAAAGCGTTCGACTATTTGTTAAAATCAGAGCACAATTCTACAGTATTCAGATGGATCTGAATACTGGAACATAAACAGTAAATGGTGCGAGATGGCTTTAAGGTAAAGTAACTAGGCTCACCTGAAGTTCTGGGAAGTAGGGAATGTTTCTGGCCCACTCCACTGCAGAGAAAAGTAACCGCGCTGCGAGTTCACAGATATTGTCGATACCCATGATGTTGCTGGGTTGCATGCACTGCCCGTATCGGGTTGTGGCGTAAGGTTCAGCCCGGACAAGCAGGGAGATGTAGGATGACAGGTACGAGTGACCGTGGAGGGGGTCTCCATTGTGAAAGGTTAGCTGACCTGGCAGGCAGGGGTGTTGGGAGGGTGGAACGCGACCTCGCTGCACCGCTGGAAAGACAAGTTGTCACACACTTTTCCGGGGAGGGGAATTGCGTCAAATTCAGTTTTCTAGCTATTCTTTCCGTTGACAAGCAAACAGTTACTATGAAGAGGCGATGGAATGACTGGAAATAGTAATAATAACGCACTGGAAATACGAACTTTTCAAGGCAAGTCTTTTTTACTACAGTTAGCCTATGCCTCCTGAATGAACCCAACTGATAAAAAAGGAAAGTTCCAGGACTCTTTTCTACGTATAATTTGGATTTATACAAGGCACTATTTTTGCTCAAAAGGACTTCTTAACCGTGACAAATAAACCTGAAATGATCTTAAACTGAATGTAGAAGTCTAGGGTTCTGAAGTGGGAACCTCGTGACAACCCGGGAATCTACTGGCACAACTTCGAGCCGAATCTATACGAAGACGAATGTTTAACTTGAAGATAGGCAAGGGCGGTGTTGAGATGGAGGCATCAGCCAGAAAAAGCTGCAATTCGATAAGCCGAATGTCGTGGGTTCAAATCCAGCGCGAGAAGCATTTTTATCTCTAGTACTTAGACTGTTTTTTTAGTGTAAAAGCGTGCAAATTACTAGACTAGAGGCGTTCAGGAGACCCTAAGACCCACCAGAAGCCTCAGAAAGAGCAGTCCACATATGAAGAGGAGCGGGAGCTGACCCACCTTCTCGTCGCATTCCCATTTTTAGACATTTCTTCAGCCTGCAGTATTGGCATTGGTTTCTGTGGTGCTGGTCGACAGGACAATTCCGGCTTCCACGACAAGAGTAGGAAAGGTTCCGCCGGACGCTTCGCTTGAAGAAGGATTTGCAGCCTAGAAAGAGCTGGATTACCTTTTTTGAAGCTAAACTTCGCAGATTTAGTAACTAATTAACATTTGTATTTCGCTGTAGAATGGGGCCCTACAGTCCCATAACCCTTGTACGGATGTTCTGCCTAGTCTGCACATGCGATTATCTTTTCACAAATAAGAAAATCGCGAGAGTATCCGCATGTTTTTGGCCTATCATAGAATAGAATAGAATGCAATTACCGAAAAAAGCCCGTGGGCCATGGCAACAAAAATTGTATAAGAAAATCACTAGCTTACAGAACTAACACAATGCTCATGTTATAAAAATCTCGTTCTATGCTCCATCGCAAGCCTCAAGTAACGTCCAAGTTTTTTCAAAGTAGCAAAACATTGATCCTTCATCAGCCTTACCATCCATTCATCATTATACACTCTCTCAAATGAACTACGAACTATAAGTGAACTAAATGTCCTAGTATTGTGCCGGTCTCTTTGTCAAACGCTTAACTAACTTCATGTTCAGATCAGGAGTGACTAGCCTATTATCGTCCGCCATTTCTGTTACTTAAAATTGCACAATTGCAGAAAATTGTGCATTTAAACTCGAGGAAAAAAATCCGCTGTCATAAATAAAGTCATTAAAAAGTCCGTAAACCTGGACTTGCTATTTTTTAATCCGACACCAGCCAAGATTTCAGGCATGACACATTATTGTCCTACATAGCAACCAAATTCGACCAAGAACAGAGGTAAACAAATTAAAGGATATTTTAAAAATGTTCGCAACTCATTACACGCGGATATTTAAAAGTCACAGATGCTACATTGCTTAACATGGTACCACGACCATCCTTCGAATCTGTCCACGCTACCCAGTATCATCTCCAAGGTGGTATACAACTAGGACTACGTTTGTACTATCTTTGCTCCATGACACCTTCAACAATGCGAACAGCTCCTTTGCACTTGACTTTAGTTAAGTTCCCACTGAAAAATGCCAAGCGCTCATTTTGACTCTTGATTATTACGCCTGATTCCTCCCTTTATCTCAGACCCCAGACGCAGCTGGAGACCCTCTTCACACTTTTCAAACAGGAATTTCGCACGCATTTGATCGGAATTTGAATCAGCTTGATAGCTGTTTGAGCCTTCTTTCAATTCATTCGGAAAAATTTTCGAGGATGTATTGACTCAAGAAGCGATCAAAGCTCGAGTCTGAGAATTATAGCATGAGAACAAGATAATATGCTATTTTTCGAATAAACCAGACGAACGTGCATTGTTATCACGATTGACGCAAGTACAGAATTTGCTTGGTTGAGAACATGACCGGATGTTATTGTCGTAATAGATTACGAATAAGAAGTAACACGACAATGTAACACTAAAGGTTAATGTAACACTATAGGGCACCATAATAATAAAGGATAAATTAAATAAAAGTGGGAAAAGCGGAATTTATTTGGTTGAGAACATTATCATATGCTATTTTCGCGATAAGTTAAGAATACGGTAATAGAACACTAAGATAACATAGGAAACCAGTAATAATAAAAGATACATTAAATAAAAGTTTATGATAAAAGATAATTATCATGAGATTGAGCATGAGAACAAGGTAATATGCTTTTTTTTTTAATAATCCGGGTAAACGTGCAGTGTATCACGATTGACGCAAGTACAGAATTTGCTTGGTTGAGAACATGACCGGATGTTATTGTCGTAATAGATTACGAATAAGAAGTAATAAGATAGCATAGAATAACCAATAATAATGCAAAGATATATAAATAACAACGGATGATGATAAGGTAATTATTATCAGATTCATATTAAAAATAAATTAGAAGTCGAACTAAAATTAAAAACTGAAACAATGAAACGAAACTTCAATTGCCATCGCGATCGACGCCGTTACGGAGTTTGCTTTTTGTCAGCCGACAGAATTTGACGGGTTTTTTTAACGAAGCGGGGTCTACCCCTGTTTTAATAATAATAATAATAATAGCAACGTTTATTTCCTGAATAGCTCATATAATTACTCGCTAGCGTCGGATCGTCACACATTGGATAAAACTTAAAAATCACTTCTCAATAAATACCTTAAAATATTTATATGCATACACAATTAATAACGAATATATTATGGTTAATGTGGTAACAAATATTGGCAAGCCGAAATACATAGCAACCTTTCTAATCGAGTTCCCTTACCTAATTCGTTACCAAAATTCGGAGATGGATGCGTAGTGTCTTCAAAAAGAAATTCGTTGACAGTTCAGTCGGGAGTTCAGTTATGATTCGAGTCATACAGAACAATGCAACCGAGGCCGATCGAAATGAATGATAATAAATATTTCGAGCTAATGAAGGAGCTCGCAGGTAAGAAGGCTACAGGCATGAGGCGTTTTGTTATTAACTCTCCGTCGGCGCATCGAACAATCACACATGCTCCATCCAGTACATTAATACTTTGATAAGTAATTAGGCTACTATGGCCAAAATCGGCCTTATAGGAGTCCTTGTCATTTACTAGAACTTAAATAAATAAAAAAATAACAAATATACAAATTCGAAGTCATATTTAATTTACAACTTAACAAATATACAAATTTGAAGTTATATAGAATCTGGTGCCTCTTGTCAACATTTACCACAACCTGTTCACTGATACCACGCAAAATATGTCTGGGTTAACTGCCTAACCTTAACTGACCTTAACCGTAATCATCCCACTGATATTCGAGAGGTTCTTCAATCCCAAGATACAGTACATACGACGGGAGGATGTCCAGCGATGCCCACTAAGTGAGCAAACCCACCATGACATTTCCTTTGCTGACACCAAGGAGGAATGAGTCCAGGAAGGAATGCAAGCTTTAACTGAATTTCATTTATGTTTTTATTAGTTATTCGGGGGTAGTCGGCGTTAAGTTTTCAGACCCACGTCATGGCAATCTGTTGTATTTTATAATATAAATATCATTCAAAGATCCGTCGGTAGATTTTTTAGGCACGAAATCGATCGGGGATGTCACGTTTTACCTCTTACCCTGTACCTGTTTTGCGCAAGAGTAAGAGGAAGTAAACATTAAATAAAAATAATGGAACTTTTCAGATCAACCTCGTAAGGGAAATGAATACAAGTTTCAGCTTGGCGGCATTTACATAGTTGTCTCAAATGATTGACGTAAATTTTAAAAATTGCGTTTTCAGACACCTCTCAGTTTCCGTCGGTGTGTGTTTTATGCACAAATTGGGTCGAGGTCCATGTCATGTTACTGTCTGCTACCCTCTACTTCTTTTGCGGAAGGACGGTTTGCCTTTATTTCAACCAAGGGCGATCAATAAAGTGACAAAGACTATAATCATAACAAATTACTTACAACAGTAGAGAGTATTAACGAACTCTCAGTTCATCGCACCAATTCTGCCAGAGCGGCAGACTCAGTTTTGAAATAAAAATTTAAAAACACAACAAAAGTAATTCTTTTAGTTCGTTGATATGTTATCTATATGTTTTTTTCCCTTTGTTTTCCACTTTTTTGTTGTATAGTGGGTTTATAATAATACAAAAAAAAAATTCACTCACCCTCGCATGTAAACTGCCCGTAATGTTTTCCACTCGACTTGTCGCCGCAAACTACACACTCAACGTTCGAGGCGTCCTTTCCATTCTGTTGTTCAGCAGGTGATGATGACAACTGAGATCCCGGCGGCGAATGCTGCACTGACGATCCAAGGTTAGTTGACCCGAGTTCTGGCGCAAACCCATTCGGAATCGTTGGTGAAGTCGTCGTCACGGGGTCACGCCATAGCTGCGATTGTATATGATTTCCAAGACCACCAACTGATAGGGGCGGCATTGAGGGCGCTACGAGTGCCATAGATGCTGTCTGAATCCCTCCGATTGGTATGGATAACGAGGTCGTCGTCCCCGTTGAATACGGGATATGATAAGCGCTGAATTCACCCAGCGTGCTTCTGTTATTAGTTTCACCTATAGTCCTGTTTACATACACTGCGAGAAAGGTCAAGACCCCAGGTTCACAAACGGTAAGTCCTTAGCTCAGAAGGTTATGACACCAACTGGCGTGGAAGAATGCGCAGCGCTTCTCCATGACTTTTGGGTCGTGCCCTGGAGCTCTCCGGGGGAAGGGCCACGACACCGCGTGCCATTGGTCGAACGGGACAGAAAGCCACGGCTGCTCAATCTGTGAAGTACTTATCGGTTCGTTTGGACTTGGGAAAAAAGGAAGTTTCGCAGTTTTTTAGGACAGAAGAAGTTTTCGGGCTTTATTTTGATCGGATGAAAATGAGCTGTCGAGTAAGGAACAGATTTTTTGTGTAGGTGGAAAGACATTATTGAGAGTATTACACACTTTTAGGCTTCGCCAAGACTGAATAAGTTTGCGGGCTTCATTTCCGTCGGCTGAAGTTATTGAATCGGATCAAGGAAAAAATGCTGGTTAAAAAAATTTACGAGGAGAGTAGACGGTTTAATGTTTCGCCGATATTCTCGAATCTGCTGTATTTATCTAATAAGCACTTGTTTTTCGTCAGCTCGCGTTTTTTGTTATAAAGAAAATTGCAGTTTATCTTTATGGGCGACGCCGACACGTCTGCAAAACCTGCTGTAGGAGTTGAATAACAATAAAATAGTTTAAGTAAAAAGTAATCCATGCAACGCTTTTTGAATTTTGCTTTCAAAAAAGTAAGTACATTTTTTTGTTCAATCATTGGTTAAAAACTGTCAGAAATAATGAAGTAGTGTAAGGAGGCTAACTGTCGATTAGACGAAAAATAGGAATAACATATTCCTTTGACTTTTTTTTTAATCTGTCTGAGAGAGAGAGATAGCCATCGAGAACTCTTATGAAATTGTTGTTAGGCAATTGTTGATAAGAGAAATTGTTGAAATTGCTGATAAGACGAACTGTTTAGGCGGGATAAAGCAATCATTTTTATTTATTTTTTTAGTTTATGTTGTAGAGAGACAGCCATCTAGAATTTTCTATAAAAAAAAACTATCAGGCGCCGTCGAATATTAACTGATAATTTTTTAGATTTAGTTTTTTAGATAGTAGATCAAATTAAGATAATTCAGTTGAAAATATAATTAAGAGCAAGAATTATATTGTTTATAATTTTAGCTGACTCATCCGTTTTGCTTCATTTTTTATGTGACTCTAAGTCAGCTTGGGCTGAAGGAGTGTTTACTTTAGAATTTATTATTCGCGATCAACAACATAATGAAAACATCTTTGTTCGTGAGGTAGTCCAGCACTCACATCCCACATAATTAATGAAAGATCTAACTCAGACTACATGTTATTCCACATACACAAACAATATTATTTTATCGAAAAAAGAAACTGGTGTTTAGTGACAAATTATCGATAGAGAGGTTTGCCATCTAAAAAGGTTGAAAAAACAATTAAGTAGTGATAGCCAGGGTCGTATCCAGGGGGGCAGGGGGTTTGACCGCCCCCCCCCTAAAAAAAAATATACAAAAATAATCCTTTTTATAGGCTTTAAACTCTGTCTTTGTCTTACTGCTGGTTTGGTTCAGGTTCGACCCGCGGGTAGACCCCCCCCCCCCCCAAAAAAAAAAAAAATCCTGGATCCAGACCTGCCTTTATTTAAATAATGTATACAACGGATACGTCAGCTACGATGCTTCATCAGCGACAGCCTGACGAGGACCTTTGCCAAGAAGGGCCGAAATATCGCTGATGAAGTATCGTAGCTGACGTATCCGTTGTATACAGTATCTGAATAAATGTTTCAAAGTCAGCTTTGGCTCAAGGCAAGGCTGTATGTAGACATACAAAAATCATAATTTTACAGGGTTTTCTCTCTGATCTATGTCTTTTTTGTACTTTATTGTCCGACCCGCAGGCGACCCCCCTCCCCCCCCCCCCGAAATAAATTCCTGGATACGGCCTGGCTCAAGGAATATTTAGCCCTACCTTTATAATCAGATCCGTTCCTCCACTATTTCATTGCTGCAAAGGTCATGTCAGTAGGATGGTTCTGGTGCCGGTTAGGCAATTAACCCAAACACCCTCTATTATTTTTTGTTGTGTGGTACTGGTGAGCAAATAAAGTGGCAAAGGTTGACAGGGGGCACCAAGAAGGTTGTTGGGTGGTCCGGCACGCGCGGATCCTTTGGACCTTTTTACCATGAACTTAACGACGCGATCTATCAGGGTTGACATTGACACTAAAGGCTCGACAGTACGGTTTTTGCATTGGCAAAATCGATGATGTTTTGATGAGATAGTAACGAGGAACGGCGACGTAATTTCGCTTGGGGAGTTACTCGGCCTAACCTATATAGATCTGTCACCCAGGCCCGTATGCAGAATTTATTTCGGGGGGGGGGGGGGGGGGGTCGCCTTTCGAGGGGGGGGGGGGGTGCCTGTGGGTCGGACAAAAAAGTACAAAAAAGACATAGATCAGAGGGAAAAGCCTGTAAAAAAGACGATTTTCGCATGTTTCAACCCCCTAACCCCCCCCCCCCCCCACCTGGATACGGCCTTGCGGTGTCACCTAAGGCGTTGGCTTTTTTGCCATCCCACATAGAGGCTCTTGGTCGCAAAAAGTTTTCAGGATCGCTTGTACGGACCACAAGCCTTCCCTTGCCCTTTCTTGTGTATTGGATCAATTTCGTTTATCTAGAATTTAAAGTTTAACTGAAAAGCCAACTTATTTTGCATCATTTAACTGAATTCACTGCATTATTTGGATTGTGTTAAGGGATTTTTGGTATTTTTCACATTTTGCCTAGTATGACGTTCAGAATGTCTACGACGTCCTCACAACGCAAATTCTACTATGAGGATAATTTGAATCTTAACATAAACGCGGCTTTTGAATGGCCAGTGATCATCTTCCGGAAGAACACTTATTTTTCGTAAATTGTTATCGTCAAGCATACGCAACAGGAACAAGCCCATAGAGGTACCACAAATCAGACTGGGAAATTCCACTATATGAAAATTGGTCATTCGTGAATAGCAGAGCAACGAATAATGCATTTTCATCGGGTCTTCAAGCCTCTTTAAGTGAATAAGTGAGGGGTGACTAGATTGTCCTATCTCAGCCCTTTTCGTTATACTTTAAGCACAGCTCTTATTTGGAATGATCTTTTCACGATGAAATGGCTCAGAAATAGGCTATCGCTTTGTAGAAATAGGCTATCGCTGTATTTGTATGACTTACTTTTATTTGGTTCTGGATGGTTTTGAAAGGAAATACCTTGCCGTATCTGTTATTATGCATTCGTACTATATATCCTTGATTTTTTGCTGTATTTCCTCCCACGATCAGTTGCAAGCACATTCCCCAGCGACACCTCGTTTGACTTAACTTCCTTCTAGTTTGTCGCCTCCCGTTTCCTCAGCAACATCTCGACGGGTTTTGAAGTCCCTCTCATCTCCTCCATTGTCCCCTTCTTCACCTCCATGAATAGAACCGGCGGTGGAGCGTATGGTCAATTGTGTGGCGAGACAAAATAGCCAGGGATTTCAAAGAGTTTCTTCTCTTGTCGGAATTCCTGTGGGATATGATCCCCTGGCAGGGATAAAAGGTGGAATGATTGAATTCATTTTTTTTTCCAGTGTTGCGTCGTGGTGGTTCTTAGCCAATGCGTTTGTTGGGGAAATTTTAAATTCATCTATTTCTTTTGAAGTCCTGGAATAAGCCGCGAAAGGTTTATTGAAAAGGATTTTCTGGAAAGGCTCCCCAGCTGAACGTTCAGTTGTTACGTTAATCGCTATATTAGCAATTGATAGAGAAGCAGTAGACTTTTGTAGTATTTTAAAACACTGGTCCGTGTTGACATGTGTGTAAGCGTATGATGTTCTTTTAAATTTGGTTTTCCACAGAAACTGTCTATAGTCATTGTCAGCCCCTTGAAAGGTAGACGCTTTATTTTGGATTAAGCATCTTTGAAGAAACTCCATCTGTATGTCTCTTGAGTAGTCCTGTATGTCCTACTTGTTCTTAGGTGCTTTTCGTCCCCTTAATCATGTTTCTTTATTTATTTTGTACTCCCCTCTTTTTTTCTTGTGTGGGCTAAACCAAAGGTGACACGTCACAGAAAATATCAAGCCCTAAGGGAATTCACTACAAATAACGGAAATTTAACACCAAAAAATGGAAAAAAAATAACTGTTGGCATTGGCTAACTTAATACGGATCCTAACAACCCATATTAGTCAGATAGAAATCCTTTTAATTTTTGTTGAAACCCATCTATTATTATTACTAGTTTTCGTAACCCACGTCACAAAAAGGTATGACATTAGTCTAGGGAAAGAAACCAAAAAACGAAAATTCCCTTAAAGGACCCCTCGCACTATTTACTATTCAGCTTACAGTATTTTAAAATATTTGAGTACTTTAAAACTAGGCTGTGCTTTCAACAAATAACCCACGGTTTCAGCTGTTTTAAGTCTTTTCCGAGACCCGTTGACTTACAGCGAAAACAAGGAAGCAATTTACATAACCGGTTTTTCTGATGCAAAACTTCTCAAAGACAACCGTCGACAGCGTGATACACATCGACGGAAGCAAAACACGGCAAGTGAGAAAATCAGTGTGGTTTTGTTAGAGGGGTTAGAATGTACCGTACGAAACTGGGGCCTCCGGGTTTAAAAATACATGGAGTGATTATGGAAGTAGGTTGCATTAGTATTATAGGTATGACATGTCCTTTAAGTTCAAACAGACGGACTAAAAGATGATGGGGCGAAATTCGAGAGAACGCTGATTCCAGAAGACTTCCTATTGGCAGCCTGAAACTATCCGACATAGAAGGACATGGGTGATAAAACCAAACATGACGATTTGTCATACCCTTTAACCAGTAGAAAAGTGCAGCAGATATGTGTTTTGCCAATAGTTATTCTTCCAGCGGTGGTGGTGAATGGTTTTAATCGTGGTATTAATGCTAGTGTTCGTGTGTGCTATTTTAAATATTGTAAATTTTTGCTTGGATACCCTTTATTTGCTAGAAATACACCTCTAGTTAATTCTCTTTCAGTTAAAGATGGCTTTGGCAATTCAGCAGAAATTTGGTAATTTTGTAGCTAAAGCTAATAATATTCTGTCTCTGAAGAATCTGTTTCCGTTTTTTGATAAAAGTTAATAGTTAAGTAAGTACAGTGTGTTGTTTCAAGTACGTCAATTTTTATTATTGTTTTGAAACTTATTTGTGTCAGTGTTTTTTAAATTTATTTTAGGACTCCTCATTATATATTCTTTGAGGGAAATAAAAAAAATAAATGAATGAATATCTGGATCAGTAGTATTATTATCACTATAATGACCCGAACGACTGGAAAAAGTCATTATTAGAACTAAAGCATTTCATTTTCTCCTTATTCCTACGGTCCGGCTGAACTATTGTATTGAAAGAAAACAAAACCGGAAGATTCCCTAAGTCTTACAACTTCAAAGCGCCTGATAAAGACATAACACGAATCCTATATAATTTTCGGTTTTCGCCGGATTCTGTCCTTGGTAGAATCCGAAGGTAGAATCCTGTCCCAAACAGGAAAACAAACGAGATGGATCGAATTCGCTTACCCACACTGTAAAAAAAATCTTGCAGTATTTGCAACTGGGATTACTCTTGTCTTTATTGAGATAAGATGATCCCTAATTCGGATTAATTTTATCCCAATAGAGATCCCAGTAGCAAATGCTGCATCTTTATTCGGAGACACTTTTTACAGTGCAGTGACAAATCTAGCCCATTTTCGTGGGGGGGGCAAGCCCATGTTCTACCGACAGGGCTTGAAAGTTTAATGACAAAAGCCTGACGAGGACCCTACGAAGAAGGGGCCGAAATATCGTTGGAGTAAATCTCATCTGTCATTCCATCTAACACCTTGGGTAATACCTTGATTTGTTTGTGGGTTTAGAAGTCTGGCGAAAAGCTGATGAGCTTTGGCTTATGCTTGGGCGAGGACTCAAGGTCTAGCTTCCTAGACTGACTGAACAAGGTGTACCGTAATATCAAAACATCCCATTTCAAGGTAAAACAACTTTTTAATACATTGTACTTTTTGTACCTATTACCCTCTCTATAGACACTCCCATTTTCGAGTAGAACTCTTAAGCAGAGTCCTTGATTATTGTATCCCACCCTTAGGTCCAAAGATCAACTACTTGGCACGATTTCATCCTCTGACCTAGGTATCATCACGCCACGCTTTGACAAAAACTAGGGTCATTGCCGACGACCCCACAGTAGCGGGTCGAACCATATTCCATTAACTTTTTACCCGACATTATGCTGTTGATATACCCTACGACCCATATTGAATTTTACATGCATGGGTCTGTAGATTGATTATTTTGTGAGTCACGGGTGTGTTGTTGTGTTTGAGAGGGTACAGAGACACCGACGGTGGAAGATGAAGTGAGTAGTGTCCGAGAGTTGATTAATAGGCTATAAATATTCATTTAAACATTCCATAATGTACGAGAAGAATGCTTTCAGGTAGCATTCATACTGAGAGTTATCCTCTCATTTCGAAGTCACAAGTAGCACAGTGCTGCTTCCTCATCATCTTGGATCAGCCAACTTAAAGGACCCGTCGTACCTATAATGCCTTAATACTTCCGTAACTGCATTCATTAATTCTTAAGCCCGAAGACCCAAATTTCATATTTTAAACTCTAAACCCGCCAACGACACCTCACTAATCTTTGCACTTGCCACGATTCACTGTTTCCCATGTGCATTATGCTCCTGACAAGTTTTGCATATCATGCTATTCATGAGTAAAATCGGTTATCTGAATTTCGCTAAGTTTTTGCTAGACGTCAAAATGTCTTGGAAAAGGCTTAAAACAGCCAAAGCCGTGGATAATGCTAAAGCAGAGCTTTGTTTGACAATATTCAGATAGTTTTAATACTGGAGCATAAACAGTAAATAGTGAGATGTATGCTTTAAAGCTACCAACTAGGAAAAATCATTCAACAGATCTCATTGCAACTGTAGTCCCATCCAAGTGCAAAGGTTATTCGACGCATGGTAACAATAATACTGTTTATTAAAGCTCAAAGACCTTACAGGAAAAAAAACAAATGTAAGAGAGAAGAACAGTTGATGAATTCACATTCACAACCAGAGAATTTGAGCTGATTATTGCTAAATTTAGCGCTTTTGGACACATTTCGATAACTCCCACAATCACCCACTGTACAGCTGCAATTCAAATTCAATTCAAATCGTTCAATCGTCAAATTCAGTTCGTCTTTGAGCTGACCTATTTATTGCCAAATTTTAGCGGTTTTGGGCACATTTCGATAGCTCCCACAATCATCCACCATACAGCTGCAATTCAAATTCAAATTCACTTTCTTCATCCAAAATTTCTTCATTGCGAAAAATAGCATAGGAAAATGTCAATAAAAATTCACTAACATACAAGTACATAATCTACTATTACTTTACATATTCTTCATGCAAAATACAGTTTTGGTTTCTTAATTTGGTCCATAATAAAGTATTACTAATATTATATACAATTTGTTTGTCGGTGGGCCCTTGATTCAGAATAAAATGATAGCATTGTGTTCTTCACATTATATTTAGAAATAGCCAAACAAAATAAAAGGAAACAACATTATGGCTATGGGTACAACCAGCCTAGCGCTATATGTATTCAATAATAGAAATATAGTTCTTACTGCCTGATGACAGTGCAGCAAAAAGAATAAATCTTACAGAGTTAAATTTCATCAGTAATTGATAATTTAAAGAGGTTTGGTTTCTCTTTAGCATTTCAGGTAAATTGAATGATAGCATTGTGTTCTTCACATTATATTTTGAAATAGCCAAACAAAATAAAAGGAAACAACGTTATGGCTATGGGTACAACCAGCCTAGCGCTATATGTATTAAAATAATAGAAATATAGTTCTTACTGCCTGAAGTCTTAAGACCGTGAGTCACGTCTCATAATAAATAAATAAATAAAACTAACCTTACTGAGGAGAAGCAACCGTATCGTTTTCAGACCGCTGATGTGGACAATATGTTGTCGCCCTCACAAAGCGCTGCCGCCATAGCCAAAGAATTACCCTCATTACAGCATCCACAGATACACATTACTGGCAGCTGGGCTTCAATACTCAACAAAGCAACATGTCGAAAAAGACCACAGACACAATATGCAATGATTGCGCTATGGATTCCCGGGGTTCCGCAGGGGGGTCACTTTTTATTAAATTGCGGGGGTTGATTTTTGGACACAAGGGGATTCACTGTCACGGGGGCACCCTCTGGAACCGCAGATATGAAGGTCATTGTTTTCGTGAAGAGATTTACGACTAAACCGGATATCAACTCACTGGTTCAGTGGAGAAACCTGTAGAGGCCGTTCGTTGAATTAAATTCGTATTCCCCGCTAAAAATACGAAAAGATGAAGAAAAGAGGAACAAAGCAAATGCACGTGTAAAGTCTCAATAAATAAGACACGATACTCATTTTGTCACTTAGGGGAAATAGAAGATAATTTCGTAAACCACATTGGCCTGACATATTATTACAAAAAATTAACGAAGAAACCAACGAAAATGGGGTTTGTAAAGGTCAACGAATATACTGAAATAAAAGGCGAATATTTCGGGTGCAGAATCGCTTCCCTTCTTCAGCGCAGACAGAAAATTTGGAGGAAAATGCCAAAACGAGGATGAAGTTCAACAACCAAGAAAACCAAAATAAAGCAGAAAACCAACAAGAAAACGAAATTAAAACAAACTTGGAAGAATTGAAAGCCTAAAATAAAGACAGCGAGCCACTCACCAATACCTGCGAATGACAATTACGGACTGTTCTCGCTCGGTACTAGCGAGCTTTACAAACCCCATTTTCGTTGATTTTTTGTGATGGGAAATAGAGCTATAGACAAAGTCGAAGGGCTGCTTACTGGAAGTTGAGGTGCACACCAAGAGGCAGAGACGCGAGGAGGCAGACCATGTAAGCCTGAGCAGTTCCTCGGACGAATTATAACACTCGTCTGAACCATGGTTGAGACTCGACTCAAATGAAATGCACTACCCAAGTGGCAAAAAAGCACGACCAGAGGAGAAAATGTTTTCGACTGTTGCTGTTGCAAATCACTTTGGCATGACCCTACCAATATGACCTGAATCGAACCTTCGTCAAAAATAGGCGTTTCGTTCAGAACCAGATTAGAATTAAAGTAATCAGATCGAATATTTCAGATAGAATACTACCTAGTAGTACTACCTTTCTTAAAATGTACTGCATAAGTACTACTTTTTTCAAATGTACTACCGACTCACTACTTAGAAAAATGTGTACTAAAAGAGTAAAATTGTACTACCCGTGGTAACCCTGGTATACACTAATTGTTCTACCTACATGTTGTTTTTTTTCGCTGTCGGGTAAAATAGGGGCTCAAGAATAAAGTGCCTAGCCTAAAAGGGTATTTTTATGTGAGAAAGAATACTGAAGAAATATAACTATTTTCCGAAATAAAACAAAAATATATGCCATTTTTGTGCAGTTCTCTGTTTGGCACGTATACACGTATACGATTAAAAAATACTAAAAAGAATAACAATAATAAATACCCAATGTTAATGTGCAGAAGGTTAGTAATGAAGGAAATTTATATTTACTCAGTAATTGTCCATTTCCAGTCGTTAACTTTTTCGAGCTGCGAGCAGGTTATTATTAATTTTGATTTATTAACCATCATGGAACATAACTGTACAGAAAGACGGAGTAATTGTACTTGAAAAAACAAACAGGCAAAAACATAAGAAAGAAGAACATACATGGCAACAGCAGTAAGTCGCAACTACATCATTGATAAGTTGCACAGTATAGAATATGTGCCGAGTCAAGGTTGCGGTATCCTATACTAGAGGCACAGTGCGGTAGAGAACGTAGTAGAAGTAAATATTCCTTGAGCCCAAGCTGACTTCGAAACATTTCTTCAAATAATGTATACAACGGATACGTCAGCTACGATGCTTCATCAGCGATATAAACTGAAAACCTGATTGCACTGTAAAAAGTTTCTCCGTAAAAAGATTAAAGTTAACTGCAGTATTTGCTACTCGGATTGATCTTATCTCTATTTGGTATTAATCTTATCTGCGCAGAGATAAGGATAATCCGAATTGCAAATACTGCAGTTAACTTTAGTTTTTATACAGAAAAACTTTTTACAGTGTACACGTGTTCCTTCCCCGACGCTGGACCTGAACATTGACAGCCTGACGAGGACCGTTGCCAAGAAGGGCCGAAATGTCGCTGATGAAGCATCGTAGCTGAGGTATCCGTTGTATATATTATTTGAATAAACGTAGTAGAAGTCTAACCGTGCTCAAGGAAGTCCGCCTTGCAACATTCGCAGCCTCTTCGTACTGAGTTCAGGAACAATCTGGTCTCTTAGCCAAGTTTTCACTATTTATTTTTCACTATTTCACTACAAGTTTTCACTATTTTTCCACTATTTTTTTATCACACTCAGCCCCACATTCCCCGCCCGATTACCTTCAGCTGAAGCACAGCAGTTTCGGTCCTTGAAGGAAACCTCCCACTATTTACTATTTATGTTCCAAGATTCAGAATTGTTTGAAGACTGTGAAACTAGGCTCTGTTTTTAACAGATTGTTCACGGCTTTGGATAATAAGTTGTTGTGTCTAGTTATTTATTTATTAGATACAAGTAGTATTATTAAATTGCAGCACAAGTCCTTAGGACTTTCTTTTTGCTGCAACGGGAATGCTGCAATAGTAATGTTGTTTTATTTAATTTTCAATGTTTTGGTTAAAAATAAAAAAACCTACCTACCTACCTTTGACCGTTTTAAGCCTTTTTCCAGGTCCATTGACTTCTCTCAAAAACATCGCAAAATTCAGAAAACCGGTTTTACGTATCAGTAGCTTGCTACACGAATACTCGTCGGGAGCATAATGTGCATGGAAAATAGTGAATCGTTGCAACAAGTACAAAGATTAGTGAGGTGTCGAGAATGGAACATGCGGAATCGTTGTCTCCGGGTTAAGAATTAATGCATGCAATTACAAGTGGGTCGCATGTGCCAATTATAGGTACGACGGTTTCTTTAAGTATAAAGGACAAGTCTCAAAGTAGTTTTTTTTCTATTCGAGTTTAGTTTCTTCACAAAAAACAACATAATTCTCTCCCGCCTGGCAATGCCTGGGGCTTAATTTATTCATATTCTGTTTTCAAGGAAACAGACCAAAGAGAGCAGAAAAAGGAAGGAAATGAACTAAAATAAGCTACACAAAAATACTATATTCCTTTGTTTGAAAGTGTCTATTTCTTTCACTAGATTCTCGTATTATTATTGATTAGGGAAAGATTTCTAGTCAACCGCCGCTAACACTTCTTGTCTCATCTCCTAGCTTCGGAATAATTAGCTTGGCTGGTGGATCGCGGGCGTAACAGAAAAACAAACCGCTTCATTACCGATATAGATGTCAGAAAATAATAACCCCTTTATATAGGAAACCCAGGCGGAAGAGATATGAGTAACTTTTTTCGGTCCAAATGAGCCGACTATTATCCATTCTTTACGCTTGGTCGAACTGTGGCTGCCAACGGAACGACGAAAAAGTCGGGCTTGTGGCAAAGGCAGGAGTTTCCCAGGAACTCCCAGATGATTGAGAGTTCGATCTGTACCCGTAATTATTATAAGATTTTTATCGTGAGAAGACGTAAGGGTTCAGTAAAGTGTAGGTTGATGGCTCGAGTAAGCTCCAGCTGGGGACATTGTCGAAAGTATTACAGTTTACTCGAAAGGGCTGAGATACGACAGTCTACTTATCCTTCATCTAATACTCTATATGACTAAAGCTGCTTTCACATTGACGCGTTTGCCTTTCACACTGAGCTACGCAAGCCTTGCGTTGCGCTTGCGACGACGCAACGCGGAGCTTGCGCTTAAAAAATTGATTCAACGCAAGAATAGAACTGAGCTCTATTTTACGTTGTGTCCAACGTGTAGGCTACGCATCAGATTTTTCAATTTGTTTTTCATTGAAATGGAAGTTTTTGAAGAAAAACTAGTAAAACTAGTTCAAGAGAGACCTGGACTGTATGATAAAAAGGTCCCTGACTATCACAGCAAGACTTTCATTAAAAATACGTGGTTATCAATTTGTGAAATCATCAACAAGTGAGTTTACCAAGAGCATGACTGGTAAGTTGACCTTACTTTGTATCACATTACATTAATTGGACCTTGTCTCCTTCAAGTAGCAAATAGGAAATAATAAAAATTACCTATAAACATTCTACCAACTGTCTGAATTTGCCTATACTCTGGGCTCCATGTTCAGTCCAGGCATCATTTCAAGTCTACATCAGAACTAGCCAAAAAGGGACTAGTCAGGTCTAAAAATCTTTTTCTCAGGTGGAAAGTGGACAAATTGCTAAGGGCAGAAATATTAAGGTCCTGGGCAATGGAGGATAGCCTTGCCTAAGGGTCAGACACTTGCATCCTAAACATAGAACTTATCCGTAAATGAAAAGGTCTGATTTTTTATTTTTGTGATGTGATGATTTTTGTGGTGATTTTCAATAATTTATTAAGCGTGTGGCGGTGGCATTATTTTAAGAGATGAGCAGGTGTTTCAGATAATATATATATATATATATATATATATATCTGTATTGAAAAACCCAAAGGCCATACACAGGAAATACAAACAAATCATAGGAAACCAAACAAAATAACAAACTAAGAAACAGCATTTCTCAACTCGAGTGCTTTTTGCACAAAATTTCCAAAAGAAACACTCACTCTTGGTGACGTAGATCGTAAGATACCAAGAAGCTGCCCACCGTTCCCAGAAAGCAATGAGCCCCTTAAAGGACCCCTCGCATCATTTACTCTTCAACTTACAGTATTTCAAATTATTTGAATACTTTAAAAATAGGCTGTGCTTTCAACAAAGAACCCACGGATTTGTCTGTTTTAAGCCATTTCCGAGACCCGTTGACTTGTAGCGAGAACAATTTACACAACCTTTTTTTTTTATGGAAAAACTTCTCGCAGACAGCCGCCGACAGCGTGATACTCATCGAAGGCAGCAAACACGGCAAGTGAGAAAATCAGCGTGGTTCTGTTAGAGGGGTAGAATGTACCGTACGAAATCGGGGTCTCCGGGTTTAGAATTATATGGAGTGATTATGAAAGTAGTTTGCGTTATTTTTATAGTTAAGACAGGTCCTCTAAGTGCGAAGGCTCCTGGCACCTGAAAAGAAAATGGCGCTAACCAGTTTTATAGTGCCTGAGTGTAAAAAAGTTGATTGGAAGTATTCTAGCATTTCTACCTCTATCTTAGATGATTGATGCCAAACTAAATGATGTCTGAAAGAAGAAAACAGGCTTCTTTCTTATTTATTTTTTCGAGGGGTTATCCACTCGCCGGCACATGCTGTAATAGCTTTTCCCGGCACCGACCGAAATCAGGGGCCGGTGCCGTCCAAAAGTTGGGTGATTTTGCGTCTAAACATGCTGATTTTAACGTGGCAGTTGGTGTCGGCACCGGCTGGTCACCGCGGCACAGGGCACTTGCTGTACACTAAGATCGAGAGTGGTCAACCCCTCGAATATTCGTTGTACCGAAGCTGACTGCGAATCATATTTAATGGGACGGGGACGTCAGCTGAATTTTAGTCTAGGGATATTTTGGGCCTTCTTTGCAAGGGCTGAAATTAGTAAAACGGACCTGTGAAAAATCTCTATCTTGTCAATCACCCAATCGGGCAGCGAAAACAGCAGCCGTATCCCAAACGAAGTCTCAGCATCAGCTAGCTCCCAGCAATTCTTACGATGAAATTCACAAAAATCAGACACTTCTAGTTGCTTGCTTCTTTATTTATTTCATCACATGTTCGTTTTTGTAGCCTGAGCCTGAAGATGACCCTTGCGAAGAAGCGCCCAAAGATCACTAGGATTAAAATATATACCCTTTAAAAATACCCGTTCAACGCAGTAAACTTGTCTTTATTATTTTTTGACTAGCAGATCTTTGATACTGTATTCGTTATCCATTACTGTGTACTAGTCGTGACCTAATAGTGCGAACACACGACCGGATCGAAAGCTCCCGGAATTCCTGCCCGGATTTTCGGAAAAGAAAAAAAATTTCAACTCCGGCCGGTAAATCCTGATCGTATTCGCACTTTAAAGAGAAACAATGACGCGTCTCTGTTGAAATCAGAAAGACCGCTTTTTGAATTTCCAGATCGGGCCTATAGATAGCGGCGCATTTAGATAGGTTGAAATTCTAATTGGAGTAAGAATAAGGCCTGCGGTGAGTAGCCCATCCCTACAGTGCAGAAACTGCGGCGCAGAATAAAGAAACCCTGGAACACATCCTGTTCCAGTGCAGTAGTACCAGTCTGATGACGTCGCAACTCAAGATCATATGCAACGAGCTCAAAGTTCCCAGCTCCATCAGCTCAATCACCTCACGATATTCCCGAAGAAGCCATAGTACCACATTTGTCATCCTGGAGAAGAAATCTACCAACAGAGCCAAAAGGGACCGACGACAGTGGCTCTACATTTTTGGATTGGATTGCTAAAGTTACAGCAATGTCGCTCTGAACAGTCTCCTTTAACCAGTGCATGCATCACCGGACACGAAACGCCTTCCTCATATCCTTTCATTAAAGCTTGAGAACCAGTCATCTTATTTTCGGGTTGTTTGTAATCGAGTACCGCCAAAGGGTGTTTGGGCTAAATTGATCAATTACCTCTGTGTTTAGAATTTGTCCTTGTTTTATCACTCAGGAGATGCCTCAGGGTGAAAATTCGCGGCCATAAAAAATAAAAAAAAAGATTATCCGTGTCGACGACATGAAGCTTGGCGCCGGAGTCGTGATACATGGTTCTGCTTAGTCTTTTTATCTCGTTTGTCATATTAGTTACTCTTTTTTCTCTACTTATATTAGTGCTGCAAAACTGGCTTCCGTATTACAATTATTATTATTACTATTTTATTTGTTTCCGCCGAAATTGACGAGTAAAAACCACATAAGAACTACGACGACCACATGTCGTCGTTTTGGTCGCTTTTGACAACGAAAGAAGAAAATCTTAATCTCATCTTCTTACTCTTTAATCCGGAAAAAGAAATTCCATATTGACTAGCCTAATACAAGAATACAAACAAAAAAAATAACAATAACAGAACAAATACCACCTATCCACCTGGGAAACCAAAAAGATCGTAATTGATCTTATCCCATATGGGTAATGATTATGGGGATCTGATGGATCCCCGGCTCCTCCGAATTACCTCCGTAAAATCAGGCAATGTAGCATCAGAAAACATTTCCGTAGCGCTACACCAAGATGGCAAAGAATGTAGGAGACGGAACGAATTGTTGTAGCACACACGTATTGTAGTAAAGGCCTTAACTGTATGTGACGAGATTTATGAGAAAAATGCGATCTGTTCGACATTTTATAGGTACTGCGAATACCTGTTAGGACTGAGAGACCGTGGGCCCGGAACTGGACTATCGGCAAAGGATATCGTCACTGATCCGTTTACCGCAGCATCTGAGCGGATTGCACGTTTCATTCGTTCTCTTGATGCTACTGATACTACCACTTACCTTTAGGGCTATGTTGCCCTGTGTGTCAAGTTTTTATTTATTTATTTATTTATCACCCGTCTTTTCAAACAGAAAAAGGACGGAGTACAAAAACGAAATGAAAAACAAAGAAAATCAAAACGTAACACTTTCATAGGAAACACACACAAAAATTGACAATTACAAACTGAGACTCTCTGACTGACTAAAAACTTAACACGATTACATACATATACACTTAAATTCTGAGAATTTTGCTCCACGGGTGGGACTAGGACTGGACGGATGGGACAATAAGAGTATTAAAGTCTATGCGTTGTGTCCTTTTGCCTTTTTTCCTTCTTTTCCTCTCATCCTACGTTTGTGACTTCTGTCTTAAAATGGGTAGTATATGTCGATCATTCATTCATAAGAATAGAGGAAACTCAAAAGCAAGTATTCGTTCAGCCCAAGCTGACTGCAAAACATGTTTGATGGATAACATATAGATAGGATTTTATTTCGGCGTTCTTAGCAAGAGTTCTCTTCAGGCTGTAGGCAGGAATATGGAACTGGTATGTGATAGGAGCTTTGTAACAAGATCGCTAGGTATACCCTGCTACAATGAATAAAACAGGATGACATATTAGAGTATAGGTACGACAACAGACACCTGATTTCGAGACGCAAGCTTTCGGACATATCTTTAAAGGACCTCTCACACTATTTACTCTTCAACTTACAGTACTATACAATATTTGAATACTTTAAATCTAGGCTGTGCTTTCGACAAAGAACCCACGGTTTGGCTGTTTTAAGCCATTTCCGAGACCCGTTGACTTATAGCGAGAACAGGGAAACAATTTACATTTGTCAACCTCTTCGACCTTCGATTAAACTACATCTCTCTGACGTCACACAGAATAAACAAATGCATGTCGGCATCCAGGCGCAGAGCTATACTAGTTTGGGAATAAAGGGGTAGGGACTGCTAGAGCCGAAATTTTTGTTTTGCCCATTAATTTGAAACCCCCTCCCCCACCCCTAAATGTAGGGCTACAGAGCCTATCTACGTGCTTGACCTTACCCTTGACCCAAAGAATCCTCACACCAAGTTTCATCAAAATATCTCATTCCCTTCGAGAGTTATCGTACTCACAGACAGATGGACATTTTTTGCGATGCCATATGTATCCCTCCACTTACGTTTGGGGATCCCAATAATACCTACATGATATCTTTGTCGCACTTGACAGTGACCGGAAAAACTGAAACCAATACTTCCTTTGTTGGCAGTGAGCATGTACCATCGACTTAAAAACCATGTTGACTTATTAAGATCTAACGGTCCAGGTAGGTTATTTTCTTGGCTGTTCATTCGGTAGCTCTTTCCGTAACCCGAAGGAGCGGAAACCACAACAATTAATCTGTGGTTAGCTGTTCGATCGTAAGCCCTGTGACTTCTAACCTTCCTTAGAGGCGAGCAGAGAGAAACTCATAACAATAATCGCAGTAAAATTGCAATTTAGCTCGCTTGTGTGGTTTGAACTCAGTGATCCTTTAATATTTGAAACTTTATAAATTGCTTCAAGGAGAACAATTTTATTGATTTCTTGGCTTGCAGGTTATCGATCTTAACTAAATTTTGTCATGACGACAATCTGAGCCAAGCAGTTCACACAGTAAAACAGTTAATGAACTGTTTAAAATTAATGATCCTGTCTAAAACTAATATACACAACTGTGTGTGTTATTTTCGTTTACTCCGCTTTTTCAAAATGGCCGGTTATAAATAAATTACTTACTTACTTGCAATTAATATTCGCACATTCACCAATTCAGTCCACAAGCTTTTATGACCCATAAGAGAACCCATCTAAAGAACCACACCCTAAGGAAAACGCTGGTTCATCCTTTATTCCTTTGAATCCTCCTTGTCCTTCACCTGCCTCCTGTTGCAGCGTTTCTTTTCTTGATACGCCTTTTTACTTTTTAATGGCCTTTTCTCCTGCACCATGCCTTTCCTTTTATTTCCCTCAGATTCCTTTCCCCCTTGTCTTCTAAGATAGGGCGAAAAATTCCCCTTGTTTTGGACCAAGAAATAGAAATAGACCTTTTAAGGTCTATTTCCTTTTTCTTGGTCACTTCAGTCGAAAAGGAATTGTATTTTCTGTTCGTGGTTATTTTTCAGATGGCTATTGAAGTTCTAAAATGTCCAACTATGGCTATTAAGTAAGTAAGTAAGTAATTTATTTATGACCCGCCATTTTGAAAAGGCGGAGTAAATGCCGAAAATAAAGAAAATAAACAAAACACATATATACACACAGAAAAAGACACTTAATTTTTAATCTTCGGTCAGGAAGCAGTGGACGACATCGTGTGCTGGTTGGGCCTTGTTGTCCATGGGTTTTGAAAGTGATGACGAAACATCCAAAAGGGTAACACTTGCGTCTTGAATTTTGAATTTCTCCGTCAATGTATGGTTATGACATAATTTCGACAACTGGAGTAGGTGCTTTGCATATTTAAAATTTATTGGAAATTCGTGTGTGCTTATGCTTCATAAATGACCGTCTAAGCTACCCTTTCCTATAGCCTAGTGCTGTAAACGCATTAACTAAATGCTGGATTTCCACTCCGTTGCACCCAAAAATTAACTGCGTTTATTTCAGGGCAAGTCCAGACAGCGGGCGACTTCCAAAAAACTTACATCCTCAATTACTGCGACACTTTCGGTTATTCTGTGCTCGAGGGTAGACGCTACCACAAACACTGATTGGGTTTGTGAGAACTGCAGGTCGGGTCGCGTGAGTCGAGCTCTGGTTTGCTTATGAGAAAGCATTATCAGATAGCTAATTTGCTAATAATTGCTGGGCAGCCGATGAAAAATGCTATTCGTGTGGGAACCTACTCCGTCGGTGACTTGAACGCTCGTGAGTTTGGCCGGTTTAACGCAATTGAAATAAGTGCACTTGTGGTTATACAAGCGACTGATGGGTAATTGCTATGAGACCAAAGGAAGCTCCTAAAAAAATTACTTTTATAATCACTCTAGTTCGTTAGTATTTAGTAAGAAGTCCTATCTTTATCCGTGTAGTTTCATTTCCTCATTTTAATCCTACTTAACTTTTTGAATAGTTCTTCACTTATTAGGCTGATTCTTTTTAGTTATTTAATTCTGTTTTTGTCTCCTGTGTGCTATCATATTTTCTTCGGTATACTTTTTTTTATGTATTTATCTATTTATTATTTTTCATATTGATATTTACCTATGACCTGCTTCTTATTATTTGATTAACTATAGTGTTCTCGTCCCAGTTTATACCCGCCGAATGAAAACCAGAAAAAGCAACAAAAATGAAGCAGCAAAAGATTTTCTGGATTACATTGTCTTTTGAGTCAAACCAAAAACTGCAGTCAATCTGAACGTGATGTTGTTTTTGGGATCCCAAAACGTAGGTAGAGGGATCCTCTGACTTCGTAAAAGTTGTCCGTCTGTCGACCCGTCTGCCCGTCCGTCTGTCAACACGATAACTCTCGAAGGGGTTGAGATATTTTTTTCAAACTTGGTGTGAGGATCCATTGGTACACAGTTGGCTCAGGTCAAGTTCGTCGGTGGGGCCTGTAGCACAATATTTAGGGGCGGGAGATTGGTTTTTAAATTAAGGGATGAAGAAAATATTTCTCAAGCTGATGCGAGAGTCGATTTAGGGTAAGGAGACACGGTGAATCCAGAACTGAACTTCATTTTCTCACCCGACAAATTGTTCGCCCGGAATACGGAAAGACGGAAATTTCGTAAAAGTAAAAGTCCTATCTGAAGTTGAATGAAAGTTCGATACAGGGACACAGAGACATGCTAAGTCTCTTTCCGAACTTTCCTATTTCGCCGGAAAATTAGTTTGTTCGGAATCCAGCAAAAAACGGAAAATCGGTAAGAGTGAAAGTCTTATTTGAAGTTGATTAGAGGTTAAACGTTGGTTGATTAGAGCGTCGATTCAGAGGTAAGAATACATGCTGAATCTATATTTTAATTTTATGTTCCCGCCGGAAAGTAGACGACCGGAATCTGACGAAAACCGGAAATTTCGTAGGAGTAAAGTTTCTTCTGAAGTCGATCAGAACACCCTTATAGGAGCAAGAATACAAGCTGAATCCATGTGTGAATCTGAATTTTCTCGCTGAATAATTGGTTCATCCGGAATCCGGCAGAAATCGGAAATGTGATAGAAGTAAAAAAAATGTTGAAGTCGATCGGAGCATCGATAAGAGGCGAATGATTTATGTTGACCCCAAAAATGAGCTTTATTTTCTCACCGGACATGTAGTTTGACCGTAGTCCAGCCCAGACCGGAAATTTCGAAGAAGTAAAATAAAATTCTGATGTCGATAAAATTTGGTTTGAGAAGGTAGGTTTAGCCTACCCTAGAAGACAGGGTGAATCAAGAATTGCTTTTTACTTTTGCCTGGGATGGATAATCCTGTCGGAATCTAGTCAAAACATACTTTTTCGAATGGGCCTGATTGTTTAATATGCTTTTATCTGGAACGTGTTACTTAGTGGCTGTTGTTCAGTGGACAGCTAGAGTGACGTCAAATGTACACAGGTTCGACAAAGACTGAGCATCTGCAAGACCTGACCATCTGTACAAAAAAGATCGACAAATGTACCCCTTTGGGATCCCATCGAAACCTTCGTCTTGTTCTGATTTGAGCCTCACATGACAAGATCTTCGAAATATTCGAAACCAGCTAAACATCCTTATTTCGTCTCTCGTTAGGCTGATTCTTTTTTGCTATTTTATTTTATTTTTAAATATTCCTTCAGCCCAAGCTGACTGCGAATCATGTTTGATAGTGCAAAACGGATACGTCAGCTGAATTGTTTGAATTGCTGAATTGTCACAAGTGTTTCCCACAAGTTCGTTTTCCAACTTGAGCGGTTTTGAGCCTGAAGAGGACCCTTGCCAAGAGGGCCGAAATATAGCTCCAATAAAATACAGCTGACGTATCCGTTTTGCACTATCAAATATTTTATTTTTGTTTCCTTGAGTTATCAAATTTTCTTCCTTAAAATTTCATGTTCCCTAGTGCAAACCGTAAAGGTGAAGGAAAGCTAAGAAAAAGAAGTATCAAAAGATGTGGCAACATTAAGTGGCGCCCTAACGTAGGTATGTACGTAGAAATGTGCCATTTTACCGTGCTGGTTAATGAGACCTTTACTTTCGGCCGATTAATTTGTTATTCTTAAATCATTAGTTAATTTAATAAAATTATTGTTGGAGATGATGTATTCCCTGATTTGAGCCTCACATTCCGAATATTCGGAACCAGCTCCTTACTTCGTCTCCCGTTAACCGAGACCTGGCAGTTATGAATTTAACATGACCTTTCGTCGTACGCCAAGCTGCTTTGTCATGTTACAGGAGACACTAAATTCGCACTTGAACAGTCGCTTTGATGAAGAGGAGGTGACCTTTTGCATCTCAGAGTTGATTGATTGCAATTAACATCATGCCAGGGAAGATGGTTCGGAGACGAAGTGAAGTAACTTTATACGCAACACATTCTCAAGCGTATCGAGCGTAGGACACTCATGTCACCTGAGTGCATGTCATAAATGCGGTGCGTTCTGAAGGATTTCGGTGACGAAATGACAGGACGTCAGATTAAATTAACAGAACGTTGAACAGCCTCGCGCAGGGGATTTTTCACTTGTCTTAGCCCGGCGCTGGGAACCAAGAGAGGGGGGGGGGGGGGACACGTCAAGTTTGTTTGGTATAAGCACTTGCCTTATGAGGCGATTGCCTTTGTGTTGCAGTATATTGTTATTATAAATATTAGTATTATACATTATTACTATTAAATACATTTTTCGACCTGAGCTGTGTCTTTGGATATGTGCCCAGTATGAAATTTTGTTGAAAAGTTTGTTTTTCGAATAGAGTTGAATATAAAATATGTCCCCATCTTCTTTGAACGCCTTATTTTTGTTCATGAACGTTTAATTTGATATTTCACCTTAATAGGATCAATGTACTTTTTCCGTCGCATCTTGATTTGGTTTTTAAGTTCGTTGATTTTTTTTTTTTTTTTTTTGAAACATTAGACATTTTTGATGGAATATATAGGAAAATACAAACATTTGGATTTTGATCTACAGTTTTACTTTAAACAAGAGCTGAAAGCTCATATGGCACTTGTTAGAACAGTTAGCATGTTTGTCAGATACGGTTTACAGTTGTCGAGGGTGGATCGCTCTCCCGATATTCTTTTCATCGAAGACTGGCTTGATCTAGTAAACCTGGAATGGTTATTCCGCTGATCGACAACTGTTTCAGAAAAGAAGTTTTGTCGTTCGCTGGTTTCGATTCGCATATAACTCAATTGATGGTAGAAAATACTCTAGCTGTGATAGTTCTGTGCCTGAACTCACCAAAGTAGTTGGGAGGGTTTTCATGAGATTTCCGGTGGCCTCCTTCGAAATCCACACATCGTTATCGGTACTGGCCCGGACTTGAAAGGGAAGATCTGAGACATTAGCTCTTGCCACTTGTTAAGTTCTATTCACATCTGATGACCCATTCGAAAGTTATTCATGCCACTAAATTCCCTATTCCATATCCCTCCATCCCCCACGATGATCGAATCGGGGAAATGATTATTTCCAAGTCAATGTGGTAGGTTGCTGATGCGACTGCAAAGTTTCCTCGTCATAGATAATCTGGAAGTACCCCAAGTCGTGATCACCGGCATTCCGGTACCCCCCCCCCCCCCCCCCCAGCTCCACCCAAAATGTCCCGGTCCCGTCCTGTTCTGTCACTGTCAGTAATGTATCTAGGGCTTATGTTTATTGTCCCCACCAAGTTGCATCCCGATCCCTCAACCTAAGCGTTGCGCCTCTCCCCCCCCCCCCGAAGTTTTGGATTCAGTCAGGATTCCATCTTGCCTCCAAAAGAAACACTGGCACTCCTAGTAGTGACAAACCAAAAGAAAAGAATGCCCGTATCTACCTCCCGTACATTCATTGAGTCACTGAAAAACTGTCCAGGAACTTAAAAAACTACAACATCGAAACGTTTCACCGGACTCAAAACACTCTACTGTCCTACCTAAACACCGGCAAAGATCAAGTCCCAAACCAGAACATTGAGGTATTTATTCGATACCCTGCGACTGCGAGAAGCGCTATGTCGGCAGGACAGACAGGACTTTCAAAAAGAGGCTCACAGAACACGAACAGGAGATCGACCACGCCCTTTCCAACGGACACCGTCCAAATTACATCTTCAAATCGGCACTTGCAGAACACGTTTTCGAAAACCCATCTCCCGTTGTACATTTTGGAAAAAGCCCAGATTCTTGCAACTTGCACTGGAGTTCATCAAACTATAAAGGCGTATTCTCGCCGTTCCCCGAGGACTCCACTTGAGGAGTCCCCGCGTTTTTGTTTGTCCCGGGTACTCACTCCCTGTATTCTCGTTAGTTCCCACGGACGGGGAATGCTCCGACTATCATCACCATCACCAAAAAGGACTTCCTTTCAGATTCGGAGGGGAATCAATTTTTGCTGAATTAATTAAAAACAATCAGAATAAACAAAACCAAAAATAAAGTGGACTCAGACTAATTTCATCAACTGCAATTTTTTTTTTCGAATAAAATCCATTTTGGAAGCATTCCCCGTGTTCTCGCTGTTTCGGTACGCGGAGTCTGCGTAGAGTGACTACTTCTTTTCTCGCCGTTCCCTTCGATTCCCCGAGGAGTCCTCGGGGAACGGCGAGAATACGCCTTAAGAGAAGCCTTTGAAATTATGAAAAACCGTTCAGGATCAACATAGACACAGGCGAATACTCACCACCAGAAACATGGAACGGCATCATCAGCGAAAGGAAATTCAGACCCCAAGCTCTTCTCTACAACAAAACGAAAGTCATCCCGAATGCAAAATAATCTCTACCCGATCAACGACCCAATCGAGCAGCAAAAACAGCAGCCGTGTCCAACCAAAATGAAATCACAGCAACTTTTTTCAACTCCAAGCAACTCTCACAAAGGAATTCCCGAAGTCTAACATTTAACGCTAAGCTAGAATCTTTAGTTTGTTTTCCACAAGTTCGTTTTTCTGACTTGAGCGGCTTTGAGCCGGACGAGGACCCTTGCCAAGAAGGGCCGAAATATAGCTCTAATAAAATTCAGCTGACCTATCCGTTTTGCACTATCAAAAAAGTCAGGATTTGAAATTGAATATCTAAAACACTTGTTCTTCGCACTTGTCAGTTGTCAAGTTTCATGCATGTACCCGTTCCAAAGGTATGCATGTTTCTAGTTTCCAAATTCCCCATCCCTCCACTCCCCCACGATGGCCGGATCGGGGAAGTGATTATTTCCAAGTTAATCTGGTCAAGTCCCGGATATGCCTGCCAAGTTTCATTGTCCTAGCTTATGTGGAAGCGTTTCACGAGATTTCCGGCGCCCCCCTCCAGCTCCCCCCCCCCAAGTTATCGGATTTCGATCCGGATTTGAAATTGAATATCTGAGACACTTGTTCTTGACATATGTCAAGTTTCACGAATGTCCGATTGCCCGTTCCAAAGTTATGCATGTTACTAGTTTCCAGATTCTCCATCCCTCCGCTTCCCCCACGATGGCCGGATCGGGGTAGTGATTGTTTCCAAGTTAATCTGGTCGGGACCCTTATGTGCCTGCCGAGTTTCATAGTCCTAGCTTATGTGGAAGTGGCCAAACTAGCAAAACCAGGACAGACCGACAGACATTATGATCGCTATATGGCACTTGGGTATGCTCAAGTGCCATACAAATGTGTGGTTTATTCTGTGATTTTTATAAATGGATGTACTGTGTGTGCCTCTTACGCTCACACGTAGTTCCTTTGCCAATGCGTGAACGCAAGTGGAACTGCACAGAGCACACTTTGACAAATGTTCGGTATGTTTCTTTTTGGTCTTGAATGCCGTGAAAAAGATATTCGAAAAAGAAATAAGTTAGGCTACTGACTGACTACGAGATCCATTGATTTTTATCTCCATTAAGTTGATTTGGAGAAGACCATAACATTTTTCATTTTTGGGGTCTACACTTATCAGCTGGTGCCCGTCATCCAAAACATCTTCTACATGATGTTTTCCATGAATTTTTTAGGTCTTATTAGAAATTCAGTCTAAATTTTCTGTGGTCATGTTGATTTTTATTTGTTACTCTGCTGTCGCCACGTGCGTTTGGTGAGTAACAACCAGATGAAAAATTTATCTCAAAATAGTAGTACGAAGTTGTACGAAAAAGTAGCATGCAGCACTAACTGATCCTACTACATGCTGCTACTTCGAGGATACCATGTTATTGCATACTATTGCATGCTACTATTAGCAAGACAGGATGCTACTGGATACTACTACTTAAGACTGGACCAGTCTGAGACACATTAATTGATAGTATTCTTTGCTATTACATGGTATTACATGCAACTTTTTCGTACAACTACGCAGGCTACAAATACGCTGACGTCGCCTCAAATAATTGTTTCATTGCTCCTGCATTTGGTTCGACTAAGCCTTCCATGTTCGACTAAGCCTTCCACCGTTCATTGCCACACATGCCAGTTCAGAAAGGTTGAAGAGGAAGTCTGACCAGCGTCTGGCTCATGACCTAATCTGACCTTGCATGGTGCAAGGCTTGAAACTTAATCAGAAGCATGGACAAACAAGGCTGTCTTGTTGAGATAATGACTAGGGTTTGGACGTTCTCAGAATTCCTCTCGGTGTCCCATAATGACTTCCCCAAATGCCTCTAGATATGTGTTAAGCCGCTTTCACATTGACTCGTCGTTGCGATGCGTCGCGTATGCGTTTATCTTGCGTTGCGGGCAAGTTGCGTAGCGTTTCTTTTACACCAGCGCGAGAACAGGCATGTCACGCTGGATGCGTATTGACGTTTTCCTTTTTCGGTTTCTTCTGCCAAATTTTCATTTCTTTCATCAATTAGTAAGTTTTGAATCATTTGTAGGTTTTTCTTCATCATTAGTAGATAATTCTCAGGTTTCTCTTCTAAAACTTCCATTTTTCTAATCCAATAATAGAACCTCTAATCCATTTCAAAAGCATTCCCCATGTTGGCGTGCTGGCGGGTCGGACAAAAAAGTACAAGAAAGACATAGACCAGAGGGAAAAGCCTGTAAAATGTTAATTTTTGTATGTTTCGGGGATGTCTAGATGTCTAGATACGACCTTGCGCTATTGCATACGCAATTACCTGCATTAGAGCAAGCCGCAGGAAGTGCCTTTTATCATGTTATCTTGGTAAAGTAGAGGTAGGCTTCTTTGAAGGCTTCTCAAAGAAAAAAAAAAAAAAAATTTTTAATCTTTGGTTTGGTTTCTACCCCTAAAACAGTCAGATAAATTGACCTTAGTATTTGCTAAAAGCCACGTGCTTATGCTTTCTTTTGAGATAAATAATGAAATGAAAATTCTTTGGTGCGATTTGCCATTTCTTTTTTAATACTATTTTTTTCCGTCGGGATATTTCGGACGGTCTTGAAAGTAGTGGGAAACGTCGGACCCCATAGCCTGGCAGGGGAAGGGTCGAGAATAAACTGAGCAACAAAGACGGAAAGACTCAAGACCAACATTGGTGGCTTCAATATGTTCTTTATTTCACTTAACACTACTGTGCATGAAGCTTTGCGATGTTTAATTGTCATCATATTGCTCGACCTTCGTGAACGTTAGGCGACGTTCAAAGCTACGTACCTCCACTGTCAATTTTGTGTCCAGGATTTCTTGAAGACGCGGACCCCTGAGACCCGTAATCATGGAATGTACATGCCGCCACCCGTATCATGATAGACCCTTACCATAGCGGAGTGCGATAAGTATCAAACGGATGACTTGTACAAGTTGACTGAAATTAAGTAACTTTCACACTTGGCTTGTCAACTAACAATGCACCGGTATGTGTGTCGGGTCCTAATTGACCCTTGTGTGCACAATTGGTGTCTGACGCTTGGATATCTTCTTGAATTATCATAAAAAATGAAATGACTCTCGTTTCTTTTACTGCAGTGCAACCTGTTTCTTATGCCAAGTTGCAAGTCTATGGATTCGAAGGTTACACTAGGTCAGATAGAAAAAGAGAGGACGTCGGTACGTTTGCCGACCAACGAGACGAAAGAACCAACGAGTAAGTTACAAGAAATAACAAAAACACGCAACTACATTGTAAGAAGTTTGATAACAGATGTTTGCCCATTCTTATACACTGACGACATGATATTTTTTCTGTATTTAAATGTTAATCGTGTTGATATCGGAAGATAATGCTGACACTGTCAAGAAGTATCATAACAGATAACACGAGGATGCGCGGTTTCAACAGATGATGCGTAACAGACAACACTTCGGATGTTATCTGTTGTGTTTCAAAATGTTAGGCCTAATAAGCGTTACCATCAGGAAGAACCGAAAAACCACCAAAAAGTATCTGCTGAATTTTCCGACATCATGACGATAAGGAATACAGTCAGTAGATGCTTTTTTGGCTCTTCCTAACAAAGCTTGTTATGCACAACATGTCATGCATAACGTTTTTATGCACAACAGATAACGTCCGAAGTGTTATCTGTTACGCATTATCTGTTGAAACCGTGCATCCTCGTGTTATCTGTTATGAAACTTCTGACAGTGGAGACGGCCATTAAGTATAACCTAGACGAAGGCGAGGTGGTTTGGTCGTTTCAAATGGCCATCGAGGATGTTATTCTGATAACAACCGGGACGGAGATGTGTTAACTGTTATAACTTTTTTTCAAACGGAAGCATTACTAATTAACCATGCACACAACATCTCAGGGGGCTGATGTGACTTCATATCAACCTCTCTGGAGTGTGATATGACTTCATGTCAACGTTTCAAGAGGTTGATATGACTTAATATCAACCTCCTTAGAGGTTGATACGTTGTGTGCATGGTTAATTAGTAATGGTTCTGTGTGAAGATCAACGTAATATGACAGACCGTGGGTCATAGGATGATGTGCGTTACATACCTGTTCGAGAAAAGTTATAGCCCTTTTAAGCGTAGGGTTCCAGAAAAAACTTTTGTAATAGCCCTTTCAAGTGTCAAATTTCGCTAAAGATAAAATTTAAAGGGTTATAACAGATATATTCTCATAACTTTAAACATAATGCGCAAAGCTTTGTTATCAAACTTCTGACAGTCTCGCCAACGTCCAACGAACTGGTCCTGTATCGTTCCATCCATTCTCGACTCCGAGTTTTCGAACGTACTGTAATGTTTCTCCACCGTAACTGAGCAAAACTGATCCTTACTTTTTCCGTTATTGGAACTCCTTGTGGCAGATCAGGCTCCCGTCTATTGCTTCCGAACGGAAGAGCTCATGGGCAAAATTTCTCATCAAACCCAAGGAGGCCGGGTGAGGTAAAATGCGGACGGTAGGGTTAGTAATCTTTTGAAAAAATGGCAGAGAGCCACGTGGGTTAAAATATTGGAACATAAACTGTATTTACTGCGACAAGTCCTTTAAAGTCTAACTGAAAAGCCTGCTTCTTTTTCATCTGATATTCAAAAACGCTGAATTATTGTGACTCATCAAAGGGATTTTGTATTTTTTCGTCCAGGGCTCTGGTAATAACGCCAATGTACGCTGCTTGCATGACAACCCAAAATTCACCCAAACGCGGTGAATTTGAATCGCAACAAAAGCCTGCATTTCCGCTAGACTCGGAGAAGTCACGGCTGAAGGGAAAAGGAAAATAATGTTAAGATGTCTTGCAAGGTTTCAACCATTACTGATTAATTTTTCGGCAATGGCTTACCCCTGTTAAAAGTTCGATTTTTTTTCTTTTTTTTCCAAAAGTTCGTTTTCCACTTGAGCGGCTTTGAGCCTGCAGAGGACCCTTGCCAAGAAGGGCCAAAATATAGCTCTAATAAAATTTCAGGCGACGTATTCGTTTTGCACTGTCAAAGATAATTCGCAATCAGCTTGGGCTGAAGGTATATTTAGACCCCTAGATTTGAACAATTCTATATAATCTTTTTCAAGGTGTCAAAGCTTATATAGAATTGAGGGCCATATCCAGGGGGAGGGGGGGGGGGTGTCCCCCCCCCCCCCGAAACCTACAAAATAATCATTTTTATAGGCTTTTCCCTCTGACCTATGTCTTTTTTTCGACCCGTGGGCACCCCCCCTCCCTCCGAAATAAATTCCTGGATACAGGCCTGTTAGAATTATATTCTTTCAGTTTTCTTTCAAAATATAACATACATTTTGACTAGATTTGAAGCTATTTTGTGTTTTATTTTTTTATTTTAGGGGTTCAGCGAACCTTTCAAGATGATAGATTCACTTCCCTCTAGTCTGTGGCCCGACGGTAGCCGACGGATTGCTCCATATGGCGATGTGTGTTGACTAATTGCAACAAATAAAACATACCAGCCATAAAGTCACGCTATGAAGTAAACTTATAGTCTCTAATTATCTTATAAATGACTCGAGAGTACCATAATCTTATCTTTTCAAATCGAAGACAAGGTGCGCGACATTAAGTTGGGGTGTTAATTTGGTATTCCTTTTGGCTCATTAATGAACTGCACGACCAGCGCAGCTGGACGCAGGTTCATTGTGAGCGCATAGCTTTTGAGTGCCAGGATTGATTTAAAGTACAGCTTTCAAGTAGTTGAAGTATTGACCGTGATTCAACAAAAAAAATTTTAAAGGACCCCTCGCACTCTTTACTACTCAACTTACAGTATTTTTTAAAATTTGAATACTTTAAAAGTAGGCTGTGCTTTCAACAAATAACCCACGGTTTTGGCTGTTTTAAGCCTTTTCCGAGACCCGTTGACTTACAGCGAAAACATGGAAACAATTTACATAAGCGGTTTTTCTTATTGAAAAATTTCTCGCAGACAACCGTCGACAGCGTGATATACATCGAAGGTAGCAAAACAGGGCAAGTGAGAAAATCAGCGTAGTTTTGTTAGAAGGGTTTGAATGTACCGTACGAAATTGGGGTCTCCGGGTTTAGAAATATATGGAGTGATTATGGAAGTGGGTTGCGTTAGCATTATGGGTAAGACAGGTCCTTTAAATGTCCCAGACATGACTACTACCAAGCTGACTGTAAAATAAATTCGAGCTTTGTACCTTTTTGGATCCATATTACACCTCCCTCTCCCTTGTACTGAACGTTATCAAACCATTAAAGAACTGCTAACAGCAGTGGACAAACAGTTGGGAAAAGTCAATAAAAAAAGTGACGGGATTACAATAGGATAACCTATAGCCATCTCCCCCCCCTCCAAAAAAAAAAAAAATCACAACCTTGGGACCTGATTTTCCCTTTTTCCTGTATTTCGTGAAATCTTTTCTACTTTTGTTTTAGTAATAGTAATAACAATTTATTTCTAACCCTCGCTTACGAAAATCTACTAATGCGTCATACAGATGAATAAGCCCATGAGAGGGCGACAGACGCATGTATGCTAAGCCGTTTCGGACAGTTTTCTCTGGAGAATAGACAATTTCTTCGTAATTTCTGGAAGTGAATACTTACTAATTTAGAATTTTCTTTTCCTCTAATCCGTTGATATTTGTATTCTTCAATTTTATAAAAGTAAATAAAAAAAATTTCTGCCCGAAGTGCAACTTCGGGCACTTAGTCAAATTCTTTAAATCCAATCTTGTGTGAGATACTATCATACTATGTACATTCGTATAATACTATTAATACTATAATATAGGCTACTACTCACTTATATTACCGTTATACCATATATATTACTATTATACTCTAATATACTTCTAATATTATATAAATATATTATTCAGTAGTACACATTGAGAGTTACGAAGCTTTGTCATAACTTGTTAGGTATATACTCCTTTGCTGCAAGTGTGTTGTTTGGCCACAAATAAAATAAATGTATGGTTGCGTTCCACAAACTAAACAATTGTTAACAATCGTAACTTTACTTCGGGGCGGAGCTAACTGCAGCTTTAACGATCGTTAACTTTTCCCAGGTCTATAGTTGTGAACTATTTTGCAACGATGCTCACCGACCATCGTTACAAAATGGTTAACAATCATTAAGCTCTGGAACGGAAATTGTAGGCGGACAGAGCTTAAATTTCGAAATCAGAAACGTGGAACGCAAAAAGTTAACAACTGTTAACAATTTGTTAACGATCGTTAAGCTCCGGAACGCAACCTATATGTTGCTTCATATGGCAGTTTTGCGAGATCACTTCAGCCCATATTGCTCAAGAGAAGCAACTTAGCAGCGGTGATCCTGGATCGACGCGTGCTCAAGACAATAGGTCAGATCAACTTGAAAGCTGGAAACTGCTCTCTTGTTCCAAGTACTCTTCCTTACTTGGCATTCTTGAATAGGTTTTGACACAGACTTTCTGCTGATTGCGCATTTGTTCGCATGTTCTCAAGTACTGAAGACGAGAGTCTGACCCATTATGAACTTCACTCTTTTGCTAAGTGTGAGGGGTGAGGCTGTGCTGGGGATGATTCAAGAAAAGGGTCTGACCCTTTACGAACTTCACTATTTTGCAAAAAGTGGTAATGAGGACCTTTGTCTCAAAGTTTTAACTCTGGAAGTAATTCCGGTAATGCAAAAGTAAGTGTAAAATGAAGCAACCAAAGTGAATGAAGACCCTTAAAGTTTATAGAAAAGGGTTGAGACAGGACAATATATTTACCCATCACTTCCAGGCTTGCGTACCCGATGAAAACGCGTTACTTCGTTGTTCCGCCTATTCACGAACAATCAGTTTTCGTATAACAGAATTTCCCTTTCAGATGTCTGTTGTGTGCTTGACTAAAATGATTTGTAAAAAAAAATGTTCATACAGTGCTACCTTTCGCAAGCTGTAAAACCGCGTTTGTGTTGAGATTCAAATTTTCCGCGTCAAAGTAGAATTGTGCGCTGTGAGGACGGCCGATTAAAGCGAATAGTGAAAAATAAAATAAATCCCTCAACACAGTCCACATAAATGCAGTGTATTCTGTTGAATGATACAAGAATAAGTTGGCTTTTCAGTTAGTCTTTAAAGTCGCGAAGACAACAGTAAACATAAAAAAGAGGATATGGAGAAAAATATGAATGGACCTCAGATGAAGCAGAATCGAAGATTATTAGCTCAACATCGTAAAAAAAGCCTGAGGCATTTTTCTGCGGTTGTGTTCTGGGAAAATTTTGAGTCCAAACAACAAAATTAGCTACTTTGCCAAGCAGATAAACGTAAAACTGGGGAACCTTCTAGTATGAATGGGAAGGACGTAAGCCTGATGTTCTATTTACATAGATTTTATCTGGATTTGTTATGTGTATTAATGAAAACATAATCTGATCATAAATATTCCTTGAGCCCAAGCTGACTTTGAAACATAAATTCAAATAATGTATACAACGGATACGTCAGCTACGATGCTTCATCAGCGATATTTCGGCCCTTCTCGGCAAGGGTCCTCGTCAGGCTGTCAATCTTCAGGGTCAAGGTCGGGGAAGGACTTTCAAAGTCAAAGGATTTCAAAGTCAAAAGGATTCAAAGTCAAAGGATTTCAAAGCCCAGACATGCAGACAATTATCCAACTTGGCCCGAACGAAAAGGACATCTAAACGAACTAAGATGTTCATAGTCGGTAGAAGCTTCAGTTATTTATTACAGGTTTGTTTCCTTCCCCGACGTTGACCCTGAAGATTGACAGCCTGACGAGGACCCTTGCCAAGAAGGGCCGAAATATCGCTGACGAAGCATCGTAGCTGACGTATCCGCTGTATACATTATTTGAATATAATCTAGTCATGCTAAACTTTAATAGTATAGGCCTAATGACGAAGTACACCTTTCCGTCTCAATCTGGATTTTGATAGCTGAGCAACTGGCCTCGAGGGGACAGTTGACGTATCCTTGTGGGAAGTATCCATCGTCTTATTTTATCTTCACATGTGGCTGAAGATGCTGCGTGAGAACCGGAGGGGGTTTCCAAAAAGGTCGCAGGTGACTTCCTGGACAAGCCACAAATGGAAGATCGTGGGAAATCTGGAGTTCTAAGATTGATGGCATTACTTTGCGAAGTATTGAGATGTTGCCCTATTTAGCCTAAAACGATGCTGCTGACATATGAATGTCTTGGTCGAATAGGATTCAAATAGAGCTTGTCCGGTTGTTCGTTGTCAACGTGGGTTCAAGGTTTTCGGGATGAATGTATGAATGTGTTTGTTGACCCATCTTTGAAAGAAATGAAGTATAAAGAGAGGAACAAAGAAAAAGGAAAGACAAAATACAGTTTCAACTTAACAATACACATTTTGAATAAACTTGAACTCCACTTCTTTAAACCACAGCTTTCATCAGAAATGATCTTTTCATGATGAAATGGCTCAGAAATATCGGGGATCGACTAAAACCAGGAAGGGAAGGGAACGCGAGAAAAGCAGGAAGGCTGTCGCCAGAATTCGGAGTACCGTTCCTTTCCTCTATTTAGTATTATTTGAGGTTTCGGCAACTTTTCAAAGTTCACCATCCCTTCCTCGTTTAGTATGCCCTGCCTGGTTAGTCGCCTACCGTCAGAACGAGAAATGAAAAGGTGAATTACAATTTTTATAGTTGTCGACCCCTAAATGAACTTAATGCCTACCCATGTCAGGAAACTAAAACGAGGAAGGGATGGTGAACTTCGAATTTGAAAAGTTGCCGACCCCTCAAATAATACTAAGTAGAGGAAGGGAACAGTGCGGCGAATTCTGCCGACAGCCTTCCTCGTTTTAGTATGCCCTTCCTGGTTTTAGTATGCCTTCCTGCTTTTCTCGCGTTCCCTTCCCTTCCTGCTTTTAGTCGATCCCGAAATATCGTTTTCGAAAACAACATAACATCTGCTGATTTTCAAAAAAGACAAACAAAAAAGTCCGCAGATGTGTTTTTTCGGCGTTTTTCGGCTCTTCCTGCCAATGCCTGTTATGCATAACATTTAATGTAGAACGTTTTCGAAATCACAACAGATCCCATTCCAAGTGTTTTTTCTGTTGAAATTGCCTCTATCCTTGTGTTACCTTTTATGAAACTTCTAACCGGGTACTTTCCGTGTGAAATTAGATATTTTCTTGTTAGCGCTTGTCGAATCTTTCCAGCCTTACCGCTGTAGGACGCGACGGCTCAACGCAATATACTTGAAAACTGGACGCGCCGTGGTTAAAGCATGCATATAAAATGCTAGCTTTAGCTCAAACATTATGACTATCATCCCTACAGCCAGGGCCGTATCCAGGGGGGGGGGGGTCAAACCCCCCATCCCTGAAACATAAGAAAATAATCATTTTTTGTAGGCTTTTCCCTCTGATCTATGTCTTTTTTGTCCGACCTGCGGGCACCCCCCCCCCCCCCCCCCGAAACAAATTCCTGGATACGGGCCTGCCTGCAGCCTATATCAATGTTCAGAATCACTAGAAAGACTACTAGGACGAAAGTCTACTAGACGGACAGACGGACAACTTTTGCGATGTCATAGGTACCCCTCCACTTACGTTTTGGGATCCCAGAAAAGGAGACATTGAAAATATTCGTAAGGATGAATTATTAAATGCATTGTATTTAAAACTGTGAGATATGACATTGACAATTCTTCACTGATGATTCATTATTGAAGAATCCTGGCGTCACTGAACTGTGTGTGAACAAAGGGGTTAGACACCTGTTATGGTATTTTAGTGGAAGGAAATAATTACAGATATCACGAAATAGAGAGCACGGTTTGGGTTTAAGCAGAAATAAGCATGTTTATATTTCCAGTGTATTTTCGTACCCTCTTGATGAAGCAATACAGTGATGAGACATGTAATTATGAAAAAGACAGCTGTTAATGCAAATATTATATGGAAAGCAAAGAAAATTCGATTTGTTTAGAAAGTGAAGACTACTTAAATTATCAGTTATCATCATTTTCTCTGTGAAAAAAGGATGGTAATTGATAATTTTTTTAATTTAAACCAAACCATCTGTGGTGGTCAGTACAATCTGACTAGATTGCCAACCCCTTGTGGTGTAGTATTCTCGGAAAATGGGTTATATAGGTGGTATGTGGGATAGATATTTTCTGGAGATATCGGTGTAATGCAAATGCTTTAATGCACGATTGAAAATTAGAAATGGTCCCGCTTGAGTGGATATGACGGGGCGTTATAAACGTGCGGAAGGGGGGGGGGGGGTCAGTATGTATGTGCCCTGGGTTATAATATACATGGGGGTGGTATATAAGTAAGTAGTGGAAATATTCATGAATCAAGTGGAGGAGGAGCCGTAACCCTAGAAGAAAGAATGTTAAGAGGAAAGAATGGCAGATACTCTGTGGACTGGTCCGAATTCGGGGAGGTTTTGCCCACTGGTCGGACCAAAACGTACAAAAATGGCATGGATCAGAGGGCAAAGCCTATAAAAAAATGACTGTTTTTTACGTTTCGGGGGAGGGGGGGGGGGACTTGAACCCCGTAATTACGGCCCTGTCTGCACTGTAAAAAAAAATCTTGTAGCATTTGCTACTGGGATCAACCTTGTCTCTATTGAGATAAGATTATCTCTAATTCGGATAAATCTTATCCCAGTAGAGATAAGATTAATCCCAGTAGCAAATACTGCAGTTAACTTTAATCCTTACTCGGAGAAACTTTTTACAGTGTGTGGATGTAAAAAAGGATAAAACAAACTTTAAGGTTTAAGGTTTAAGGTTTAATGGAAAAATTGCCACAATAGCAAAAGCTAAACAATAGGCAACAAGGAGAAAATAAATAAACACACAGTAATAACTAACAACATCTAAATAATAAACCATCAACACAAAACTTAAGACAAAATACAAAACAAATCAAGAACAAATCAAGAACCGAACAGGCACAAATGAACAACAAAGGTGAAATTTTATTGGTTGTTAAAATAATTAGTAACAAGGGGGGAGAATGAGTGGAGCCGACGTGCGGTACTTGATGCTGGAAACGGCTTAAGTAAATTGGAGTGTCTCGTAGGGCAAGTCGGTTCAGGGAGTTGTTCGGGAAGGAGGTGGCGGAATCTGTTTGACTGCAGAATTTTCTTACCAAAATCTGTTGTTAAATTTAGGCGTCTTTTCTTTAATGGTTCAAGCCGGAGAGTTTTAAGCGCCTGGTCATAATTAGTGTATTCGTGAGAAAGTATGATTTTAACAACCCGCGTCTGGATTGATTCAATTAAATCGTGCAATTCAGACGTAAGTACGGGGTGCCAGGCGGCACAAGCGTATTCAGTGTGGGGGATTACATATGTCTTATAACAGTAAACGAGACTTTGACGGTCAAAACCAAACTTTTTGAGCTGACATAAAGTTTTAATTGGTGCATGGGATTTTTTTAGTATCTGGTGTGTGTTATGCTTGAAATTAAGTTTATCATCAATCCAAACTCCCAGTATTTTCGCTTGGCTGACTGGGGCAAAAGTTAGACTGGAACTTGGAATCTCCCTTTTCAAAAAAGAGATTCGCATAGCCGACGACTTCTCAAGATTTATTTTTAGCTTTAACTGTTCACACTCAGTCTTCAAATTTTCTATTGCATCAGAAGCTGAGTAGTAATTTGATATTAACTGAAGCAAAACAATTGTGAGGTCGTCAGCAAATTTAAATCTGTTCTTAAAATTCGATGCAAGTCTGTTAATATGAACTAGGAAAAGAATGGGACCGAGGCGTGTTCCTTGGGGAACGCCGCATGTGATTGCGAGGGGATCAGAAACCTCACCATTTTCTCTTAAAATAACGCTTTGTGTACGGTTACTGAGGAAACTTTGTAACAACACCAGAAGGAACTGACGAACGTTACAATTAGTAAGTTCTTCCATAAGTATCGAATGGTCGGTCAGATCGAAGGCCTTGGATAAGTCAGCAATAAGCAAGTCCACGTAAGCATTATCATTCTCGAGGTGTGACAGAATGCGTCTTACGACGTCTTAAATCTTTGAAACTACACTGTACAAAAAGAAATCTTGCAGTATTTGCTACTGGGATTAATCTTGTCTTTATTGAGATGAGATTACCCCTAATTCGGATTAATCTTATCCTAGTAGAGATAAGATTAATCTCAGTAGCAAATACTGCATCCTTATTCGGAGAAACTTTTTACAGTGTAGTTGTCCCGTCTAGAACCTCTGGAACGAGAACGAGCGGCTTTATCAGCCTCTTAGTAGTTATGTCCGCCGCTTTACACCTCGTTGCCTCTCTGTGGGGGACAATTCAACACCCGTCATTTGGTCAAGCCAATTTGTTTCCTGGACATGAGAAGGTGGACTAGACAAACCAAGTGACAAATGAAAGAGACACACTTGGTGACAGTTCCTACTTTCTGGACTGACTTTAAGAAATTGCTTCCTTTGGAAACTTCGGAGTAGTAATCGTGGTAATTTTGAATGTGGTTAGCTTGTAAGGCAGATGTTGAACTAAAGGAAATTGGTAGTTGGGTGAAGGGCATTTGTGTGAAAAATGAAGACGTCTTAACTGAAGCAGCTATTCGAAATCATTTTTTGTTTATACTAGACCTTACGCTTGAACCGAGAATGTTAATCGCGCTTATTTTTTTTTTTTTTTATTAAGAACGGTATATCTGAAATTGGGGATGGTTACTTTGTTTTCACTGTTGTATGATTTTTCTCAAAATTCTTTCGTCGAATTTGTCCATTCTAAATTGCCAATAAATAGTTGGAAGAATAGTCCTTTTAAGTTTTCCCAAATAAGAAGCAAGTAGAATAACTAGAAAATGTAGAAGTAAAAGTAATAAAAATATATACTTTCCAGCTCAAGCTGACTGGAAATAATACATGAAAAGTGACTAAAAACGATTGAATCAGCTAGAATATTCTTCACCAATATTTCCCAGGTTCGTTTCGTACAACTGCGGGCTGAAGAGGACCCTTGCCAACAAGGGCCGACATATCGCTGAAGATCTCCCATCTCTAAAAACAAGAGCTTGAGAAGCTTTCAACATTTTGTTTCCCATTTAGGAAGAAACGGTATTACTTAATCTCTGAACGGCTTTTCCGAAGCATTTTATCGTGACAAGATCATTTCTATTAAGAGTTGTGCTTTAAGCCTTTACAAAGCAAATGCATTGGATTTTGGCACCGGTGCTTTTCCGTCCAGCTCCCTTCCAGTTTACGCTGTAATGCGGGATCTCATTCTCTTGGCTCGCTCCGTCCTCGAAATACCCAAGGGAGGGAGGATCTTGTAAAATTAATCTCCTCTGCTGCCTCCTCTCATCAAAGCCATAAAGACTGCCAATTAGTCCTAGGAATAGTGAATCTGTCCCGTATTTTCCAGCAAATCCTTTATTGCGGGGAGAAGAGATTTGCGGGGAGTCGGAAGGGTCACAAGAGATCAGGTCCCGTTTGTCCCAGCTTGATTATTAGAGAAAGCTTAGCCAGGAAATACGTCAGGGGATTCCTCCTGGTACATTCGAGGTATATGCTTCTTTAAACACTCTATATTTTGGACTACCTTAGTTTTGTTATTTGCCCTTAAAGTTTATCCCGACCGGGCTGACATCACTTACTCACTTAAATAGGCCTAAAACCCGATAAAAATGCGTTACTTAGTTTTTCCGTCATCCACAGATAAGTAAGTAAGTAAGTAATCTATTTACCTTTTTTTTTGTATGTACTGTGTAAATGCCTTTTACTAGGCTGCACGTCATAAATTCGTTCATTTGTAACCCACCATTTCGAAAAAGCGGATTAAATGAAAAAAAAAAAAATAATTAAAAAAATAAATAAATTTATTAAATAAATAAATAAATTTATTAAGTAAATAATTTAAAAAATAAATTCAGAAAATAAATATTTGACTTCTTCAAATGAGCTTGGTCTTCCGGATTTGTGGTACCTCTGTATGCTCGTCCCTCTGCGCTTGAAGTAATGACCAACTTCAAATGTAGGTAATGACCGAAAAAAAATAAAAAAATGTCAGATTCCTTGCAAGACATCTTAACATCATTTTCCTACTTTTTACAGGCGTAACTTTTCTGGGCTTCGCATATGTGACACTAGAAATGCACGCCCTTGTTGAAATTCAAATTCTCCGCGTCCGCGTGAATTTTGGGTTGACGTGCAAGCAGCACACATTCTGAACGTTATTACTAAAGCCCCGCGTCAAAAAACACAAAACTCCTTAGATGAGACAAAATAATTCAGTGTATCCAAATATCAGATGTAAGCTGCCTTTTCAGTTAAACTTTAAAACGAGTGTTTCAGTTTACTTTTCACTTCGTCTTATTCAGACGATTAAAAGTAATGCAAAACTGCTGTTATACTTCGGACGCCTTAATTTACCGTTAGAGGGTGCAAGAGTAACTGAGCAAAAATAGCCAAGATTAAAAGAATTATCCGTTCCATTCGTTCTAGCCGATTTATGACGTTCTGTGTATGTACAAAAAATTAAGGATCTAAATTAATCACACATATACAAGACAAAACCAAATTTAGAGTTGAAGGAGAACCGCAGGAGTGGACTTACCATCGATACCGATACACTCAAGTTACGATATATTTCAGCCATAAGTCAATCAGCTTAAGATGCGTGACACCTCTTCGTTCTAGTGTACCTAGTTTGTTTCTAGATAGATTGGTGTTGACATTGTCTTGTTCCTCCGACCTAGAGCCTACAATTTTTATTGGTTCTATAGTTTTATGTCAGAGAAGACTCTCCCAGGTTATGCAGCCAAGCTTCCGGTTGTTGAAACTACGTTTCTGCTTTCGACTGGAAAGCTCTGTTCTAGTTGGCAACCAGGCAAGCAGTTTCAAATCGAAGGTGGACTCAAAGGTTGCGTTCCAGAACCTAACGACTGTTAACAAATTGTTAACTACTTGCGTTCCAGATTTCTGATTTCGAAATTTAAGCTCCGGCCACCTACGATTTCTGTTCCACAACTTAACGATTGTTAACTATTTTGTAACGATGGTTGGTGAGCATCGTTGGGAAAAGTTAACAATTGTAGAATTGGAAAAGTTAGCGAGCGTTAAAGCGAGCGTTAAAGCTGCAGTTAGCTCCGCCCCGAATAAAGTTGACGACTGTTAACAATTGTTAAGTTTCGGGAACGTAACCAAAGTCCAATGTGCTGAAAGATGTGCGACTGTTCTTTGACCCCGTAGCCTTCGAGTAATAAAACTTCATGTTGCCCAGGCAACGTATGTCTAGTTCGTTTTAATCATATGACAATTTTGGCGATGCATTCGACCGTACTTCCATCATGAAGGTTCCCCTCCGAATATGTCCTCGATGGCCCCTTCTGCTATATCGAGCAGAGTCACTCTAATTAACCCATTATGGCCCTTGTTCCAGACTCTACCCATCGAAAAATGGAGCTTACATTGTAATCAATCCAAAATTATGATAACATTAACGAGCATGCCATTAAGTGCTCTGCTTTTGGTTTACGATGGTGTCTGGATCTGGCAAGACACTCTTTGGGGAATGGGATTCGCTTGTGCTAGAATGTTGTATGGTATATTTTTGAAATGAAGCATTCTTTGAAATCAAGATCCGAGTTCAAGGCGTAGCTCTAAGAAACATGTCTTTTTTTTCTTTTCTTTTTTAATGCCGCGTAGTCTCTTTTACCTCATTCCCTTCCAATATGCACTGGCCCGGTGACTACGCTTTTTTTTACCTTTTTTTACCCCTATTTTACCTTAATTAAAAAAAAAAACTTATTATCCTTATTACATCAAAACATGTCTTGAAAGACCACCGTTGAGAAAATTTATATTATTTATTATTTTGTTTGGAGAATTATGAGACGGCTCATAATTATCTGGTTTTATGGGCCATGGATGAATGGTTTTCCCATTTTTCCCTTGTTTATTTTCTTTCTTTTCTTTTTTCTTCTTCTCTTTCAGTGTTCTTCGCTCTTTTTACAAAAGTATTTATGATTGATTTAATGTTGACCGCCCTCACAGGCCCATTCGTGCGTTCGTGCAGTCAAAGGCATTTACTGCATGTCTATGGTATAATCAATCAATCAATCAGTCATTTTTAATACCGACTTATCCATTGGATAGCATAGGCTGATAATAACAATGTGTTTCAATATTTTGCGATGCAGTACTTGATATAATAGTTTCTTATGGACTTGTAGCTATAGGCTATTATCCAAATTAGTATAATAAAATTGTTATTAAACTCGAGTTGTGTCAAATTTGCACCCTGTTAAAGGAACAGAAAACTTGACTCAAACTTGACTCGGGGAGCTAGCTGACAAATCAAGAATGGACCCTGAGTCGATATTGAGAGTAAGAAAAATTATTGTTAATTTGTTATTGCTCTGCGACGAGCTGTAAGCGATTTGTCTGCTGTGATTCTGAAAAATATCTCTATGGATGACAAACAGGAACTTTTTATTTTATTTTCCTTTTTATATTATTATTTATTTCCTTGGGAGCCATGCCACAAGCATCCTAGGTTCAGTGCCTTGGGGAGTGGACAGACTGCAGTTTCTGTAAAGAATCCCTGCTTAAACTTGTAGGACCCGTAACATAGGACATATGGATTGACCAAGGCTGTCTCCGTGGGGGATAGGGGGTTTGCCACCCCCCCCCCCCCCCGAAACGTAAAAAGATATCTTTTTTTTATAGGCTTTAAGTTTTAACTGAGAAGCCAACTCATTTTTGTGTCGTATAACTGAATTAACTCAATGGTTTGAATTGTGATAGGGATTTTTTATGGTAATAAAGTCCAGCCCGCGTTTCAGAATAGCTTGCGTCATCCGAACTTGACATCCACCTGAATAGAGGCATTTTTCCGCAATCCCGCAAAGTGTTTGTGGCTCGAAAAGAGTGTTTCCGTGGTAGTGTCGACCACGACACATTTCACTCGAGTTCGACAAACAACTGTTAAGATGGGTTTCGATTTTGTGGTTCGATTTTAATGGGCAAATTTATCTGCAAATCCGGATCCAAATAAGAAGACAGACATAAAACTGTCAAGTATCCAAGTAAAAAACGGTAAAGATGTTACCCTAAAGTTCTGTTTTCTGACGTTTTATCCGGATTTTATTTTTATTTTCTGACATTTTAAAAATCCCGCAGAGAAAACGGTGTTTCCGCGAGATTCGACTTTTGGGTCTAGTGGGCCACACAAATTTGTTTTCGGGACAAACACTCAGACGTGTAAAACGTGCCGCGCAAAAACGTCTTCGGTCTGTCAAGCGACCATAGCGTATGGCTGGGAGTCAACGTCGACCAAGGGCAACCCTGCGCACATGTCGATGGGTCTGTCAAATTGAAAACCACGCTCGTAAACACGGGATGAATGATGACCTCCCGTCTCGGACCCCGAACACCTTGCTGGGTTGTTGTGGTCGATTACAACCCCAGAGGTGTCAAATAACATCGAGACTTGTCCAGAACCGCTTTCTCACGGTTTCCAAGCGATCCGTTCCAGATGTCCAGACATGTGGCTGGAAATTTCAATTAATGGAAAATGTCTGGAAATTTTAAATCATCCTATTTGGCATTAAGGGATTTCACTAGAAAATTAGAAAGCGAAAAGCTATCGACATTTCCCGTCAAAGATCAGCAGCTGTTAAATATGAACACGCCTTTTCTTGTCTTGCCGCTCTTTCTCTCTAGAAACCCTGTGGGAATTGTCGGTCTTGGACTTTCAGACAAAATGATCAAATTGTTTCTTAGCCAGCCGATCATAAAAAACAGTGAAAAATTACATAAACGTATTAATAACCGATTGTCTCTGGTTCCTGTTTGGACTCTTCTATAAGAAGAAAGAGTTAAGAAAGTCTTGGACCTTCAGACAAAATGATCAAATTGTTTCTTAGCCAGCCGATCATAGAAAACGGTGAAAAATTACATGAACGTTTTAATAAACAATTGTTTTTGGTTCCGATTTGGACTCTTCTGTAATAAGAAAGAGTTAAGAAAGTCTTGGACCTTCATATAAAATGATCAAATTGTTTCTTAGGCAGCCGATCGTAGAAAACAGTGAAAAAATACATGAATGAACGTTTTAATAACCGATTGTTTCTGGTTCCGGTTCGGACTCTTCTGTAATAAGAAAGAGTTAAGAAAGTCTTGAACCTTCATATAAAATGATCAAATTGTTTCTTAGCCAGCCGATCATAGAAAACAGTGAAATTTGGACTCTTCTGTAATAAGAAAGAGTTAAGAAAGTCTTGGACCTTCATACAAAATGATCAAATTGTTTCCTAGCCAGCCGATCATAGTAAAACAGTGAATAATGACATGAACGTTTTAATAACCAATTGATCTTGGTTCCGATTTGGTTTCTTCTGTAATAAGAAATAGTTAAGAAAGTCTTGACCCTTCATATAAAATGATCAAATTGTTTCTTAGCCAGCCGATCATAGAAAACAGTGAATAATGACATGAACGTTTTAATCACCAATTCATGTTTTGGTTCCGATTTGGACTCTTCTGTAATAAGAAAGAGTTAAGAAAGTTGTACCAAAAATGTACCAAAAATTACCTAATTACCAAAATACTTACCTGATTACTTAATTACCTAAATTACCAAAAATTACCTACCAAAAATTTCGCTCGGAGGCACCATAGATGAATCCCGACCACGAGGAAGACAACGCAAGAGATGGATCGAAAACTTCGAGCGAAATCGCATCGTAGAATTGACTCGAACGGCACACGATAGAACAACGTATCGGCCCTGTCAAAAGGAGTGGCCCCAAAACGTCCCATGAGGATGGACGGGAGTAAGTAAGTAAGAAAGTTGTTTCGCATATTTGCCAAGTTTCTTCTTCAAGTTAGTCTCGGAGCCAGTACTCTATGCAGACCCTATTCGAAGTGTTGATGATCTTGTACCGAACCTAAATAATAAGGATGTTGCTCATCCCACGTATTCTTTTCTATAGTAAGGTTCATTTTGTTTAATTTCTGTTGTTGTTGTTGTCCCGTTCTTTTTTCTTTTCTTTCTCCCAATACTCCATCTTTTTCTCCTTTGTATTGCACCAGGGGTTCACTTTACACCACTATTAACGCACTCGTTACAAACTTAGCTTTTTTAATCTAAACCCGTTTCAAGAATGTCTTTATCTCGGAACTTTACATCAGTCCGATACAAAAATTCCTCTCTTGCCTCCTAAAGTTTCCTGCTTTCACTCAGAAAATGGGGAACAGGAGAATCGACTGAAAGACAGACATTTCGATCAATGGCCAGTTTCACACTTGTATCATTTCGAGTTAGAAGTAGCTTATGCGAATTCGGCATCACTAACGGAAAACAATTATTTTGCCAGGAAAAAACTTCGGACCGCGCCGTTTCAACTCGGTTTACTTTTTCTTAGGTGAAGAACAAAATAACTGTAAGTAGAAAAGGATATTATTGACGGGGATATTGTTTATTATTTATTGATAAGGTATTTGTTTTCCTGGTTTGCATTTTTCCTGGCGCATTTGTTATTCGCTTTTGGTGGTAATTACATATATGCATAATATATAATCTGGTTGGCGCCCTGGCTTGAATTATTCGGTATCAATTCACCCCTTGGCTAGTTGATGCTAGTCGAACTCGCAATGTGAGAGGCAGAGTTGCTGCTGCGAGTCCAGCAAATCCGAGTCCGAGACAAGTCCGAGTCCTTGAAAAAGGCGTCTCGAGACGAGTCCGAGTCCACAGCTCTGACGGACGGTCAGCTCCGTGAAAGACGGAGTCCGAGACGAGTCCGAGTCCTTAAAAAAGGCGTCTCGAGACGAGTCCACCAGCTCTGGTGAGAGGAAATAGGTGGCTGCCTTAAGCTGGCTAGCATATGTACATATAACGAATTCGTTATATATGTATATGTAAGGAATTTGTCGAGCGGCGCGAAAGAAAAAAATTATAAGCGAAATAGATTCGCGTTCTTTAGGAACCAAGCTTTATCAATCAATCAATCAATTTAATTTCAAACCTAATAGCACTAGGCTAACACGGGCGGGAATTGGAAAAATAAACACTCCCTAACAATACAAATAAAATACAAACTAACAAACAGTAAATAAGAAACGAACATGAATCATGAACAGTTAAAATGTTTAGTAAAATAAGGAACGAATGAATTTAGGTATCATTCTGAAGATTTTCTAGGTGGGGGAACAAGGTTGGGTTCTGGGTCGTCCTTGCTTTGCGTGTTAGGTCCATGAGAGGGTGTAACGAAGTCCGGAAGGATGGTCCTGTGGTGTTGAGAATTCAAATTTTGGTGGCAAAAACGAATGAGAAGATTATGTCTTCTTTCAGACAGTTTTTCGATATCGAGGATTTGAAGGCTTTCGTTGGAAGATGTGTAATTGTGACCAAGTATTATTCTGCAGTCGTTCGATTTCGGCATCCTGAGCTTTACTTAGCCAGGATGCCAAATTTGGCAGCCGTACTCTGAAATGGGCCTTACATAATTTTTATAAAGTGTCACTAGTTCATGGCGTGGAACCCCAAACCGCTTCAGGTATGAAAATGAACGAAGGGTAGCACAGCTATTTTTCACTATTTTTACCACTTCACTCTTCCATTGGAGGTTATCATCCAGAATGATGCCAAGAATTTTTACAGAATTTTCAGTTTTCATCGACGATTCCGACTCGACTGCTTGTAATAGTTGTTTAGTGAAGTTAATCCTCATGATGTGACTTTTTTCAATCCTTCGAAGTCCGGCCTCTTTCTGTATTTTCTTTGCTATGTCAAGATTTAACTACAAAAAAAAATGTGGCTTTGTCTATTGAGTGAGACTGGTTTACTGAAATCTGGGGTCTGGAACCATTTCTACCCAATTTTACTTTCACTTAATCATTTCAGTTTTGTGCTCGTGAATAAAAAACGTTGGGAAAAGGGGGGGGGAGGGAAAAACGAAAGGAAACCAAAATCAACATTCATAGCATGGGACAAACGGAAACGGAAACATAATTGTCTTGTGCGAACAAAACTTGTCTAACTTTTGGGATAAGTCATTTCCGTAGGATGTTATCTTAGCCGGCAAAAAAAAATCGCACGAATTCTTAACCTTCAAAATTTGGATTGGACATATATTTTTTCCTTGAAACCAACTCTGCGGTCTTAGCCATGTCATGTAAAGCTTTGTGCGCACACAACCCGAACCCTTTCCCCTTACGAATTTTTCCTTTCGCGCGACTCAGCGAGTTTGTCATATAAATATATTTGGAACAAATTTTTGAGGAAAATGCTAACCAGGAAGAATAAAATTGCCTTTTCACTTTAATCTGTAAACAATTTCTGTTCGGACTCTTCTTTTTATCCTATGTCAACAATATGCATACCTACCTATATCAATAAGCAATATCTGTCCCAATAATATACTTTTCTATGTCAGCTACTTTGATTTTGACCTGGCAGAACAGAGACGCGACGCGAAAAACATTAGCCTACTTGAAACGGCGCGGCGCAGATTCTGGCCTGGCAAAGAACGCTGGGGACTCGGAATTTGCCTTAGCGAATCCGCATTCGGTGGATATTAAGCTTAAATCTGAGCTTGTCTCCCGTGAGTCCCGTGGAATGTGTATTTGTCTTCATTTCGGTGTTGATAAGGATGGTCTCAACCAGTTGTTCTTCAGGTGCAAAGGAGCTTTCGCATTTGAGGGGTTCATTGTCTTGTGGGGATGGTGGGCAGCTTCTTGGTATCCTACGAACTACGTCCCAAGATTTTTTTTCTTGTTAATTTGGTGCGTAAAGCACTCGAATACTCTTGATTACTAACTCTTCTTGCCGATGCAAAATCGCACTGCACCCAGCGGAAGAGCCGGAAGCGGTATCACAGCTGCTCCCAAACATTGCCGTGATTGGTTAACACAGGATGAGTTGTTGAGTTTGAGTCGTTAGTGCTACGTTTTCTCGTTCTTTCCGAGGATCACTGGCGTGTTTTGGACTTAGTCATATAGAGTATTGGGAAATTACCATTTCTTAGTTGTTGTTTATTTGTATTTTATTATGGGCATATTATGTGGATACGTCATCCAACCTGCGGAGAGCCAGCAAGAAAATTTTTTGAGCGGTAGGAATCTTTTAACGCCAACGTTTGACATCTAGGGGCTATTAACTGTTCTTTTGAAATAGCTAGGATATTAAAGGACGTGTCTTACTTATAATACTAACGCAACCTACTTCCATAATCATTCCATATATTTCTAAACCTGGAGACCCCAATTTCGTACGGTACGTTCTAACCCCTCTAACAAAACCACGCTTATTTTCTCACTTACCGTGTTTTGCTACCTTCGATGTTTATCACGCTGTCGACAGTTGTCTGCGAGAAGTTTTTCCATCAGAAAAAACGGTTATGTAAACTGTTTCCCTGTTTTTGCTTCAAGTCAATGGGTCTCGAAAAGGCTTCAAACAGCCAAAACCGTGGGTTATTTGTTGAAAGCATAGCCTAGCTTTAAAGTATTCAAATATTTTAAAATACTATAAGTTGAACAGTAAATAGTGCGAGGGGTCCTTTAAGGACTAGGAAAGAGAAACTACCAGGAATTCACAAGCAAGGTCATGAAGTCGTCTGAGATAGCATTCTGCAGGATTGGTACACCCCTAAGCACTCTCTCGATTAAAGTACTACAGCAGATAATGAAAGGAACTGTTTCGCTTTATCAGACAGCCAGGGACGAATAACAAAGGGACCGCTCTCTGAGCAAGATTCACTGTGATTTCTTTGAAGGATGTCGAACATCATCTTTCTTAATGGCTTCAAGGATCGTAACTCACAAAAAAATCTGCGCCATTCATGTTGGAGAATTATCACAAGATATTGGTTTCTTTGGAGCGACGACTTCTTCAGACAAAATAGCCAAGTATGAATTAGTGTATATCATGGCATAATTCCCAGGACACAGTTCAGCAGCTGGAAGATTGTTGTTATTGGGGCTGTTTTATCTAATTATTTATCTCTAACCGACCGAACGTTCGATGGATAAATAAAACAACTTTGGATAAAAAAATCTGGGGTAGATCTTTGATAGTGCAAAATGGATACATCAGTTTAATTGGATTAGAGCTATGTTTCGGCCCTTCGTGGCAAGGGTCCTCTTCAGGCTCAAAGCCGCTCAATTTGGAAAACCAACTTATGGGAAACTTGTGTGCGAACTTGCGGTATTCCCCCAAGTTCGTCTTTCCAATTTGAGCGGCTTTGAGCCTGAAGAGGACCATATTTGATGGGGCAAAACGGATAAGTCAGCTACAATTTTATTCGAGGTGTGTTTAGGCCCTTCTTGGCAAGGGTCCTCTTCAGGCTCAAGCCGCTCAAGCTGGAAAATAAACTTGTGGAAAAACAAGTAAAGATTCTTCCTTAAATATCTGCTTTTGTGAACTTCTTCTCTGAAAGTTGGATGAAGTTAAAGGAATATTTAACTGGGTAGAGGTGGAACAATCTGATCATGTTCCTTGAGCCCGTTTCGTATTATCTGTAATGGCAGTAGAATGAGGCCGTCGAGTTGTGCCGTTAGTGTTGCCGTTGAACAGGACAAAAACCACATCTTAATACGTTTTGTATTATTCTCACTTCACGACATATGTTCTGGTACAGGTTTGTTCATACTTTTTGATCATTTTACAACCCATTTATCTATCGCCGGCTGTTTCGAGGAATGATCGGTCAAGACACAGATAGATTTACTTTGATTACCGTCAAGAACCCCATTTCAGAATTCAGGAGAGCAGGGGCGGAGCACAGTACCTTGAAACTGAGAAACCCACAACGCCGAAATCCCCTTGGGTACCCTCTAGCTCTGATCGTTAGCAAGAGCGATAAGAGTTCTCGGAGACCAAATTTATAATCTAATGGGAGGAAGGGGAGAGAACCCTTAAAGAGCTGGGGCAGAGCTTAGAGTCTAGGTTCATTCTTTGAAATCGACTTTGTTCTTGACCTGGGGAGCCTATACACCAGCTTTCATTCAAATGTTTATAAGAACAAGACCTAAGGTTTCGATAGGATCCCAAAAATATAATATTTGATCCAGACAACTGGGTCTAGCCTTCGCCAGATCCAGTCTTCGCCAGGCTAATCATCAGCGAAAATCCAGTTCAAATATAGCTCCATAAGCCATATCTATTTTGACGATACTGACCGAAACTTCCTGCTGTACTTCTGCCAAATTTCCGTTTTCGGCCGAATCCCGAGCGAACTACTCGTCCAGCAAAAAAAGAAAATTCAGAATCGGATTCAACGTATCTCCTTATCTTTAAAGAACATTTAATCAATTTCAAATAAAACTTTAACTTATAATAAAAAACCGGTTACAACTGGATTCCGGGCGAATTATATGTCCGGTTGAAAAATGATTGTCATATACAGACTCAGACGGACAACTTTTAAGATGGCATAGGTATCCCTCCACTTACGTTTTGGGACCCCAAAATCAGAGTAGTTGCTGAAATTTTCCAGAACGAGTTCTGGCCCCATGAAAAATTGTCGAAAATTAGTTGTCTAAGTTTGTAAACTTTAGTAGCATGCAGCAGTAACTGGGGATCGACTAAAACCAGGAAGGGAAGGGAACGCGAGAAAAGAAGGAAGGCATACTAAAACCAGGAAGGGTATACTAAAACGAGGAAAAGCATACTAAAACGAGGAAGGAACTCAAGGCTGCAAAAAAATGGAAAGCTAAACCGTTCCCTTATTCTGTTTAGTATCCGAGGTGTCGGCAACTTTTCACTCAAAGTTCACCATCCCTTCCTCGTTTTAGTATCCTGACATGGGTAGGCATTAAGTTCAGTGAAGGGTCAGCAACTATCAAAATTGTAATTCACCTTTTCATTTCTAGTTCAAACGGATATTAAAACGAGGAAGGGATGGTGAACTTTGAATTTGGAAAGTTGCCGACCCCTCAAAGAATAACTAAACAGAGGAAGGGAACGGTGCGGCTTTCCAGTTTTGAATTCTGGCGACAGCCTTCCTCGTTTTAGTATGCCTTTCCTCGTTTTAGTATGCCCTTCCTGGTTTTAGTATGCCTTCCTGCTTTTCTCGCGTTCCCTTCCCTTCCTGGTTTTAGTCGATCCTGCTACGAGGTCGACACTGGATATTACTGGACACGACTGCTTAAGATTATCCCAGTGGTTAATTGAAAGTATTTCGTAATACCACATATCACTACATGCAACTAAACAGGCTATAAGCTTTTCATCGGAGCACGTAGAAGAATATGAAATTGAGACCTCGAAATTCTGTACTCGAAGAAGCAAGTCGTGGACTGTCAATACTTGTTGTTTATTTTACGACTGATTACAAAGAGCAATGAAAAGGAAAATCACTGGGATCACTTAAAGCCAGTAGTTTAGTCTCGACTGGCAACGAGGTCAGTATAGTTCATACATAGTGGAGACAACTGTTAATCGACCTTACGGTTGCTGTTCTCTCATCTTCTTCTGCCACTGTTTCTTGTTGAACGGTTAAAAGATGCGCTACGATACGATTAAAACTGCACGGCACTTTTCATGTTTACTGAGGTAGATCACTTCACCTTACGTCGGTGGGCAGAATAGGACTTGACCTTGTTTCTTACATCGAACTCAAATACGACCAATTAAAATTGGATCCACTAAGTAGCATGTCCCGAATCAAGGTTTCGATGGGAGTTTTCCCCACCAAACGAACGAAGAATAGTTGCTCAATCACCTGGAATATATAACGATTACAGAAGGTCTCAAAACACACTATTTCTACTCAAAGCGAAATTCTCTCTGTATATCGTGATATTAACAAACTTCGCTTTCCATGAAATTGCCATAAACACAGTAAAAGACGCACCTACGTTCACTCCTTCAGACTGCTGCTCGCAAGTGGATAACCCTTTTGCTCACCACTTGGATGCAGCTCGGCGACGCCGGGATTCCCAATTTCCTTTCATTAGCATAATGAATCATCTTTTGCAATGAAAAAAAAATACACTTCAGCTACATTTTACTAGAGCTGTATTTCTATATTACTACCCTTTTGACAACCCAATCGAGCAGCAAAAACAGCAACCGTGTCCAAAATGAAATCATAGCATCAGCTGAAATCGAAACAGTTTTCAGGGAAGAAGTTCACAAAATCAAAATACTTAAGAAGAATCTTTAATTGTTTTTCCACAAGTTCATTTTCCAGTTTGAGCCTGAGGAGGACCGTTGCCAAGAAGGGTCGAAATATAGCTCTAATAAAATGTAGCTGATGTATCCGTTTTGCATTGTCAAATATGATTCACAGTCAGCTTGGGCTGAAGGAATATGAATCATCACTGAATAATCATTAATGTAATATGTGTAAGTTTTGAATATCAGCTTCATCCTTGCGAATATTTTCAGTGACTCTTTTCATTTTTATTACTATCCTTGCACGAAATTGGTTGCTATGAAGGAAAAGAATGGTATCTGGTGGTGACCCACAAGAGAGAGTGGCTTTTGTGTCAAGTGTGAGCTGAAAATTGTTAGGACTAGTGTGGCCAGGTTTGATACGTATTTTCAGATTTTATTTGTGATATTTACTACAAGAAAGAAAACAAATACAAACGCCAGACCAGGTATACAAATAATCAAAACACAGCAGACAAATTCTCGATCCAGGACAATTTCTGAGCCCGAGTGGCTGAGCATAGTGCCACCAACGCTCAAGTACTGTGCCCTTACGTAGGACCACGTAGTGGTATACTGCAGATTCAAGGCATTGTAACCCAAAACTGGGATTTATGTATGATCGGTCTACATCACAAGAAATCCGAAGAAAAACAGACAAAAATGGGTTTTTACAGGCCAACGAAAAAACTGAAAATTTATTATCCGAATTATATAAAAAATTCGGATTTCTTGTGCTATGACAGGTCAATGTGGTTTACGAAATTATCTTTGACTGGTGTACATGACGGATATAGACAACGTTGGTGAGTTGGAACCAATAAACATTACTGGCAGTACGTTTTCGAGTTCGAGCTCTCCCTGTTTTTTTTTTCACTCGCACTGCCGAGTCAGTCACCTCAGTTCTTACACCGTTGATATTTGTTGTATTTTTATATAACTGGCTCATCCGTTTGTTGTGTTTATTTTCGTCTGTTCTGTTGTACGGTACGGTTTTCTGTCGTATCTACTTCTCTTTCATTCTTTTTTTTACTCCTCTATCTTCACACATTAGCAGTGGGCTAGGATAAATTAATTATTAATAACGTTTCCTTCGTAATTAGATAATCTGTTTTTTTGTTATTCTTGATCTAGATTTATATGTTCAAAGATTAGAAGATGTCAGGATTTGAACCATGTGCGCTAGTTTTATTATTCCTTTATTAGTATCCTCATTTTGGACGAGCAAAAGCTCTTATTATTATTATTAAATGATTACGATTTCAGACAGAGGAATGGCGAAATCTAGGCAAGATACTTTCTGTAAATACTACGAAATTCGCACCATTTGAAGACGCGTGCTTTTATTATCAAGACAGATTAAGTTGTTGATAAGAACGTGTGGCCTTTAAGATTAGGATAATAAACAATACTTGGAAAGGGATTACTCGATACCGTAATGATTCCAACTTGAAAATCCCCTATAAAATCCCTGCTAATATTTACACCGAAACTGAGAATAGAGATCGCAAAATTTGTTGGCCATTTTTCTACTTGTCGTCTAGGTCACTCAGCAATGATTTTTTCAGGTCGACTAGTTTTTATTTGCATTCATTCATTTATTTATTTCCCTCAAAGAATATATAATGAGGAGTACTAAATAAATTAAAAAAACTTGGCAAGGGTCCTCTTCAGGCTCAAGCCTATTAAAAAACACTGTCACAAATAAGTTTCAAAACAGTAAATAGTAATTGACGCACTTTAAACAAAACACTGTACTTACTTAACTATTAACTTTTATCGAAAAACGGAAACAGATCCTTCAGAGTCAGAATATTATTAGCTTTAGCTACAAAATTACCAAATTTCTGCTGAATTGCCAGGGAAGGATCTTTAACTGAAAGGGAATTAATTAGAGGTGTATTTCTAGCAAACAAAGGTTATCCAAGCAAAATTTGCAATATTTAAAATAGCACACGCGAACACTAGCAATCATACCACGATAAAAACCATTCACCACCACCGCTGGAAAAAATTTCTTTACTGCAATTTTAGCCTTCGGCTCAAGTTCCGGTCGGTCGTCGGTCCGTCTGTCGGTCAGTCGGTTGACCGCAAGTTAGGGTACTTGCAGATAATCTACGAGGATGAAAATTGGCGTGCATATTAGCGACCTCGTATAAATTAGCACAGTATGAGGCAGGAATTAGTACTAACCTGTGAGGAGACAGTTCTGAGTGAGGGCAAGCGAAGCAATAACTTGCCGAATCGGGCTGGTTGGTTTGGATACTGCATCCGACAGTATTCCTCAAGGGCACATTGAGACTTCTCCTGAAGGCTTTCAATGTGGGTGACGTCAGACAGACCACACGCGTCTAGAAAAGTCGGATTATTGGGTTGCCTGCGAAACGCCCCCTCCCAAAAAGTCCCATAGAAAAACGTCCCCATGCCAAAACGTGACCACGACAAAACGTCCTAATGGTGACATCTCTATGATAAAACGTCCGCACGCCAAAACGTCACCAATCAAAACGTTCTCATTTAAAACGTCCTCAGTTAAAACGTTTTGTTGTCCTTATATATGACACTGTTGTCGCGTCTGACGCAGAAGGGTTATCACAGGTTATTTGTAATTGTAGTATTTCTTTTATTTGTATTTTCAGTTTGTTAATTCAAGTGTAGTTTTTCTTCTTTAGAGAAGTGTTAATTCTTTTTTGAGTTCCTCAACTGTCCGAGTAGAGCCTTTGGCATGCTGGCAGTTCCGAGAATCGTCTGTTGCTTTTTTATATATATAAATAAATCAGTCAATGAAAAAACGTCGCCAGTCAAAATAGACGATATCAAAAAAAAAATCTGAGACTATCTTTTTTAAAAGTTTTTACTTTTACCGATGTGCATGTTTCTTTCATGTAAAACTTAAAATGTCCGCCATGAAAAAATGTCGCCTCGCTTTATTTCAGTAATTTCTTTTGAGGTTTTTACACCATTTCTGTTCAACAATCTGTCATTAAAAGAAGTTTGTGACCGCTGAGAATATCAGTTAAGTTGCTGCTTTGCGCTCAGTATTGTTCATAAATATTTGCTAGATTTGATTTTCATCACATTCTTCGTCGCCATTCAAAGCTACATTCTAAGTAACATATAAATAATAATAGTAATTTTATTTGACACCCATCAAAAAGCACATGGCATAGACGGAGTAGGAATAAAAAAAGAAAAGAAGAAGGAAACACTATAACAAGAGGAGACCAGACAAACATAGAGACTACGATAACATTATCCTATCAACAAAACTATCCTATTGTAGAAGAATGCTCTCCCATTGATGCTTAAAGCACAACTCGCATTATTTCCTGTTTATGTTCCAATATTCCAAAATATCTGAATACTGTAAAGCCAGGCTCTGCTTTTAACAAATTATCCACGGCCTTGCCTGTTTTAAGCATTTTCCTAGGCCCACTGACTTCTAGCAAGATCTCGGCAAAATTCAGAAAACCGGTTTTACGGATCATTAGCATGATACACCAACACTCGTCGGGAGCAAAATGCGCACGGAAACTAGTGAATCGCGGCAAGTGCAAAGATTACTTAGGTGTCGTTAGCCGGTTCAGAATGTGACACATGAAATTTGGGTTTCCGGGTTCAAGAACCAATGAATGCTTTTACGGAAGTAGGTTGCATTAGCATAAGAGGTACGACAGGTTCTTTAATGTTATTGTTGTACTTCTGCACAAGTTGTCCAACTGATGTTTTGAAGTGTTGGATTCAGGTGCGAGCAAACTGTTTACCGCTATGTGGTGGTAATTCGTGGTATTCTAGGTATCCGGATGGAGTACGTTTTGTCCTCTTTGCCATCTTGATGGGGATGGTCTGGATCATTTTCTTTTCAGGTGCCAGGAGTTTTTGCACTTCAGGGGTTCATTGTTTTCTCGGAATGGTGGGCAGCTTCTTGATATCTTACGTTCTACGTCACCAAGAGTGATTGTTTCTTTTGGAAATTTTGTGCAAAAAGCACTCGATTTGAGAAGTTCTGTTTCTTAGTTTGTTATTTTGTTTAGTTTCCTGTGAGTTGTTTGTTTAACCAGGGACCCATAAATTTCCTGTAATAACTCGCCATTCAGGGGGCTTGTCAATAAGAGGTTTCTGATGCGCTCTTGACCGAGAGTCAGATAGTTCGAGAAATACCCACGCGGATAAAATACCCGACTATCCAGATAGACACAATTTTTTGCAGCTGTTCTGCTGAACTAGGAATATTTCTCTGTAATGGAAGAGTATCCTGGATCTTTTGTCCTAGCTTAGGTACCTGGTGGCATGCTGAATAGTCCCAACTAATTTTGTCTATCTGAGCAAGAACGCCAATTCGACCCAAGCGGAATTTTTGGAAACTAGGTGAGGCTCGGGCAACATAGCAACATTGAAGCATAGGAAATGACAAGCCCCCTGAATGGCGAGTCATTACAGGAAATTTATGGGTCCCTGGTTTAACCTTTATATGGCCTTTGGGTTTTTCAATACAGATACATACATATACTTTATATCTTCTCGAATTCTAGCACCCCATCCTGTATGCATCCCACAAGCTCGGTCCCGTCTCCAATTTATAAAGTGAATAGCCTGATCAACGCCTCGCCGTGATTAGATCAGCCCTGGACCTGAGAGCGATAGACTAATTCCTCCAGGACTTGTCGCCTTTGCCCAGATGAAATTTCGATTAAGAGTCGCGCTTCTTAGGACCTTAGGGACGAACTGGAGACAGGACGAACTCAATCGGGACCATAAGTGGAAAATGATTGAGTTTGATTGTTACAGCAAAAACGCATTGCCTCGCAAAGTGGACCACAAGTACACATTTGGGGGAGTCAAAGCGAAAACATTTGATTTGAAATGGAGGAAGAGGTAGTGTGAAAGCAAAGAAATTAAAGTAAATATCGGTGAGCATACTGAAGGAAAAAGGATTTTTAAACATAATTTGAATATATTTGAATATATAGACTAGTCAGTGGCATACGAAAATGACGCTTTGTTAATTTTAATTGATTTGTAAATTTAAAAAAAGCCTAAGGCGTTATAAAGTCAAACAAAAACAAGCACACATCAGCACGAGAATTTTAAGACAGACATGAACAAATGTAAACGTCAGAATGAAAACATTTGATTTGGAAACATAGGCGTAGGAAGTACACAAGCAAGGAAATAAAAGCAAATATCGGTTAGCATACTCAAGGAAGATAAGTAAAAACATAATTGATGAACAAAAATGTGTAGATGTTCTATTATTTTTGGTGATCTGTTCGTGCCATTTTCAAAATTTCGTTGTTATTTCGCTGTATTCAGTATGCGGGTTGGAAATTAATAAATACAAATCTGGAAGCTAAACCTTCACACTTTTCTAAACATATTCAGATTTCTAAATTGCGGGGCTTCAACATTATACCGTAGAAAATTCCGGGAAAGTTTGGCTCCCCATACTTGACTTCCTTTTACCAGAAGTCCAAATATCAATTTTCGGGAAACCAGACAAAAATCACAATATCAATCCGTACCTGAAGCCATGCAAATGAAACAGTACCGAATTTCAGCAGGCAATGATGCATATTTATGTTGGTTCCTCACAGGAAATAGTTTATCCGGTTTTGTTCCGGGCACGAGAGGGGTTTAGCATTCGTTTTGCACCCCGAACCTTTTTTTTCATTTTTTATTTTTGTTTTGTTCGAGTTTTTTTTTACTAATCAGTCTGGTTCATTTATCATGATGAAATTTTATTCACGCACTTAAGAAGAGGAAAATAGTGCAGTACAGACAAAGAAAAGGAAAAAAAATACACTGAGCTTTCAATAATGTAGTAAATGCACAAGATCAAAAAATAAACATTAAAAAAAGAAAAGGGACTAATTGGTTCTAAAAAATCTTCTTCCTTGATGGAATGCGTTTTATTTGTTTTGATCTTTTTCTGATATAAGCCATAATTATCCTCGAATATCCCATGATGGATTACGGAATAAACTGTTTTTAATTACAACAAAAACAGCTGACACAAAAAAAGAAAAAATCCATTTCGTTGGTTTTAAATGTCTGCCAATGTTGAAATTTGTTAGAGCTTAGAGATTTCGGGTCGAATGATTTTCCCCAGCCGGAAAAAAACGATTTTTTTCACAAAGGCACTGTATCGATGGATCCATCGAAGGATACAATATGGTGTCCCTTGAAATGTATTCATCAGTTCCATTTCTTCTACTTCTCTGTGGTTACAGAAGTTGGGTCATATCGAGGAAAGTGGGGAGAAACGATTACTAGTCGATAGCAAGAAATATGGTGAACCCAACTGTATCTTTTATTTCTGCAAAATCTTAACAACAGCAAACATTGTTCGTAAATAAGAAAAACACACTCAACCCTTCTAGCGCATCTCATTAATTATCCATGGAGTTGGATAGCATTTATTAAGCTTAGTGGACACATCTTTTCTTCTTGAAAATATGCAGAAATGATGTAAAAATCTAAAAAAGATATAACTCGAAGAAATAGACACTGCCAAAAATGTATCTGGTATCTATAGATTAGTTTTATTTCTCTTTCATTTTTCTGCATGATCTACTTTGACAGTGATGACAAGTTTGATAACAGATAACAAATGTTTACGCATCCTTCTCGTAAACGTTATTAGATATGTTATTACCCTTTCAAAATGTTGTTTCGCAAAAAGATAAAAATTTAATTGGGTCACAACAGATTATATTCACGTAAAGTTTGTAGCTCTAATAAAATGTAGCTGACTTGTCCGTTTTGCACCGTCACACCTGGTTTGAACTAGAAACTTAAATGTGTTGGATCTAGACATTGCGTTTACTAGACTAGACGATTACTATCACTGTATTAGCGTTTCACTATTTTCTATGCGTAGAATTCTCCCGATGAGTGTTCGCGTATCATGCTATTGGTGCGTAAAACCGTTGTCAGAATTTCCGTGTTTTTGCTAGAAGTAAATGGGCCTAGAGAAAGGCTTAAAACAGCCAAAGCCGAAGATAACGTGTCATTTTTTTGTCATTTTGTATGACAAAAAAGGTCAACTTCGGCGGTAACGCTGTGACAGCTATTTTTGAAAAATAAAATTCTATTCTAAAAGCAGAGCCTAGATTTATAGTAGTCAACTATTTTTGAATGTTGTAACATGAACAGCAAATAGTCCTCTTTAAGCTTCTACGAGTTCTGCGTACCGTTTTGCCAAACCTATGACTGCGATTGAGCCCAGAATAAATAAGTTTGAAAGCTCTTTAAACAGATTGCACAGCTTTATACGACTCGTTTACATGTTGATGTCCGTATTTTCTTATATTTTCGTTTATACTGTGAGAACTCATATTGCATTGTGTGTTTTTTTTTTCGTTTCTTTGTATACTCCAACTAGGTCCTCCCGGGCCAATTTTGATCGGCAATAATTTTTTTCATTCATTCCTGCTGTCGTGGCAAAACATGGTTTCGCAGAACCTCGAGGTTTTTTTAAGTGACTCTTGAAGTCTTCGATTACCAGAAAGCTTAGCTTCTGTCATCGATAAAACCGAGATCTATTCTAAAAAAATTCCAGAAATTCTGTGAGATGCCTTAGGCAATTTGAATCTACAGGTATTTCCATTGTCTTGTGGATTTATTGCAGAAGAGTTGACAATGGGAGCACGATCCAAGATCATAAATTAGGGTGAGAATACAAGGCTGAGACTGCCGTCGACAGGATGGAATTTCACAACTAATCACGATGGAACGAAAGGGCTATGTAAAAAAAGAAGGACCACTTTATTACATCAGTCTATTCTCCTCGATATAATCTATAGGAGTTTATAAGTCAATACACACAAGTTATTCCGCAATCGCAATGTGTTTTGTGTCCAGGTCCCTCGTGACGAGTGATTCATCACTGAATAATTAGCAGTGTGATATCTGTGAGTTTAATTATCCCCTCATCCTTATAATAATAATAATAATTTGTTTTCAACCCACAAATCGTACAAGACGAAAACAGTGGAATACAAAAGAAAATATGAAGACATAATTAGGGAAAACACAGCACATACAAACAAAATCTACTCAAGAGTCAAACAGACGACGAGACAGACGAATAAGCCCATGAGAGGGCGACAGACGCGCGTACGCCGTTTCGGACAGTTTTCTGTGGAGAACAGACAATTTCTCCGTGATATATAGGAAATGGGATGATAGATATATATAGGTAAGTTTTTATGTGGACTTTCGCGCGAATGCAAAGCCTCACAGGTTTTTTCTCCAGCGCGAAAGTGTTGTTTTTTATTTATTTATTTGTGAATGTTGAAAAATAAGAACTTGGACTTGAAAACTTGAACTATCCGGTAGCGAGTATTTACTAATAATTTTAGAATCGCACTGTTTACTATTGTCAGTATCTCATTTAATTTTCATTTCTGCTCTTTCTCGAAATTAATTGTCATGTAGGACAAGAATCGGGCCAGAAATCTTGGCTGGTATTGATGATGACTCACAAGACAAGAGGATAGTTTTGTGTGAAGCAGAAGTTTAAAGAAATCCCTCGCTGCTTTGGCTGCTTTAAGCCTCTGTCCAGTCCCGTTGACTTCTAGCAAAAACAGAGAAAAATAAAAAATAAAATTGCTGACGATGAAGCTTCTCGTAAACAATCGGGAAGCATGACACGCATCGAAAATAGCGAAATAAGGCAAGTGGAAAAATCAATCGAGTAGAAATTTTGACAAATATTTGACTATAATATTTGGCATTATTGCCTTTAAACATTCATTCATTGCTGTTCAGATTGACACTTCCAAAGATGACCAGTCCTAAATTCAGTTGAGATATTCTCTTCCGCTAGAAATATTCGTTCAAAGGACACTGTCTCATTTTACACAATGCTCAAAATCCCCCTGTAACTCAACTCCCCAAAAAATCTCCGATACTAATCCCTCACCGTTTGAATGGCGTTCGGACACCCACAAAGGTGATCCGGACATGGTCAGTTGACACACAATTACTCGCCTGTCCGCAGATTTGTTTTCAGGTTTTACGCACAGTATAACACGAACAGAAAGCACAGTTGCGCAAAGGATGATTACTTCCGTTTGTGACAGGTCCAGTGCCACCCCCAAGTTCGGACATTTCTATTACCCAAAGAGGGAAGTAAATGGGCGGATTTCAAGAAAAGAAATAGTAACTGGTGCCACGTTCCGGCTAAAATATATTTCCTTGTCTACGTCACAGTTGGGACGAACTATATGGGGCTAAGGGCTTCATTTTGAAATAACGATTATATATTTTCTGCTGGGTTACACCGTGTAAAGTTTGGGCATTTTAAAACAAATTGTGTCTTGTTGTGTACAGCCTGTTCTTGACAAACCTGACATAAATAGGATTCCTTCCATCGTCCTAACCAGTCCTGTGATACGTCATGCTTTGTTTGTTTTTTCAAACCCCAATTATGTTTCAAACTACGTAGCGGTTAGGTTTAAATTGCGTCTTGTTGTGAAGACTTATTCCTGATAAACTTTACCTATATAAGTTTCCTTCCATCGTAAAACCAGTCTGCCATACCATAAGCTCTGTTTTTATAAGCCCCGTTTTTTTCAAACGCCGTAGTGTCGCATCTTGCGTTCCAGAATGGTTAACAAATTGTTAATAATTGTTAACTTTTTGCTCTCCAGGTCTCTGATTTCGAAAGTTAAGCTCCGCCCACCAACGATTTCCGAGCTGAACGATTGTTAACTATTTTGTAACGATGGTTGGTGAGCATCGTCGGAAAAGTTAACAACTTTAGAATATGGGAAAAGTTAACGATCGTTAAAGCTGCAGTTAGCTCCGCCCCGAAATAAAATTGACGATTGTTAACAATTTTAAGTTTCTGGAACGCAACCATCTTCTCTTATTTATATCTCATGTTTCGTACTATTGGGTCTCCTTGTCGGCTTGGTGACGTCAACGTAACCGTTGAACTCCACATCCATGCTTAAAGTTTCAAATTCTAAAATCAATTCCGTTTTTATTCTTCTTTTCTTTTCAAACTATAATATATATAGGCTATATCATGGAAGGATCTAGAAAACAGAAGTAACTTCCTGCGGTCCCTGCGGAACCAGCAAACGGACAAAACCAGAAATCTCTGAAAGCAGAATATGACGACTAAAAATCCGAGTCTGATTCTTTACCTTCCTTTCATGTTTGTTCGGAGTCAACAGTTTTTTTTACGAGTTTCCGAAGTTCCAAGTATCCTTAATATCCCTGTAAATAAATCGCTGAAAAGTCCCCTGAAGGCAAAAGGAATTCCACGCATACTAGATCCATAAGCCACTCCACTAAAGTATAATTTACGTCTTATCTATGCACGCTGTTTTTTGCCGCTGTCGATGCAATGTGGGGACACTGGCCACTAAATCAACTATATTGAAGTGATATTCTTTTCTTCATGAATTATTCATAAATCCGCCGGCGAGCGAGGGACGTAATTTTCGCGGTGTTTTCAAGACCAGATTGGATTTGTTTCGGTAATCGATCAAGCTGACTGGACGTACGGAAATCGGGAAATCAGACGGAAATGGGTTTGCTATTCAATGGGACCAAAAAGTATTACTAGGGTCTGCAATTTTGCTCCTTTGTTGAACTTGATGAACAGCTTGTAGATGAAAATTAAGAGTAGTAAAATAGCACAGCAGTCCCCCGCGACGAAAACGTACAAGAATGTATTAGGATATTTAAGTATAAATAAAAACAAGTATTTGGGGATAGTACGTGACGGCTTTTCCGTTCATTCTTTCATTTTTTTAAGTAATTTATTATCGTTGATGTGTTAGGGTTATTTGAATCCTTACAGATTAATTAGACTCTGGGCAGTGAAGTGTCGGCTGTTTTTGTTGTTGGAACAAACTTATTTATTCATTCCCCATTTCATCAAACCTCGGGGGGGGGGCAAAGATCAATTATTGGCCTCAGACCCAGGTTTGTGTGCATTTTGCCTTTTGAAACCTATTTGGCGGCCAGAAATAGCACCAAGGAGGAAGATACTGAGTTCTAAGGAGGCCACGCCCCCCCCCCCCATCTATTGGCCCTTCTGGACTACCTGAGGTTTTCTCACTCAGGGGGGTTTGATCCGGTACTTGGGATTGTAATTTAACATTCGACAAGTGCGCTTCTTCGATAAATGTAAACAATGGAACCTAAGACACCCATTAAGATGCTCTTATTTGACCTCAAGGAGCTATTCTGAATTCCAACATTTTTTTTTCACATAAAGAGGATGAAGAGACATACCTCCTCTGCTGTAACAGTGGGACATTATAGGATTGAAAACTTAAATGATCCAGACTTTTTTTTCTTTTTTTTTGTTTACTAAAATCCATCTATTACTGTAGGCTACATAACTGGAAGGTGAACAAAAAAGTATTTTGACGATAGTATCGTCGAGGGTGGCAACTCTTTTTTATAATTTGTGTTGAATGTTTTCTGTGCGCACTTGAGAACGTCTTGAATACATGTTTGTAAATGTAGTTTTGGATGGCACTTTCCCAGTAGGACCAAGAATAAATATTATTCTTGGTAATAAATATTCCCTAATTTATTCTTGGTAGGACAGATACATAGCTCTTGGTTGAATTTTTTTTTCAGTTTTAGTCGGTCCAAACTTATAAAAACTATGTTATTCTGTAAACCGTCTGCGAAATTAACGCATAGACTATGAGTGAAGAGGCGTAGAACAGAATAATATAAATAATATAATACACTGGAAAATGATGAATATGAGTAGTAATTCAACTCCAAGCCTCTGTCTATGTAAATGTTGCAAACTCCACCCAATCGTTGCTCAAAATGTGAAATTGAAATAGTGGGCGTACACATGTGCATACGGCGTCTGAACTGTATCATCCCTGACAAAAAATGACCCTGAAAATCTTTCAGGTCTTTAAATACATTTGACGCACATTTAAATGCCCCCTACCGCGTTAACACCGCTGACTGCGGACCGCCCTGAGGCATACGCTCCGAATTATAATTCATTGGTATCAAATTTTTGTCTCGATTAAGTCTGACACCCAAAGGTGGAACTAGCGGGGGAAGTAAGTAAAGTTTGGCTGAAGGAAGGAATAAGCGAGGAGCTGGTCAATCTCGATTTAGTGTACAGTAATTGCCCGGTGCTCGGTCAGTGCCGCTACCGGTTGCTATGTGTTAGAACATTAAAATCAGCATGATTAGAAACGGGAGTCGCGTAGTTTTATAGCCGGCACCGCTGGTTTGGGTCGATGCCGGGAAAAGGTGTACAGCAGGTGCCGGAGAGTGGGCAATCCCTCGGAAAAATGTAGATATGCTTGGATACAAGGATTACATATCATGTCGAAAGTCAAATAATTTTTATAAATGTCTTGGTTTTGATCATGAAATTGCTTGTTCATTTGTGATGATTTTTGAATTTGTTCTAATCGCTAGTTGCCTTGTCCTAAAATTATCGTGCTACTGTTCATGTTTGTTTTAATTGTTAATGTCTTAGGCTTGGGTTTTGTTATTTTGAGTTACAAATCAGTTGCTCAATTAACAAAGCGTCATTTTTCTAGCAAACTTTTTGTCTGACGCTTTTATGCCATTGGAGTGATTAGCCTTATTTTTTTCGTAAATTGGACCTTAACCTTGAAGCACAATGGGCACTAACTATGCTTTAATTTTTATAACATGCATATACATTTCTGAGTTCCACGAGATAGCGCTTCAAAATACGCCTTTTTCTTGTCATAGCTTGTCATTGCGTATCGGCGGAGACGATTTCAAATCATGGTATTGCAAGGCGCGGAAATTCAAAAACTCTCGGTCATGCACGAAAATCAATCGTTTTGTAGAGCTGAGTGATGAAAGTGCCATGGCTGCTAAAATAAACCGTCTCTGTCGCTGGCAGATTGCTCTAGTGTTTCTGATGAAACTTTTCTGTTGTTTGTAGTACCGTAGAAAAGTTTAGTTTTCTGGTGTAAAGTTACAACACTGCCAAAAATGTACAAATATAACCGACCTACTTGCAGCTGATTTCAGAGCTTACAAGGAATTCTCAGGTACCACCGTTAGTATGAATATTTGTCAACAATACGAATTACCTATGTAATAACAACGAATAGATAAGAAAATAGAAGCTTCGCTTATATTTGTTAAAGCTAGTAAATCTGAGTATGGCAGTCAGCAAAAACTGCGTAACGGTATGTTAGCGAACATAAGTTGTCGAGGAAATCTGCTGATTTCTCATGTAACATTGTATTCTAGGGGGTGGTAATTTGGCATCATGATTGTTTGATCCGTCCATTGAACTTTAAATGTTTCGGACCAGACACATGTTGGTTTCCCACTCTCGGTTTTAGTATGCGCGATGCCTGACCGGTGCCGATGCCCGCATCGGTTGCCGCGTGTTAGAACGCTTAAATTATCATGTTTAGGTGACTCAAATTTCAGGCAGTTTTTGAGTAATTTCTTTTTTAGGAAGTCAAGCCTTGATAACTTAAATAGGCTACTGTCTGACATTTGATGGTGCAAAACGGATACGTCAGCTGAATTTTATTAGAGCTATATTTCGGCCCTTCTTGGCAAGGGTCCTCTTCAGGCTCAAAACCGCTCAAGTTGGATATACGAACTTGTGGGAAAACCACACACAAGTTTTGTTTTCCCACAAGTTTGTATTTCCAACTTGAGCGGTTTTTAGCCTGAAGAGGACCCTTTATTCCTTCCCCGACGTTGACCCAGAGGATTGACAGCCTGAAGAGGACCCTTGCCAAGAAGGGCCGAAATGTCGCTGATGAAGAATCGTCGCTGACGTATCCGTTGAAAACATTGTTTGAATAAATGTTTCAAAGACAGCTTGGGCTCAAAGAATATTTAGAGGACCCTTGCCAAGAAGGGCCGAAATATAGCTCTAATAAAATTCAGCTGACCTATCCGTTTTGCACTATCAAATAGAACTAAAGTGTGCGCTTTGTTTTTTTGCGTCTGATGTTTTTTTTAGCCAGCAAATTATGTTTCCTGAAAATTAGAAGTAAATTCCAAAAATGTATTTGCTATCGTACATCACGCATGTGCTAGATGTAGAATCACAGCAGGGAACCCCATAATAACTTAAGTACGTAATAATTTGCCTAAAATGGAACTACATAAGAAAGTATATAAAAATTATATTACCTGTTGTGAATAAGACGATGGCTTTCAGACAGGAATATTCAGCAGAATCGACGTGTAGCCCTTTCAGCTTTTCCACCTGACAAAAAAAGTTATCTAGATTATTTAATCAAAAGATTCGATTTTCGATCTGATGCTCCGTGAAGTGGAATCCTACACTGTAAAAAGTTCCTCCGAGTAAGGATTAAAGGTAACTGCAGTATTTACTACTGGGATTAATCTTTTCTCTACTGAGATAAGATTAATCCGAATCAGAGGTAAGATTATCTTTTTAGAGACAAGATTACTCCCAGTAGCAAATACTGCAAGATTTTTTTACAGTGTAATCCTAAAAAAGGTTTTGCGTCATCCAAACCCACCACACCACACCACTATACAAGCCTTGCGGCATCAAACTTTAGGCACATCAGCAGATTTCAAGCACGATCCACATAATAAGACTGAAAGAACGAACTTTAGGGAGGATATAAAAATACTGACTTGGCACATTACCTGCTCTTGGAATATCCGAATGTGGTCCATGAATGCCACCACCCTGTCTGCCGCCATCGGTGAAGCATGGAGTCCGGCAGCTGCCAGAAGTGGCGCAACGTGCAAAGGCATGTTGCACTGGGACGCGTTGAGTACAAAGAGTTCGCTCCAAACTAACCGTAATAAGGCGATTTGATCCGTGACCTGAAAGTGAAATACTCTTGTTGACTAACTCCCCTTGCCGATGCAAAATCGCCGGGTACCTAGCGGAAGAGCCAGAAGCGGTATCACCTCTGGTATCACAGCTGCTCCCGAAGATCGACGTGATTGTTTGACACTGGATTTGAGTTGTTGAGTCTGAGTCGTTAGTGAGATGTTTTCTCGTTTTTCCTAAGGATCACTGGCGTGTTTTGGACTTAGTCATATAGAGTATTATGATACATGAAGTAAATTAAGTAGCGTGTATTTTCCAACTGCGCGAACAAAAACTCGCAAATCACGAAATTCACCGCAAAAACGCTAAATTGTCTGTTGACAGTAATGTTCTTTTGTTGTTCCATTAGTCAATTATTGTTGTTGACAGTAATGTTCTTTTTTTCAATTGTTTCTTTGTTCTTTTTCTTCTTCTTTATTTAATTACTCCGTCTTTTTGTACGTTTGTGCATTATGATGGGCAATAAATCTGTTATTATTATTGTTATAAAACGATATTTCGTGCGGTCCTAGCAGTCAAGAAGCAAAATCTTACTGTTTAAAACCTACCTGAGTCCCAGCCTGTTCAAATTATTAGGCTTTTCATGTGTTCGAATTTCGCTTTAAAAAGAGTATTTCTGGTTGTGATCTTTTGACTGTTTATCCTCATGTAAATCACGGTGAGGAATTTGAGCTCACGAGGTGGTTCTGTACGGAAGAAACAATGATGAGAAATACTCAAAAAGTTGTATTAGCTTCAATCTGGTATTTTTTGTATTTTTTTTTGTTCCATTTTTTGGCACCAAACATGAATCGCAGTCAGCTGGGGCTGATAGAATAATTAGTTGAACGGATAAGTCAGCTGAGATCTTATGTTAGTGATTTTCGTCCCCTTTTTGTCATGGGTCCTTCCCGATGAAAAATGTGTAGTCTGTGTAGTTGTATGATAGTTGTAAGAAAAAGGTGCATGTATTGATATGTAATAGTAAAGAATACTATCATTTGATGTGCCTCAGATTGGGCCAATCTTAAGCAGTAGTATCCAGTGGCATCCTTCTTCTTCTGTAAATATGGCTCGTTGGACGACTTGGGGTTCCACTTGAGCCTTATCTTTTTCTGGGGCTGTCTTGTCTCTTTCTTGCTACTAATAGCATGCAGGAGAATGCAGTAACACGGTATTCTTGACATAGAAGCATGTAGTAGCATCAGTTCGTACTCATGTTACTTTTTCGTACAACTTCATACTACTGTTTTGAGTTAAATTTTCATAGGATTTTCAGGCTTGAGTTAAAACTATGGACCTATTGTCTCATTAAAATATGAACATGATACGCATTCAGCCTGGCCTCAAGGAATAATCCGTTTTAAGGCGCTAAACGAATAAATCCGCCGGGATTTTATCTCAACGATATTTAAACCTTTGGCAAGGGTTCTCGGGCTATAGCTAGTAACAGGAACCTGCTGTCGCATAGAAATAGGAATATGCCTCACAGTCATCTTCTGTACTATTGACTACTGTACTACTGAAATACACGAAATTGGCTGACCTGTGGATGTCAAAAAAGATTATTTTTTCATTAAAGGTACTGCCAAAGGGTCGAAGGCATTCTGATTTTTTTTTATTTTTTTTTCCATCGTTACAGGGTGGCAGATGGTTTATCCCAACCTTTGAATGATGAGGCTTTTCAATTAATGATCGCGGCTTGAATGCAAAAGAATATCTCCACTCTGTGAATTACGTGTCCAATGAGCCAATGGGAAGATAATTTGTCAATGCTTTGAGAGGCAATACCTGTGCCGCTGCTTAGACCTAGACACCTGCAGAGGGGCTGCAGACTCGATCTCCCACATTACAACATATCAAGACACGCAGGTTAATCCACCGACACATTGAGAGTGGCTTCAGACTTGGATCTTTCAAATTTTACATTTATAACGTCTCGTATACATAATTCCTACAGATCAACCCAAAGACACATGCAGAGTAGCTTCAGTTTGGGATCTTTCAAATTTCACATTTATAGCGTGTAAGTGACATGATACACTTTGTTTTGTGATGTGAGAAGTGACGAGAGAAGGTTTATTTATGTGACGAAAGAAGTTTATTCATGTAAGGCAAAAAAAAGTACTCTGCAGATGCCATGAGGCTTAGCCTATTAAGACCTACTGTGTTAAACGTGTTTGTTAAAAATGAATTGAAAGTTTTTTATTTTCGGTAATGTCAAAACAGATGAGAAATAGCAGTGTTTACCTTTGCCTGCCAAGTTCCGTGATCGTACGTTCAGACCCATTCAAGTTCCGTAACCATAAGATACTGCTGAGCTATGGAATTTGAGTAGCATATTATGCTTTTAAACCAAAGATGGGAACCACCTTAAAGTTCTGTTTACTAGCCTTTTTTAATGTCGTTTATTTATTGTTGAGAGGCATCCACCATATTATTACTATTGCCGTAACCAGTGTATTGTGTTATTTCGTAATCGGAAAGCCTATCGCTTACCGTTTTTACGGCTCTTGCCCTTCGGCCAAGTGCCATATAGCGATCGCAATTTCTGTCCGTCCGTTCGTCCGTCGGTCCGGGATTTGCTAGTTCGGGCACTTCCACATAAGCTAGCACGATGAAACTGGGCAGGCATATCAGGGACTCGACCAGATTAACTTGGAAATAGTTACTTCCCCGATCCGACCATCTGGGGGGGGGGGAGGGGGGATCCGGAAAATCGACGTATGTATAACTTTCGAACTGGTGATCGGATCTTAATGAAATTTGATGTTTGGAAAGACGTCGTGTCTCGGACGACCCAATACAAATCCGGACCGGATCCGGTGACTTTGGGGGAGTTGTAGGGGGGAACCAGAAACCTTGGCAAACGCTTAGAGTGGAGGGACTGGGACGAAACTTGGTGGGAAGAACCAACACAAGTCCTGATAGATACATCGTTGAAATAACAGGACCGGATTTACGCACTGTGGGGGAGTTGGGGGATCCGGAAATCTCCTGTCCTAGATGATCCGAGGCAATGCCAGAAATGCTCAGACTCGAGTGTAACTAGATATCCTATTTCTAGGTCCGAACCTAGGGTGGTTGAAGGGGGTATTTTCTGACATTCTTATCGACATTCTTGGACCACTGCCATATGAGTTTGTAGCTCTTTTTGAGATTAATAGCTAATAATTAAGGATGATTAACGATATTATATTTGATGGTGCAAAACGGATACGTCAGCTGAATTTTACTGGAGCTATTTTTCGGCCCTTCTTGGCAAGGGTCCTCTTGAGGCTCAAAACCGCTCAAGTTGGAAAAACGAACTTGCGGGAAACACAAAACTAAAGATTCTAGCCTAGCGTTAACCTAGATTAACTATTCGCGAGTAGGTCTGAACTAACAAGGTATAAAGAGAATAGTGTATATACAAAGACATGCCTGCATCGGAGAACTGATATTTTGTATTTTTTAACGAAATCATCTGCAGTCTACAACACATCCTGAATTTTTGATAAACTGAGACACTATTTAGGCTAATCTGATACAAAACACTGTACACATATATAATATATTTGATATTCCTCTATACTGAATTCTGTTTTAGTGTTTGTTGGTATCTGTTATTTTTCCGTTATTTTTCTTTCTTTTCCTTATACTCCGTCTCATATTTTTGCAGCTATTGTAGATGGGTAATAAATATATCCATGCATACATAAACTGAAATATTGTCTAATCTGACACAAACCGAAAAAGCAACAGGATTCATTCTTACCTGTAGATCAGGAAAAAAAGGTATATTTCTTGCCCACTCAACTGCGGAGAACAATAGTCTGGCTGCCAGTTCGCAAATATTGTCAATTCCCATTATGTTATTAGTTTGCATACACTGACCATATCGGGCGGTCGGGTAAGGCTCAGCTCGGACTAGAAGGGAGACATAGGACTGAAGGTAAGAGTGGCCGTTAAGACCATCACCATAGGGTATTGACAGTTGACCAGGCAGCATGGGGTGTTGATTCGGAGGGATGCGACCTCTTTGAACAGCTGAAAGTTAAAGTCCGTATCAAAACCTGGTCGTGGTAGTCCTAATCATTCGTCCCATATTTCAGAAAACATTTTAGCTGTACTTAATTCTCTATTTTCGTTTAATATTCATTAGTTGCGTTTTTACAGATACCATGGTATCTGATTCCACGGTCTAAAGTCGTTTCAGTTATCGTGGTATCTGATACCACGGTCAAATGGCGTTTTTGCAGTTATCGTGGTATCTGACCAGTTATCGTGGTATCTGATATTCAGATTCTACGGCCCGACCGTGGTAACTGATCGTGGTATCTGAAAAGTGATCTCACTTTCATCAAATTTTGTAAAATTGGTGAGAAAGAAGTTTAGCACTTAGTGATGTCACTGGATATCAGGTTGGGATGACTTCGAAAAGTGCAATTTCGGCAATAGTCGTTTTTGCAGAGCAACCGTGTATCAGATACCACGGCAACTGCAAAAACGACTAATTGCAGATCCAGTTACCGTGGTAACAGATACCATGGTATCTGCAAAAATGCAACTATTGTGATTCGTATTGTCCGTAAGTGCTTTTCTAGTTTCTGCCTGTGTTAGGCAAGTGCTATCGGGGTTACAATAAAACACATTGATTGATTGCTCTAATCTTCAGCTTCTAAATATTCCATCAGCCCAAGCTGACTGCGACCATCAAATAATCTTCAGCTTCTGTTTGGCACAAGCCTGTCCTGTCTTCTGGGTCATCACCAAAGCCAGTCAAGATGTTCAGGCAATGCACGTTCTTGTCATAGCAACCAATTTCGAGCAAGAAAATAAATAAGAATAGAAGAAGGCATGAAAACGTTCGCAAGGATGAAGTTATTAGATATTCAAATTTAATGGTCACATATAGATTAGCCTACATTGCTAATCACTGACTCATTTAGCTCAATGAAGGAAAGTAAGAATCCCGGCGTTGAGGCAGGTGATGAGAAAAAGGGGTTAGATCCTTGTTCGTTGTTTACGTCACATACCATCAGGAAGAACTTAAAAACCGCCAAAAAGTATCTGCTGAGTTTTCCCACATCATGACGATAAGGAATAAAGTCAGTAGATGCTTTTCTGGCTCTTCTTAACAAAGCTTGTTACGCATAACATTTCATGCATAACGTTTTCAAACACAACAGATAACATCCGAAATGTTTGTCAAAAACAAATTACAAGTAGTGAAACTTGGTTAGAATTCTTCGACAAACAACTAACAGTTAAAAGCTTATGACACAACTTTTCTGTAACATATACGTTGTCTGTTGAAATCGCGCATCCTTGTGTTATATGTTATGGATCTTCTAACGGTGCAGCGATAAGAATGAGCCATCAAAAACGTAGGAAAGTCACACTTTTTGTAATGCACTAACTAACAAGTGTCGGGAGCTTATTCACGTCGTTAAAGCACTGTAATTAGCCATGTGCTTACAAAATCTCTTCGACAGACCTGTCACTTGCCGTTAGATGACTTGACATCCCGAGGAATGCAAAGCAAAAATTAACCATATGGCTATTACATGATGATATCAGTGCGGTGCCTCTGAGTACATACGGCTTTTTGCACTTATTTCATCCCATTCTTATCTTCAGAAATGACAGCTTCTCGCTCCGTGTAAAAACTGAGATGGAATTACCAAGCGTAACCCTCATGGAATGCTTTTGTTCATTGCTGCAGTAAAAGATGGTTATTGACAACTGTAGAAAGCAAAGAGTCGGATTATGTCGGTGAGGTTTTAGAGCCAGACAAAGAAATGCTGCTAAGATTATTAGTCAGTACGTGCAGTTGCCAATCCTGGTATATGACTCTTTTTCAAGTCTCTTTAATGTAGTTTGCAAACGAATTCCATTGGTTGTTATTCGAATTACGATGTAGAAAAGGAATTTAAGGTTTGAAGCCAAGCTGACCATTCATTACAAAAGAAATAGGAAACCGTGATTTTCGGTTTTTTTTTTCTTGATCAGCTAGTTATCCCTCTCAGATGATGTGCGAGGGATAAATATAATTTCGGATATTTTGGTTGCGCTTCCGGCTGCTAAGAGGACGGTTTGTCGTAAGTGCAACCGAAATATCCCAAATTATATTTATCCCTCGCACATCATCTGAGAGTAAATAGCTGATGAAGAAAAAACCCCGAACATCACGGTTTTCTATTTCTTTGTTAGAAAAGGAATCAAATGAAACAAAAAAGCTCCACTTCTAAGACTATTATTCAGTATGTGCAGTTGCCAATCCTGGTATATGACTCTTTTTCAATCTCTTTCATGTTGTTTCTAAACGAATTCCAGGGATTGTTGTACTAATTACGATGTAGAAAAGGAATCAAATGAAAAAAAAATGCTCCACTGCTAAGATTATTAGTCAGTATGTACCGTTGCCAATCCTGGTATATGACTCTTTTTCAAGTCTCTTTCATGTTGTTTGCAAACGAGTTCCAAAGGTTCTTACAAGAATTACGTTGAAGAAAAGGAATCAAATGGAAAAATCAGATGGCCGGTACATCGAGATCGCTTCTTTTAGCTTTTGTTTACACGGAAGGGAGCACAAAAAAAAGTGCACTCATAGTGCGATAAAAATATTGATAGTTCAACAATGATATTGCTGTTGTAACCGTAAGATACGATTACTTATCGGGTTGAATCTAAGACCGCAACCTTCGCTATCAGTCATTTCCATATTTAATTTCCTGACTTTTTTCCATAACAGAATTACCGTCCTTTTTTCGTTATTTTCAATATAGAATCTTGGAAATGTCACTGTTGGGATTAAACAACTAATCAGTTTTTGTATCATTTTCGCCCAACAGTCGAAGTGTTCTAACTTTTTGACGATGTAGTGACTGGAAGTTCATAGAGCCCTTTGGTAAAAACAAAACTGCCTACATACTACCAAAAGTACTCCATATTTAGGGGCGGGGGAGGGGTTTCAATTTAGGGATTAAGGGATCAAATTAAGCTTTTTTCAAAAAAATTGTATATAATAATAATAATTTTATTTTTCACCCACCAAAAAGCACATGGCATAGACGGAGTATGAATAAAGAAAGAAAAGAAGAAGGAAACACTATAACAAGGAAACACTATAACAAGAGGAAATCAGACCCAACATGGGGACTAAGACAACATTATACTATCTATAAAACTATCCTATTGTAGAAGAATGCTCTCCCATTGATGCTTAATCTTATTGTTGTAATTCTGTATAAGTTGTCCAACTGCTGTAAGTGGGTCAGTGATGTTGTAAGTAGTGACGATTTTACTATTTCGGGTCCAAGGAGGGAGGCGGAGCAGGAATTTTTTCAGCCTATGTTTATACATTATTATTTTTTCAAGCTAATGAAAGTAAAATGAACTCTTACCTTCTCGCCTCATTCCCATCTTTAGACATTTTTTTAGTCTGCAAAACTGACATTGATTTCTATGGTGCTGATCCACCGGACAATTCCGGTTTCCCCGACACGTGTAACTCAAGTTCCGTCGGACGCTTCTTTTGAAGAAACTCTTGCAGCCTAGAATAGAAATTAGTTCGCTCAAAACTTTTTTTTAAAATAAACTGCATATGTGCTTTTAGAAGCTATTAGTGCACTTTTCAGTAGGAAAAGGAAGGATTATTTCATTGACGTATCCGTATACCGCAAATCCCAAGGAGTGGAATGACTGCGTAGCAACACTGAGACAGATGAAAGCGACTGTGTCATACCATCTTTTATACCAGTGGTTCCCAAAGGGGTACGTGAGACCCTCGTAAGGGGTACGCGAAGGTCCCAAATCTCTGAATTCGAAAATGTCTTCTTTCGTCAAGAAATTAGAGCTTTGGCTTACGAAGTTTCAAATAAACACCTTTTGCCTTTTTGATCCTTGACCAGTTTATGGACGAGAATGAAATTGACAGCCTCAAGTATCCCTTTTACTTATATATATATTTTTACATAGTAATTGCTTGCCATTTACGACAATAAATGACGTCTTTTGGGTGTTCCGATCTGGACAGCTCTTAGTAAAATAATAGAACACTAATTCTTTAAAAGGGGTACGCAACCATTTTGAACCTTAATTAGGGGTACGCGATACGGAAAAGGTTGGGAACCACTGGTTTATACTATCATTAGTGACGTTTGTGTTCGGCTTTTGTCTTTCCCCTTTCGCTTTTTCCCGTTAGTATTTTTCAACGTTTTCGCGTCTTTGCCAAGGACTTGTTTGCTTTCCTGAATAAAAACGCGCTATCGGCAAATTTCTTTTACTTGTGCTTTACCTATATTTGTAAATTGTTCATGTTTCCAAACTTTGAAAGATGAACCCAGGACTATCAATACATAGAGCGTGTTCCATCCTCGTACCAATAGTAACTATTAGTTACTAAATCCGTTCCAACCTCACGAAAAGTTACTACGCTGACCGTTCCAGCCTTCTCGAAATAGTAACTAATAGTAACTATTTGCTTACCACGCTCGGGAGCGTGGTAATCGTAGTAACCACGAATCTCTGTCACGTGATTGGTCGGATTCACCCGTGGCATGATATTCCACTGGAAAATAGAAAAATCGTTCCAGCCTTGACGACAAAAAGGCAGAATTTGTGACGTCATGCGTGGTAACTACGGTAAGTAGGATGGAACACGCTCATAGGCTACTCACTTTCACATGTCACTTTCATTCCAACCCATCTTTTACTGGATATTGGAGTAAATTGGTAAAGATGGTGAGGGCAAGAGTAGAGTCTGACTTGGCAGCTACCAAGTTTGGGACCGACTAAAAAGAGGCACGGCACGGAAGGCATGGCGCAGGAGGCACGGGTAATAAATGAGATTAACAAGTAGTAGAAGTAGACAAGTAAGTGAAGTGAGATTTCGTGACTCCAGAGCCTAAAAGAAGGTGCGTTAGAACATAACCCTTACTCTTAAGCCTGAAAAGGCTCTTGTAGTTTTCATGCCTCTTTTTAGTGCTCGTGCCTCCTACACTAAGTCGTGCCGTGCCGGGCCTCTTTTTAGTCGATCCCACCCACAAGTGGATAGTTGGCGTTTGCATTTTTGACAAAAGTAGAAATTGTCAAACAGCGCTTCGGTCCAGTTTACGAAACCGCAAAACAGCCGTCGAAACGGCAAGCGAAAAGGCGTTCGAAGCGTTTTCATATTAAGCAGTGGATGGGGGGAACCTGGAATGTTGACTTGCCTAGGGTCTTAGGTTAAATCTGGCTGTATTTCTGTGAAAAAAACAGTCAATATTCGGGATTTATCGTAGATTTCTAAGCTATTTCTAGTGGACTTGTTCCACAGAAATACGTTAGTGAGTATTTCGTCAGCAACCAGTGATATAAGGTTTTTGTTTTTGTAGTATTTCCGTGTTTGTACGAATTTTATCTTCAGGATTTTGTGACGCAGGTTTGCAATCTGATTCTTGGAACTTCCTACTTCTGAGCACGTCGGTCCTAGCCACACCCTCTTCTAAATACCGTATAAATCCTATAATGACGATCTTATCTCGGAATTAATTTGTCAGTTTACCGCATGACGCTGTGTTTGTCCTTTTCAGAGCGCAATTTATTTGTTTAATTACTGCGTTAAGAATGTTGTTAAGAAGAAAAGTGTCAAAAAGTGTAGCCTATCCTTTAAGCTATTAAATTTCTGTTTTACGTCAGACTTAGTCGTGTAGATTAGATTTGTCCGAATTTGAGACCCAAAGATTAATTAACATCTGGAATAGAGGCTTGCAAATCTCCGTCGGAAATGAGCCTAAGAACCATAGGCTACTGAACCATATCTTCTGACTCATGCTAACTTGGTAAACTTTTATACCTTCGCATGTGAATTGTGCAGTGTTACCACTTGGTTCTCCTATATCTACAATTCCTAGACGAAAATGGTCTAAGAACAACAAAAAAAAACTTCAAAGTTTGATTGGACATAAATATTCCTTCGGCCCAAGTTGACTGCGAATCATATTTGACAGTGCTAAACGGATACGTCAGTTGAATTTTATCAGAGCTTTATAAAATTCAGCTGTTTTTGGGATCCCAAAACGTAAGTGCAGGGATACCTATGACTTTTTGAAAGCTGTCCGTCTGTTAGCACGATAACTCTCGAAGGGGGTAAATTTTGATCAAACTTGGCATGAGGACTCTTTGGGTCAAAGTACAGGTTCTGTAGCCCTATATTTAGGGGTGGGGAAGTGGTTTGAAATTAAGGGGACAAAAATATTTTTTAAAAGCTAATGAAATAGTCGATTTAGAGATAAGGAGACATCCCAATCCGAATATGAAAATTATTTGTTTGTCGGACTAGTAGTTCACCCGGAGTCCGGCAAAAAACGAAGAATTTGTGAAAAGTTAAAGTTCAATCTGAAGAGAAACTCGATTTAGTTGTTAGGAGACGTGCTGAGTCCGAATGTGGAAATTATTTTCTCGCCGGACAGTTAGTTTAGCCGGAATCCGGCCAAGCCCGGAAATTTGTTTAAAGTAAAGTTTTATTTGTATTTGATAAGATGTCGATTTGCGGGTAAGAAGACATGCTGAAGACTTATGATCTTCTCACCGGACGTACAGATCGCTCGGAATCCGGCTGAAACCCAAAAATTCGTTAAAAGTAAAAGTTTTATAATAATAGTGTAATCAGAAAAAACCCGAAGGCCATATACACAAACACATTACATAAATAAAAGTACGCAAACTTAAACAAATCAATGGATCTCCTAACAAAATTCAAGTTTTAATGCACTATCAATGTATCGCCCTACTTTACAGATTACCTGCGCAGAAGTACTTAATAAGATACCAGGGAGGGCAACACTAATTCGATGCAGGGGTAAGAAAACATGCTGAGTTCGTTTTTTAGTTTGAGTTTTTTGCCAGACAAGGAGTTTGTCCGGAAACCGGAACCGGAAACCGGAAATTTGGCCGAAGTAGCCTAAGGAAGGAAGTTTTGATAAATTTTCGTCAAAGTAGATACGACGTAGGCTATAGGGTAAACAAACAGGCTAAATCCATATCTGAACTTGGTCTTCTCAGATGATTCCATTGGCCTTAATCTGTTTGAAATTTTAATAGTAAAAATGTTTAAGTCTGTCAAAGGCCGAGTATCTACAAGAACCAATTGTCTGGATCAAACATTAATATTCTGGGATCCCGTCGGAACCCTTGGTCTTGTTTCAGTTGTTTTTGCACAAGTTCATTTTCCAGCTTGAGCATGAAGATGACCCTTGCCAAGAAGGGCCGAAATATAGTTCTATTAAAATTCAGCGGACATTTTGCGCTGTCAAATATGATTGGACATGATTAGAGGTGTTCTCTTTTGAACACAACTCAATTCTAGACCCCCTCGGTTTTTTTTTTCGCCTCTGGAACAGACACTATAATATCAGCCAAGAGCCATTTGTCTCAGTTTTCTTTTAGCATTAAGAGTGCAAGGAAACTTCTTCTTTGTGATTTGCTATCCCTTTTTGAATTTTCATTTTCTTGTGTTGGGATACTTTGGACGGTGATGAAAGTAATGCAGAACCGTTGCAATACTTTTGATCCTGTAACCTGGCCGTTAAAGGGTGCACAAGTAATTACAGTAATAATAATAATATATTTCTAACTGGTGTCAAATCTAGTCTGAAGTGCGGAAAAATTTCTCGAGGAGTGTGAAAAAAAAAAAAATCGTCAATAGGGTAACTGAACCGTGGAACAGTTTGCCAGCAGAAGTTGTTGGTTCAGGCAGTATCCAAACGCTTAAGCGTGGTATAGTCGACACCCCATTTTACTCAGTTGCTTTTGTAGTTTGAAAATTTGTTTACCTTTGTAGTGTGTCAGTTTCTGTGTGTAAAGGGTATCTAACCCGTTTGTACTTATAAGTAAGTGAGTAATTTATTTATGACCCGCCATTTTGAAAAGGCGGAGTAAATGAAGAAAATAAACAAAACACGTAAACACACAGAAAAGACACTTAATTTTGAATCTTCGGTCAGGAATGAAGTGATGTAGCGACGGCGACAAGCTAAAAGCTTAACGCCAAATGTAATAATAAATAAATAAAAAAAATGTGTTTTTGATACTCACCCTCACATGTGAATTGTCCATAATGTTTCCCACTCGACTTGTCTCCACATACGACGCACTCAACGTTCGACGAGTCTTTGTCACTTTGCCCTCCCGTCGGCGATGGTTGAGAGGACGGGGTCACTGGACCCGACCTAGACTCTGGAACGTTCCCGTTCATTTCGGATTTGAATCCGGATTGTCCAACAACCGGCGGACTGGTCATCGCCTCCTGCCATTGACTTTGGACAGTTAAAGGCGGCATGACAGTTGGGTGAACCAGCGTCATTGATGACACTGGCAAACCCAGCGACCCCGCCGAAAACGGGGTGTGATAGGGCACGAAGTCACCCAGGGTTGTAATTTTGACTCTCAGTGAATTACTCGTTACCCTTCCAATTCCGTCAATGGTTCACTTATATGAAGTTCAAGATGCAAGGCCTGTTTATTCGGTCTTCTGCGTTCGAAAATAGACACAAGGTTAAGCCCTAAGACACAGGGGCAATCACAGGTCATCCATGAACACTCCAAAATGCTTGCGAGTCGTAACACTAGCGCGACTGCTAGCTTGAGAGTCGCAATGCCGTGACTCCCGGGTCGTGCCCTAGAGCTTGCTATGGGAAGGGCCGCGACATCAGCTCCTATTGGTCAAGACGCATCGAGGATTCTCCAACAGAGAAGATGGCTGGAGGCAATGGCTAAAGATGTGATACGGATAAAGATCTGAAAAAAAAACGAATTAAAGATGTTTATTTGATTTTTGACAGTCCGAGAAAAAATCTCAAATCTTTCGAAGAAGTAATGGAGGAGGAGGTCTGAGTATTTACGGAACAACTTGAAAAAGACAGAAACGAACTAAAGATGTCATTTGGTTCTGTAAGTTCGAGACTGTAGGAGGCGAGGTTGGGGGAGGAAGTAATTTGGAAAAAAAACATTATTTGAAGTTTAACTCAAAATCTAACCACAGCGTGGCAGGTAAACAAAATTACAGCACTGAGTGTTTGATTGATTGATTTTCTCTTATTCAGTAGGTTATCAATTAAACAATAATTCTTAGAATTCTGCTTTCAAAACTGACAAAAAAAAATGAACAAAGCGGAAAAGCTGAAAAAATCTAACTAGTAATTAATCTTCACCAACCCTTCTTTGCGAATGAGACTAAACTGTTTCGGAATACTTCACCCCCCCCCCCCTCAAAAAGAAGAACGCTAGACTACTAATCTACTACTAATCCTTTATGTATCGGTTTTGTAGAGGCTTAACGGCCTTCCATCCAATTTGCGAATATATTATTATTATTATTATTATGCCCGATTATGTTATGTATGTCATTATTAAGTTACAAAATTTCTTGCGGTATTCTTCATCCATCTTTCCGGCTCCGACGGTTGGATGATTTTACTTTTGTGACGATCTGGTCGTTTCTAGACCGCTAGATATCTTGATCGTAAATATAGAGTGATGAGGACTGGTTTGAAAAGTTTATAAAGCCTCTTTCATTCGATGATTTGTTTTAGTGATTGTTGGATTTTTAGAGGGGAGAAGCCCGTTCCACTCGCGGGCATTTTTTCCTCTTTCAATAAATAGTAAGATTTTAGTAAATTTGTGAGTGGGTGTGTCAAAAAGCATACTGGAGGACTGGGGGTCGCTAAGTATATATTATAGTTCGAAAAAAATAAAGAGTACAGTGCGTCTGGATACATAGTTTAGATACAGGAGTCGTAGGCAAAATGCAAAAATATATATCAATGTAATGTTTTTTTGTTTTAATGTTTGAAGAGGTTCGTTCATCTTTTCTTTTCACCCCTCTGTGACGGTCCATGGGGCCTTTTGGGTGATATTATTTATTTTGCTCATTTTTTGGTATTTATTAGAAAGAATTTCGAACTGCCACGAGACATTACAAAAAATAATCAAAACAGCAGTAATCAGGCCCGGAGATGCAGATACACTGTAAAAAGTTTTTCCGTATAAAGATTAAAGTTCACTGCAGTATTTGCTACTCGGATTACTCTTATCTCTACGCAGATAAGATTAATACCAAATAGAGATAAAATGAATCTGAGTAGCAAATACTGCAGTTAACTTTAATCTTTATACTGAGGGACTTTTTACAGTGTAGATGGTTGCCCCTAGCCAGTTAACTTAAAGCTATTGGATAATTTAGCATAAAAACGAACTTCATTTTTATGTTTTTATTCCACTAAAATGGATAAGCAGACTTAGAAATGAAATGGACAGGTACCAAATATATTTTTTACACATTATATTTAAATTTATTTAAATTACATTATAATAAAAACCTCGGCCCTTCCGTTCTTGGAGACTCGCCGTTGGAAGCCTTAGTGCAAAAGACAAAAATGTACGAGAATAAAATAAAATGAAATTATACTTTTGAAAAGGGAACGGCAGCTTGAGAAATAGGAATATCTCATCTGTTTACGAATACAGTCATCTCTTCACGCAGCCTGTGCTAGATGGCGATGCGCCTCGTACGGCCTTGCAAACCATCTATCAAGTTTAGCTTTAAATTGTGCCTGACAAAGTTTTCGTATTCCAAGGGATTTATTTTCTTTTATGTAATAATTGTATATATTCAAGTATTTTAACACATGAAATGTAATGGTCGACGTATTTCTTGCCATGTTGGCGCTACGAGTTAGATCAATAAAAATATCTATCTATCTGACAATAATGCTCGTTGGAAAAAAAGAACAGTAGTCTGAGAAATACGAGTGTACAATGTAAAATGGCACAAGCCATTTTGCAGCGCCATCTCTTCCCGCAGAGAGAGTACTTTTCCTTTGTCCAGCCTGTTTTACGAATATCAGCCATCTCTTCACGCAGACAAAAAATATTCGTTGGAAATCAGAATCAGAATCATTTATCTACACAAGCTATCATAGTCAAGAAAGAACTCAACTAAATGGCGCTTGGGCTTACAAACTAATAGACGACACAAATTAAGAACAGAAACTTCAGCACTTGTTAAACAGTGATGTGTAATACGGAAGGAACGTGTTTAAAAACAGATTTGTTCGTGTGGTAGGCAGTGCCAGTTTTTTTTTGTTTTTGGGATCCCAAAACGTAAGTGGAGGGATACCTATGACATCGCAAAAGTTGTCCGTCCGTCCGTCCGTCTGTGCGCACTATAACTCTCGAAGGGAATGCGATATTTTGATGAAACTTGGTGTGAGGATTCTTTGGGTCAAGAGTAAAGTTGAGTTCGTATATGGGCTCTCCCTACATTTAGGGGTGGGGGGGGGGGTTAAATTAAGGGGCAAATGAAATATTTTCAAACAGATAATGTGATAGTCGATTATAGGGTAAGAAGACATGCTGAACACGATGGTGAAAACCATTTTGTCATCGGAAAAGTAGTTCGCCCGGAATCCGGCCGAAGCCGGAAAGTTTGTGAAAAGTAAAAGTTTTATCTGAAGTTGATTAGATGTTCGATTTAGAGGTAAGAAGACATGCTGAACACGAAGGTGTAAACCATTTTTTCGCCGGACAATTAGTTAGCCCGGGATCCGACCAAAACTGGAAAGTCTGTTAAAAGTAAAAATTTTGTTTGAAGATGATTAGATGTTCGATTTAGGGGTAAGAAGACATGCTGAACACGAAGGTGAAAACTATTTTTTCGCCGGACAAGTAGTTAGCCCGAAATCCGGCCAAAACCGGAAAGTTTGTTAAAAGTAAAAGTTTTATTTGAAGTTGATTAGACGTTCGATTTACCGGTAAGACACGCTGAATCTGTATATGACCATCTTTTTTTTACCGGCACATATAGTTCGTTCGGAAGCCGGTTGAAACGGGATTTTTGTATAAGTTAAAGTTTTACTTGAAGTTGATTATAAGTTTTTTATACGGATAAGGAGATAGGCTGAATTTGTTTCTGAACCTTTGTTTTTACAAGTATGGTAGTTCGTTCGCAATTGTCTGGATCAAATATTAGATTTTTGGGATCCCATCGAAACCTTTGGTCTTGTTAGACCTAGTTGTCAACTCGATTCGACATGACTGGTGGTAGTATGGCCCTATGTTTGTCACTTCTTAGAAGGAATTGGCCAAGTTTGCATATCAAATTGAACCGACGGTCGGAAAGGGTCGGTAGTTGTAAGGTTGATAATGCTGATTCATAATCAATAAATGCTTCACACAATATTACTTTAACGGCTCTTTTCTGTATTGACTCAAGTTGAAAAAAAAAGAAAAGTAGTCTGAGAAATACGAATTCTGTGTTTTGGTAATATCAGCCATCTTTTCACGCAGAGGATAGAAAGCAGAGAGTATACTATAGGTTTACTACAAAAAACACAAAAAAACTACAAAAAACATTCGTTGGAAAAAGTAGTCTGAGAAATACGAATGTTGTGTTTTGCGAATATCAGCCATCTTTTCACGCTAAGGATGGAAAGCAGAGAGTACTTTTCCTTTGTCCAGCCTTTCCACTAGAAAGCAGACGCCGTAAAACGCTGGCAGCATCGATTTCCCTCTATGCTCCGCCAATTTCAACGGACTTTCTTGGACATTCTGGCGCGTGACATGAGGGAAAAAAAGACCAGAAAGAGGCGGAATAGTGTCCTCTCGGAAAAGTGACAGGAAAATTGAGAGACTTGTTTTGCGGAAGCTTTCTAATATGCTGAAAGCACCACTGAGAGGGAGAGACGAATGATGGCAGTTGGGTCCCGTGAATTCAATTGTGTTTTCCACTTTATGGTAGGGATGAAAAAGCGGTGAAGAATGGGTAATTGTGGAAATCAGCAAGGGTTGAGAAAGGATACGGTCATTCAGTATTCAATGGAAAAGAAAAAGCAACGAAGTAGTCGTACACAAATTCTCTGATTTTGGCCACAGTGCTCTAGTGCCGAGGTGGTAATGTTTCGAATTATTCACTGACGATCATTACACACATGGAAGGAATTTCAGAATCCCGGCGTCACCGAACTGCATCGACCTGGTGAGTAAAGGGAGTCGTATGTGAAGCAAGAGCACAGTATTCCCATGATTAAGGGCTGACTTAAAATTTTAAAGGGAATTCGTTTTTGAAACAGATTTTTATGAGGGTATACTGGGGGTTCTACGAATACGAACTATATGAATAATTTGCGAGGTTATTTTGTTTCGTGTTAAATGTAATGAAGAGACGAGAATGGTTTGTGTTTTTGTGGCACTTGTCCTTCGGCCAGTGCCATATAGCGATCACAGTTTCTGTCCGTCCGTCGATCTGTCGGTCTGGGTTTTGCTAGTTCAGGCACTTCCGCATAAGCTAGGACGATGAAACTTCGCAGGCATGTCAGGGACCCGACCAGATTAATTTGGAAATGGTCACTTCCGCGATCCGACCATCTGGGGGGAGTGGAGGGAAGGAGAATGTGGAAAATTGAGGTATGTATAATTTTCGAACGGGAGATCGGATCTTAATGAAACTTGATATTTGGAAAGACCGTCTCAGACGAAACACTTCAGATCCAGACCGGATCTAGTGACTTCGGGGGGAGTTGGAGGGGGACCGAAAATCTTGGGAAACACTTAGAGTGGAAGGATCGGGAAGAAACTTGGTGGGAAGAACAAGCACAAGTCCTGAATACATTGATGACATAACCGGACCGGATTCGGGCTCTTTGGTGGGAGAAGTCGGTACTTCCGGATGTACTAGGACGATGAAACTTGGCAGGCATGTTAGGGACTCATGCATGTTAGGGGATGTTAGGGGCAGATTGATTTGTGAATAGTCGTTTCTCCGATCCGACCATCGTGGGAAGTGGAGGGATGGAAATCCGGAATCTGGTCGTATGCATAACTTTCGAAGGGGTGACGGAATTATTATTACGTAGGCCTACCCAAAAATCGACGATTCCTGGATGACTGTAAGGCTTTATTTGATGGTTCTAAACGTATAACTTTGCCAGGATTTATTACAAATGTATTTTGGCCCTTCCTGGCAAGGGTCCTGTTCAGACAAATCATCATTCTACTTTTGTTTGCAAGTTCGTTTTTCTAGCTTAAGCTTCAAGAGGATCTTCGCCAAGAAAGGCCTATAATCTTTATAATAAACATTGGCTGACTTGTCCCTTCAGCACAATTATATATGATCCGCAGTCATCTTGAGCTGAACGAATACTTACAGGCCTACAAGGAAAGATAATCCCAGAAAGTTTAGTTTATTCGAGCATATTCACGAAGAAAAATGGCAATAACTTATTCATTAATCCGAAAGAAATCAAACATATCAAAAGAAAGTGAGTGAAAAGATTAATGAGAAGACAAAAACCAGAAAACTGACAAACTATCAAGAAAGAAAAAAAAACACTAGCGAACGATCTTACATGGATAGATGGAATTTACTCATAGAACCGAGATGAAGACATCGGTGGACCTTTACAGCCTTATGAGTACCTTCCTGTTCGTGTACCTTATGTGACCTTCTTTAAAACACTGACTGATTGTCCGCCGAGGTAAAACATGAATACTTCAAGTCGTTTCCACTACCTACCCCGTCTCCAATGTAGTCGAAACAGAAATAAAAAGTTTCTTCATGCAAAACCCGAAAAAGTGTTTCCACCCAGGATCGAACTGGGGACCTTCTGCGTGTTAGGCAGACGTGATAACCGCTACACCATGGAAACGTTGAGAAGGGAATCGTGGGCGCTACAATTTTAGTGGCACATGTGTGAATGTCTTGTTATCAGTGTTACTCTTGAAATTTGGAGCTCAAGCAGAGCCTCGTTTTTGTTGCAATAGCGCTGCCGCATCGCTGCTGCAGCACTTCTTTGCTTTTGCACAATATGCGTTTTTGGATTCACTTTCTTCTTGGTTGAAGCGGCGGCGCTGCAGCATCTTGCAGGGAAGCACGGACTTGGTCGGTGAGCAAGTCCGTGATTCTTGAGAAGCGCTGCCGTCTTCCTCGGAAGCGCTGCAATGCAAAAACGGATGTAGGAAGAATTAGTCCGGAATCGGCCGAGAAGTGGACCTGCAGCATGCAACAAAAACGAGGCTCAGGTTACCCCTCATCACGAAATCCCGTGTAGCAGACGCATGATGTTAAAAATTAACCTTATCTAGGCGTATCTAGAAAATAGACATTCACAACCCCAAAACAAACCTAGCAATACACATTACTTGCATTAAACCACGAAAGACGAGAACCTTTTTTAGGGTGATTCTCACTGTTCAATCAAACTTCAACTTCCGTTACGTCACATCGTTGTTGATCGAAGAGAATCCCACAAAACTGTGTCCGATATCCATCATTTATCGACAATAGATATGACAGGGCCAGGATTGGATATACCACATTAAGGAAGTATGGGTCTCGAAAGCCATTCTTTATAGTCAAAGATCGTAATCATTACTTTGAAGTATCGACTATGTTTTACCATCTGTGTTCGCTGGGTGGGATAGCTCACAGTCCAAACCGTCGTCAAGAGCGTGTTAGTGTTAACCATTGTGGTAAGTCCATCAAATGAGTACAGTTGAGGTATGCTCGCGGGGTTACCAGGGGTCACCCATACCCATCGGCACCTGCTGTACGCCCTGCCCCAGCACCGGCCAGCACCGACCGAAATCAGCGGTGCAGGCACTGGTGTCGTCCATAATTTGCTTCTAAACATGTTGATTGTGAAATTCTGACACGTGGCCTCACACGTAGAAATCGGTGCCGGCTGATGTCAGGCGGTGCCGGCACCGGCTGGGCACCGTGGCACCTGCTGTACACTACAATAGAAAGTCGGCAACCCCTCGGGTATGCTTATTTTAACCTCGATTTTAGCGGCTCTGAAGAATACGGTGAAATTCAAACCTGACAATCATTCATGCACATAACTGAATTCAAACAATAAAATGGAAGTAAAACAAAATCAAATAAAAGCCTTTTACTGTAATATTTTGGATATGTTCCTAATTTGCTCAGTTGCTTTGCACTCTTAAAAGGTAAAATTACCAAGGGGGTCATATTTGATAGTTTTGACTATCAAATATGATTCGCAGTCAGCTTGGGCTGAAGAAATATTTACCAAGGGGGTACTCAAACCCGTGTACACCGCCTGCCGGAGAGGGACCGGGAATGAGTGCTCTTGAGCAACCCCTCAAAAATTACGGCTTTGGAAGTAGCCTATTGCAACAATTTTGCGTTGTCCTCCTGATCGTCCGAAGTATCCGAGCAGAAGAAACCGAAAATCAAAAAGAAACAGCACGAATTTAAATAAATCTGATTTCATTTGTTTATGAGAAAAGAAACACTTGATCTTAGTTGATATTATTTAACTGTTTTGTAGGTGAAATAAAAAACCAAGCTTGTGCATAGTTTCGAACGCATTAGAGAAGTGTTAAATTGATGCATAAATCTACTGTAGGTGCATCAAATGATGTATAACAGTGTGAATACTCGGGATCGCCAACGGGTTATTTGTGGCATAAACATGTTATATGGTCGATTTGGTTAGTAAATGCATTCCTTAAACCTAAAATTGTTCTTTATTTTTTTTCGGTCGAATGTAGCCTACGAATCTATGAAATCTTGACTAATAGTTTGTTGAAGCGAGTGGGATTTGGGAAGAATAGTTCACCAAGAAAGCTTTTTGGTTTGAGTTATTTTGTTTATATAATACTTGTTAGTTAAAAAAAAAAATTATTTGAAACGGGCCCTCCTCGTTCAGTTGATTTTTTCACTTTTAGATGGGATTTCTTATTACGATGTGTTTCAAACTTGTCCTTAGAAGGATGCTTCCGAGTCCCACCACTAGATGGTACCACGCTCGCTCCTGGTCTGAAACAGAGACTTTGATGGATGTGGTCTAGACGTCACAAATGCTAGAACGCTTCCGGTTTAACTCTTTGAACACAAGGACACATAATTTTGTGTTAAATGCAGTAAAACTTCTGTTCGCTTCTGTTGTTCTTTTCGTAAAAAGTAACACTTAAAAAAACGCATTAATCGTCACGAAGGATAACACTGAAGTCGTCTGCACATCCTTGGTAACGTTTAGCACAACACCCTTTACCGGCAATGGACGGTGCCGGACATATATTAGGCGATACATCCTTAAAGTTTAACTGAAAAGGGCAGAGATGGAACAGTCTTGTTACCCCTCACTTATTCACTTAAAGAGGCTCGAAGACCCGATGAAAATGCATTACTCCGTAGCTCCGCTATTCACGAATAATCAGTGTTCAAATAGTGAAATTTTCCTGTCAGATTTGTGGTACTACCTGTGTCGCATACTTGAGGAAAAAGATTTATGATTTTTTTTTTGTTCGGGCACCAAGCAGTGTTCACCAAGCTTATCAACGCCCACTGAAAAGCAGCGTTTGTGTTCAGATTCAAATATTCCGCGTCATAGTAGAATTTGCGCTGTGGGGACAGCAGTAGATATTCTGAACCTCACTACGAGTGCAGATAGTGGAGAATCAAAAAATCTCTTGGCAGAATCCAAATAACTCAGTGTATTCAACTAAATGATACAAAAATAAGTTTGCTTTTCAGGTAAACTTTAAACGCTTCTGGACATGCTGATTTTGATTTTCTGCCACGTGGTGTCGGCATCGGCCGGACACCGGGCACTTGCTGTAGTCTAAACTCGAGAGTGGACAACCCCTCGAGCACAACGAATGCATTATGGTGGGTTTACACACTGCGTAAAATCCGAGCGTATTTTGAAATCCGAGCGTATTTTACGCACGTTTTGAGCTTGAAAAGATTTCTAGCAATACGGACGTATTTAGATACAAAACGGACCGATTTCTCAAATACGTCCGTATTGCTAGAAATGTTTTCAAGCTCAAAACGTGCGTAAAATACGCTCGGATTTCAAAATACGCTCGGATTTTACGCAGTGTGTAAATGGACCATTAGTGTTGAATTGGGCAACACAAAACAAAAGAAATAAAAGTACACAAGTGCTGTCTTCAGTCGATGGATGAAACGGATACGTCAGCTATGATGCTTTGGCAGCGATATGTTGGCCCTTCTTAGCCAGGGTCCTCGCCAGGACGACGGAGGTCAGGGACAACGTTGGAGATGAAAGAAAGGAACCTGCAATCAGTATTTAGCCTATACACCTCGCTATACACGTGCTGCCCTTGCGCATCTAAATCAGTCAAGTGAACGAACTGCCTATAGCGCCCACCCAGTCTATAGTCATTTGTGCGTGAACGCACAGGAAAGCAGCCTTTTAAGTTTTTGTTGATTCTTCAAGGGACATACACTTGTGTTATCTTTTTATTAGCTATTTTCCTAAATTTTGAGTGAATTGTGTCAGCTCTTCTTTCTGTCTTTTTTTATGAATTCCGTCCATGGGGCTCGGCCTGTTATGGGTGCTAAATAAATACATACATACATACTAATATTCCAATTTCAATCTTCTCGGTTTTAGGTCTGTCCTACATCCCCTGACACCAAGAGTAATCTTTCATATCAAACGTCCCACAGATGCATACCCCTGTTCTTCATGACTGCTTCTGGCCAACAGTCTGATTTATATTCGGATACCTTTGGCAAAAGCTTCTATATAATTTCATAATTTCCCACGAATTTGAAGATCCCACATTAATCTTGCCATGTTTCTACACACTTTTGAAATACCTAAGCCAGATGCTCATTTCTTGACCATTGCTCTCGGTACTGACCACGGATCAAAGTTCCCACACTCTCGGGCTCCCTTCATAATTCACATGATATGGATTTGGATCATTTCCAAACCTGTTATGAGAGGTAACTTGTGAGATCGTGGTCTTGATTCCTGCAGCCGGCTGATTTATTGGTTGCTTAAATGCAGTCGTGATTCCACTTCCACCCGTTGCTCTGGTCATACCCTTTGTCTGTATTGTGAAAGAAGAAACTTGGTCGTGTGCATGTTCAGTGTTTACAGCACTGGCTAGAACAACGGCCGCCTCAAGGACAGGGTTGCCAAATGTTGCACGATAGTGTGAATTGTCACTCTGTTTTGCTTTTGTCACTCTTGCGCTACGTAGGACATAAAAATCACACTATTTCAGAAAATGACCAAATGTTTCATTTTGCAGCAGGGATTCCGACCAGAAGTAACTATTTCAAGTTTTTCTCATGAAAGTAAAATGAAGATGTGTCATTTTTACAGAGGTGATTCCGACCAAAAGTGAACATTTCATGAAAATAGATTTCACTCCCAATTCACTCTCTGTTTTGGGCCAAAAGTCACTCTCTAAATATTTTTGATGCGGCAACCCTGCTCAAGAACTACCTCAGCGGAAGTAATATTTACAAATCCGATATCTAAAGCACAGCTCGAACTAGAAATAGCTTTTCCACGATGATTTTTCAAGAGTAAACATTCCTTTAGACCACAAGCTCATTTTCCAGCTTGACGGCATGAGTCTGAAGAGGACCCTTGCGAAAGAGGGCCGACATATTTGATAAAATTCAGCTGACGTATCAGTTACGTAAAATATTCATACTTGCCTCGTCAAATCAGGAATTCTCCTGTTAGCGCTTGCAGACTTTCGGCAGGCTTGGCGTAAGAGTACTTGGTTTATATCGCAACAAATTCGAAACACTTTGCGCACCCTGGTTAAATGCTGAGAACATACAGCGAACAATGGGGGCGCGGAGTGACGAAATCAGGTTTGGCACTGCCTCTTCGCTCACATCTCAAGACGAAACAAAGTCATTGTCTGGCAACCCAGGAAAATCTCGGCTAGCGCGGGAAAACGAAAAATTCAAATAAATTGATTCACAAGGATTTGAAAACAGGGAGATTTTAGAGGTCAGTAGAACGCGGATGTCACCACTGGTGTGTAAAACGCAAGAGGGGTCCTTTAAGAGGGACTCAAAATACGCTGTTTCGGCTCAAAACCAACTACTCTATGTACTTCGGGGTCCCAGGCTCCAAGCAACCTGTATTTCTATGTAGGTGTTATGCTCACTGAAAAGAACTGCACATACATTCACTTTTTTATAACCCACAAACATTTTGTCGGTTATAAATATACTGACTTACTTACTTAGTTACTTCGGGTTTCTACTGGCAAGTGGCTAACCCCTTTGTCGCCAGGATGGATGCGGTTTGGCGACGCCGGGATTCTGAAATTCCTTCCATGTACGTTCACCTTTGTGAGCATTTTTAATGTTTCCTTTCTTTTGTATTTCTATTCTTGTTCCAAGTTGGTTGCTGTTTTGGATAAGAATGTTTCGTGCCTGAAATCTGGAACTGCTGGTAGTAAGAAGAGAGGGTAGGTCTGTGTCAAGCAGAAGCACGTATGTCCAAGTTTTGATACAGACTTTAAAGATTCCGGTCCAGGCGAGGGCAAATTGTTTCATCAGTGCATATTTCTTTTAAGGGATATTTAAAGGAATATCGCCTCTCATGCAAACTTGCCCAATTTATGGGATTTTAATCTATTTGCTTGGTTGCTAAATACCAAATGATGGGGCCATCGAGAGGTAGTTGCCTAATATTTCTGTTATGTAGGTTGTGGAGTATGAATAAATGAATGAATGAATGAATTTCTCAGTCGGTTTGCCCGGAAGTGCTTGCTCGGTACCTTCCCTACACTTATCCTACTCGGTAAAATAGCGACCGAAAGTAGAGTAGATGATAGTGCTGTAGCATGGTATTGTCTGCGTGGTTTTTAGATAACTTGCATGCAAATACACACATTGTCTATTGCAGTAACAAAATTATGACGAAGCTCGGTACAAACTAAGAACTATCATGAAGTTCTTGAAGGCGCAAGCATTAAAGGACCTGACTTACTGATGCTACTAACGCTTACTTCCACAATCACTCCATATATTTGTGAACGTGGAGAACCCAATTTCGTACGGTACATTTTAACCCCTCTATCAAAACCACGCTGATTTTCTCACTTGCCCTCTTTTGCTACCTTTGATGTGTATCAAGCTGTCGACGGTTGTCCGCGAGAAGTTTTTCCATCAGAAAAACCGGGTATGGAAATTGTTTCCCTGTTTTCGCTATAAGGCAACGGGTCTCGGAAAAGGCTTAAGACAGCCAAAACCGCGGGTTATTTGTTGAAAGCACAGCCTAGTTGTAAAGTATTCAAATATTATAGGGGTCTTTTAACTTTTTATTGCACTTGCATCCTGCGAGTCGAGTGTCTTCGGTGATGACGAGTTAGGAATCTTCAAGATTGGCTCTGGAACTTAGTACTTCCATTGCGGACTGTCCGAGTGGTTGGCGTGACGGACTCGACATTTCACTCGTCCCCTTGGTGTGCTAGGTATCCATCTCTGCAGATGGTCCTTTCAGAGTTCCGGAAAAATATACCTTTAGACATGCTTGTTCAGAAAACTCGACAGGAGTATTCCTACTTTTCCGAACGCAATCGTATGTTGGGAGGCAGGGGAGGGGGAATTCGTAATTGTACTGTCTGCATAACTTTCGAGACTGTGATCTGGTTATGGTGAGACTGTAAGGTGGTAAGTCTTGCATACACTGTAAAAGTTTCCCAGAGAAAAGGTTAACGTTAGCTGCAGTATTTGCTACTGGGATTAATCTTATCTCTACTGGGATAAGATTAATCCGAATTAGAAATAATCTTATCTCAGTAGAGACAATATTAATCCCAGTAGCAAATACTGCAAGATTTTTGTACAGTGTAGCCATTTATTTTTTACGGACCGACTCCATCTGCTTTGTATCAGGGACCCATAAATTTCCTGTAATGACTCGCCATTCAGGGAACTTTTCATTTCCTATGCTTCTATGTTGCTATGTTGCCCGAGCCTCATCTAGTTTCCAAAAATTCCGCTTGGGTCGAATCGGCGTTCTTGCTCAGACAGACAAAATTTGTCGGGACTATTCAGCATGCCACCAGGTACCTAAGCTAGGACAAAAGATCCAGGATACTCTTCCATTACAGAGAAATATTCCTAGTTCAACACAACAGCTGCGACAAATTTTGTCTATCTGGATAGTCGGATATTTTATCCCCGTGGGTATTTCTCGAACTATCTGACGCTCGGTCAAGAGCGCATCAGAAATCTCTTATTGACAAGCCCCCTGAATGGCGAGTCGTTACAGGAAATTTATGGGTCCCTGTATGTATGTAGTTGGGCTTGGTCCCGTGAATCTGGCAACAAGTGAAAGTGTCGAACAGATGTTGGATCAAAACCTGGACATACTAGTCCTAATCCGGTCTGTAGATTGCGCTTGACACAAACGCATCCTATCGTGTGGTCAATAGTCAATAGTCATGGTCAATAGTCATGGTCAATAGATCGCAAGATTCTGGTAGTCCAAAATAGCAACGAACAAAAAAATCGCGATTCTAACACTTTTCGTTGCAGTTTTATAATAATTTTTGAAGTATGTAATCAATATGGTATGCTTCGTTTGACCACCGAGTGTTCTTAGTCATTCTTAGTTCCTTGTACTTGCGTCAGAACACAAGCTGTGCAGCTCTCCTTGGCGATAGCAGCGGATTTATAAGTAGTGAACAAAATTGATCCCTAGACGGGATTTGAACCCACGACCCTCCGCTTTCTAGGCGAGTACTCTACCACTGAGCTACAGAGGGGCTTATAAACATAGTTCGTAAGCCACTACTATAGTCAGATAGAAGCCGGCCGTAGAAACAGTGAAGGCAAAATCAAGCTCCGCCATTTAGGTCCTGGTTTGTCTACGAGGGTCTGACATTGGAGTCCTAGACTTCTAAATTCCATTCAAAAATTTACTTCTGGTATATTTCTCCACCACTGAAAACCACCTCTGAGAAAATGTTCGAAGAGCTCAACTATTAACACAATTTCCTTCGTAACCCGTAATTAGAACGGCTTAGTTTCTAACAATTGCCAATTTTGAGACGGTACAGCCGCCTTTATAGATGTTTTCCTATTAACAATCCGACATAAACTGAATGCATCTATTTGTGATTTATAGAAGCAGCCCGGACTCGCGGCCAAATAGGTGGTCATAAATAGTTACATTTGACGGGTTCATGCAGAATGGGCGGGAATATTTGTAGGGTTAATTACGAATTAGAGAAAAAGAGGTAACACATTAAAGTCTTTTATTAGGCCTATAATATTATGCTTCCTTTTTGAAGATCTGAAGCCTTTGGTCGCTTTCGAGGGTGGACAGTAGAGGTTTGTTTCTTGAGTGGAGAGTAGAGTAGAATTTGATTTGAAAACGACTTTCAAAGCAATGATGCTGACGGCGCCTAACTTTAAACCGGGAGGAAGAATAGTCGACTGCGATAAGGTGATACATCAGCTTATTTCACTCGAGCGATAAGATAAGCTAAGATAAGTTTAAGTTTTATTCCGTAAAAGCACAGAGGGTAATGGAAACAATGAATCATCACCAAAACGAACCGTAAGCTTAACAACAGAACTAACTACAAAAAACGTTCCCTGTGGGCCATAGCTACCTTAAGGAATCTTCCCAAATTTCTCACATCTCTAAAACTTCTACTTCTCAAAATTTGTTTAAATCTTTCCTCCCCTCACACTATTTCCCCAAATATTTCCTTCCTCAAATGTCTTACCTCCTGACATTCCCCAATGAACGTAAAATACATTCATCCATTTTCCCGCACATCGGACAAAATTGAGGACCACACACCATTCCAGTATTACCCAAATATTTTCTTCTTACTCCTACCGATAAACAATCTGCGCTCAGGCTAATTATCAATTGCGTTTGATCTAAAGGAATACGCTGACCGCCTTAATATAAATATCTTCCCCCATGTCTCCTTGGCCGCGGCGTAAAACCTCAGAGAATCCGAAGCAGCCAGACAACACTGCCGTTCTTGCACCTCCTGTTCTCTTAGCCTACTCTCCACTTTTTTCACAATACTTCCTATGTATCCCACCCTTTGTTATCACGGCCCGTCTTGGTAACGATTCTCCTCAGCCTCAAAGCTAGAAAAGTAAGTCTGTGATCCCTTTTTTGCGAACATGTGATCACCGTTCCCTTTCACAAGATCACACGCATCCAGGGCTGTATAAACGTATAGTGTTGAAAGTCATTAACACATTTGAGATACCATAGAGTCGCGGCATTCGTGTTAATCGAACTATTCTGACTTGGAAGCAACCCGTGCACGGGCGAGGCTCGATTCTTGAGACGCATAGAACAAAACCAAAGGTTTCGATGGGATCCCAAAACTCTAATATTTGATCCAGACAACTGGGTCTTGTCTTCGCCAGATCCAGTCTTCGCCAGATCTGGTCTTCGCCAGATCCAGTCTTCGCCAGATCCGGTCTTCGCCAGATCCAGTCTTTGCCAGGCTAATCATCAGAGAAAACCAAGTTCAGATATACCTCTATAAGCCATATCTATTTTGACGGTACTGACCGAAACTTCCTGCTTTACTTCTGCCAAATTTCCGGTTTCGGCCGAATTACGAGCGAACTACTTGTCCAACCTTAGCCTTAGTCTGTCCAGCCTAACTACTTGTCCTTATCTCTATTAAGAACATCTAATCAATTTCAAATAAAACTTTAACTCATAAAAAAACGGTTACAACCGGATTCCGGACGAATTATATGTCCGGTTAAAAAATGATTGTCATATACAGACTCGGCGTCTCTTCTTACCCCTACATCTGTCATCTAATCAACTTTAAATAAAACTTATTGCTTTTAACAAATTTTGCGGTTTTGACCTTATCGGGCAAACTAGTTGTCCGGGTAGAAAATGCTTTTCACCTAAATGTTCAGCATGTCTACTTACCCTTAAATTGAACATCTAATAAACTTCAAATGAAACTTTTACTTTTAACCAACTTTCCGGTTGTGCCGGATTCCGGCCAAACTACTTGTCAGGCGAGAAAATGGTTTTCATCATCGTGTTCAGCATGTCTTCTTACCCCTGAATCGAACATTTTCAAATGAACAACTTCAAACGAAACTTTTACTTTTAACCAACTTTCCGGGTTTTGCCGGATTCCGGGTGAACTACTTGTCGGACGAGAATGTTCTTATTTGTGTTTAGCATGTCTTCTTACCCCATAATCGACTGTCACATTAGCTGTTAAATATATTTTGTTTGCCCCTCAGTTTGAGCCCCCAGCCCTAAATGTAGGGCTACAGAGCCCATCTACGAACTTCACTTTATCCTTGACGCAAAGAATCCTCAAACCAAGTTTCATAAAAATATCTCATTCCCTTCGAGAGTTATCGTGCTAACAGACGAACAGACGGACAACTTTCACGATGTCATAGGTATCCCTCCACTTACGTTTTGGGATCCCAAAAAATGGAATTAGGAAGATTGGTCGTAGAGGCTAGCCAGTGTTAAAAAAAAATAAAGAAACGTGTATGTCTTTAAATATAAAACAGATATGTATTGTAAAGAAATTTGAAAATTATGAATAAAATCAGAGAAGAGTTGTGATCGTCAATCCCAGAAGAGATCTTAGAAAGTTTACTGACACGGTCGAGGCTGAACTGGCTCGAAGTCTGTTTTCTCACGGGCGTCTTCCAAGTTGTCCTTGGTTCGAGATACAACACCACACTGTTTAGATGAAGAAAAAAGGTAGAAAAAGAGCGATTCAGAACATTTCCGTTTTGACCCCCTAATGAACTAGTGGACAAACGACTTTAAGTAGCTTTCGGGACAAATGAAAAGTTGGGCCCAGCATTTGGTTTGCAGGCGGGATCTGGAATATAATATATATCTATTTGTATTGTATATTATATAATATATACTATAAAATAAAGTTCAACTATTCATGCCCTCAATGCTACATATTTTTCATTAATTAAAACACAGCATGTCTTATTCATCAGATCAGTAAAGGTTATCCGCGTCTAACCAGGTGGAGCCTTGGATCTTCCGAGGATATTCTTAGAAATTCCTCACCCAATGGCCTTTGCCCTCTCGTGCTCCTTGGGACCAATAGAAACTGACCTCATTATTAGAAACGTTCGTTTAATTCCACGAGAGAGCACGGAACTCGTCCAAAGGTTAGCATGTTTTGCTGAAGAATGTGAATAAACAAACGGGGATGACCTAGCTCTTGAATTCCGTAGTTTCTAAAACCCTCTTGGAATTTCGATGAATGACTTGCGGCCATCGGAACGAGACCAAAGATTTCGATGGGATCCCAGAAATTTTAATATTTCTTGGACTATTTTATCTCCTCCAGAGACTAGACCTCCAAGACTAGTTGCGAACCCAATTCCAAAACTGCAACCTGTCCAATGCACCCACGTAAGATACAGTAACAGCTTAGTTCCGGCCTTTGTTAAACTGTTTAACGCTTCATCCACCATTAAAAGAACCCACATGATTTTATATTGGTTTTTAAGCACATATATTATGTTTGACCGTTTAGTATAGTGTTTTTCTTCTCTTTTTTGGGATCCCAAAACGTAAGTGGAGGGATACCTATGACATCGCAAAAGTTGTCCGTCCGTCCGTCTGTAAGCACGATAACTATCGAAGGGAATGAGATATTTTGATGAAACTTGGTGTGAGGATTCTTTGGGTCAAGAGTAAGGTCGATTTCGTAGATAGGCTTTGTATCCCTATATTTAGGGGTGGGGGGGGGGTTAAATTAAGGGGCAAGCAATATTTTACAGCAGCTAATGGGACAGTCGATTATGGGGTAAGAAGACATGCTGAACACGATGGTGAAAACCATTTTTTCGCCGGACAAGTAGTTACTCCGGAATCTGGCCAAAACCGGAAATTTTTTTTAAAGTAAAAGTTTCATTTGAGGTTAATTATATGTTCGGTTTAGTGGTAGGAGGACATGCTGAACACGATGGTGAAAATCATTTTCTCGCCGGGCAAGTAGTTCACCCGGAATCCGGCCAAAACTGGAAAATTGTTAAAAGTATTTGTAGTCGATTAGATGAAGAGATGCTGAATCCGTGTATGACAGTCATTTTGTACCCGGACATATAGTTCGCCCGGAATCCGGCTGGAACCGGAAAACTTGTTTTAAGTTAAATTTTAATTTGAAGTTGATTAGATGTTCGATATAGGGGAAAGAAGATACGCTGATGGTCCATTTACACACTGCGTAAAATCCGAGCGTATTTTGAAATCCGAACGTATTTTACGCACGTTTTGAGCTTGAAAACATTTCTAGCAATACGGACGTATTTGAGAAATCGGTCCGTTTTGTATCTAAATACGTCGGTATTGCTAGAATCTTTTCAAGCTCAAAACGTGCGTAAAATACGCTCGGATTTTACGCAGTGGTAAACCCACCATAAGTTCGATTTTAGCTTCTTTTTTTTGCCGGACAGGTAGTTCCGGAATTAGGCCGAAACCGGGAAATTCGCAGAAGTAAGGCAGGAAGTTTTCGTCAAAACAGATATGACTTACAGGGGGAAACACAAACATGCTGAATCCATATCTAAACTTTGTTTTCTCAGTAGTAGTAGTAGTAGTAGTAGAATAGTTTTATTAGCATGACACTCGAAGATACGTAAATAGCACAGCAAAAGCACCGCTTGCGAGGATGATTAGCTTTTTGGCCTTAATCTGTCTCTGAATTTGAATAGTAAAAATGTTCAAGGAGTCAGGCGAAGACTGGATGTGGCGTAGACAAGACCCAATTGTCTAGATCAAATATTGAATATTTGGGATCCCATCGAAACCTTTGGTCTTGTTTTCTCTGTTATTTCGATGCAAACCGAAACAGCAGTTGACTCGGCAGTTACGCTTGCCTTTTTTTGTTTGTATATATTGATGTGTATTTATATGTTGACGTTGGAATCGGTTAGTCGGCACACGCCGTGAGGAAGATCCTTAGTGAAGAAAAGATTTGATTTGATTAGAGAGGCGGGGCTTTTAGAGATTTGGTCTTCGTCAGACTCCTTAAACATTTTAGTATCTATCACTAATCAGCCGTTTGAAGATAAACATAAATGACACCTCAGTGGTGTTTTTTTTTTAAATTACGGCCAAACGACTTAACTTCAGACAAAAGTGTCACTTTAGCAAATTTTGGCCGGATTCCGGGCGAACTGTCCTGCGAGAAAATACTTTTTCATAAACGGATTCAGGATGTCTTTTTACCACGAAACAGGACCTTTAGATAGAACTTTCACTTTAAAAAAATGTTCCGGTTTTGGCCGGATTCCGGGCAAACTGTATATCCGGAGAGAAAATATTTTGCAGATACAGATTCAGTATGTCTCCTTACCCGTCTATCGAAACTCTAATGAACTTTTAGCCAAACTTTTACTTTCAACAAATCTTCCGGTTTTGGCCGGATTCCGGTCGAACTATTTGTCTGGTGAGAAAATAATTAGCATATTCGGGCTCAGCATGTTTACCTACCCCTAAATTTGCTTTTAAAAATATTTTGTTGGCCCCTTAATTTGAACCAACCTCCAGCCCCAAATGTGGTGCTACGGAGCCCATCGATAAACTTGACCTGGCCTTTGAACCAAAGAACCTTCATACCAAGTTTAAACAGAATATCTCATTTCCTTCGAGAGTTACAGAGCTTACAGACGGACGGACGAACAGACAGACAACTTTCAGTCATAGCTCATAGGCATAGTCATAGGTATCCCTACAGTTACATTTTGGGATCCCAAAAACTGAGACCTTGAGTGAGAATGGAAAGGGTCAAAGGTGGAAATGATGGGAGGAAATGGTGCAGAAGAACCCAAAGTACAATCCCCTTCTGGGATAATTGACGGGGAACACCCTAACTGTAAAAATCTATAGATTTTAGCATCTAAGTAAGAAGTGGCCAGCGGCCAAAGAAAAACCCAAAAGGTGAGTAGGGTCTTAGGTCGAATGAAAGAAAGGGCCAAAAGGGAAAGAAAAGACCTGGATATTGGACGGGGAGCCGAGGAAGTGACTAATAAAATTTACAGTGAATGACCTAGCTCTGGAATTTGAAAATTTCTGGAATCCCACTGAAATGCGGTGAGTGACCTGTGGCCAACGAAAAATTAAAAACCAGCCACGTTTACACTCACCTAGATGAGATTTCGTATGCGAAAATACGCAGTCGTCTCCAACTATTCTAAAACTCGGAGAACCGCGTTTCGTACGGCACAGTCTAATCCAGCAACAACAGTACCATACTGATTTTTATAGCCTCCGTGTTTCGCTTTCAACGCTTTTCATGCTCGCGACGATTGCTCATTGGTGTTTTCGTGCTTTGCGCCCTGTCGGATTTGTGTAAATTTTTATTTTTGTAGAAATAAATATATCAATAAATGAACCTGAACCAGAAACAAGACCAAAAGTTTCGATGGGATCTCAAAAATTTAATATTTATTGGACTTCTTGATCCAGGCAATCGCCAACGTTTTCAAGTTTTCGCCAGATCCCGTTTTTTTTTTTTTTTTTTTTTTTTTTTTAAACCCGCGTAGCCTTTTGAAAATTTTGTACTTTAGTTTTTGGGCTACGACTCCTCCTCCACTCGGTTTCCACCTCTTAACCACCTTTAACAGCAACATTTTGCTAGTTCTCCATAGTCAACCGCTTGAATATGTACAAAAAAATGTTACCGTTTTGGAGTTTTTTGACAACTTACGGCCAAACAAATAATCAAATGAGGAAAACAAGTTCAGATATGGATTCATCAAGCATGTTTTCTTCAACATCTCAACTCTTATCGACTTAGAAATATCTTTTAGATTTTTTTTCCCCAAATTCCTCGTATTTTAGCAGCACTGAGGACGAACTGCATGCAGTGCAAAAGAGCTAGTGACATTGAAGCCGAACCTTCCAGTCCAAATTTCGAGATTTTGCAGATTTTCACAGCTTATCCGTCAAGGAAATAAAGTTTAAAATTCGATTCAGCATGTTTTCCCCGATACCGAATCTAATCGACTCAGAAACAACTTTAAGCTTCAACCAAATTTCCAGTTTTGGCCGAATTCCTGGTGAACCATTGTCCGGCAAGAAAACTAAGTTCAGATATGGATTCAGTGGGCCTCCTTACTCCTTAAACGAAAATCTCATTTGCTTATAAAAACACGTTTGTTTTTACAATTAATTCGAAACCCCTCCCTCTGCCTCTAAATATAGGGCTAAAGGACCCGTCTACGAACTTGGCCTGTACTTTGCCAGTGAATCCTTCATACGAAGTATAAACAATATATATCAACCCCTTCGACCCCCCGACAACCCAAAACCCAAAGAATACGTACCCTAGGTTTAAGTAGTCTTCGATTAAACGCAAGAAACTTTGCGTGGAAAACACGCGACCGAAGTCACCATCCCTCCAGCTACTTCCATAGGTTAAACAAATGTGACGTCACCCACGCGCAGAGCTTTCGCCTGTGTGAATAAAGGGATAGGATAGGGACTGGTATAGCCACCTGTTTCCGGAAATTGGTTAACAAGATTAAATTGTTCACCAGACAGTTGACGGATGCATTCTGACTTTTCAACCCAGTAAAAGCCGGTTGGGACGTTGGAAATAACTAAACTGATCGCATCCGCTTTTGTTTATCATTAGTGTGTTCGAAAGTTGCAACACCATGTCGCCTCACACTATATCGACTAGTCATTGGTTTTTAAAACTTCATACTAAATTTCCGGATTCAGGGCGAACTACTTGTCCGGCGTGAAATTAATTTTCCTATTCTGATTCAGTGAGTCGAAAATCTAATCAACTTCAGAGACAAATTTTACTTTTTAAAAATTTTCCGGCTTTTGCCAGCTTCCGGGTGAGCTACTTGTCCGGCGAGAAAATAATTTTCATATTCGGATTCAGCATGTCTCCTTACCCCTAGATCGACTATCTCATTAGCTTTTAAAAAAATATTTTCGCCCCTTAATTTGAAACCCCTCCCCCACCCCTGAATATTTCTCCTATATCTGCCTCGTTCTTACCGGAATACAAAACTGATAAAGAAGTATTGTGCGACAGATATTACTGGTGTTTTCGAAAAATTATGTTCCAAGCTAGCCAGTGAAGCGCCTTATAGGCTAGGGTGTTTTCATCGCCTTATCCGTCTTTTTTCTGTATGTGATTAACTTTGTTTCTTGTTTTCTCTTGTTGTTTTTCTTTTTGTATTTACTCCACTTAACCTCTGTTCTGTAAAGTGGGTGATAAATAAATTATTATTATTATTATTATTATTATTAATATACAGCTTTGACCTAGTCCTTGGCCCAACGAATTTTCACACCAAGTCTCATCAGTATATCTCATTCCAGTCTCATTCCCTTCAAGAGTTATCGTACCTGCAGACGGACAGACCGACGGACAACTTTTACGAAGTCATAGGTATCCCGCCACTTACGTTTTGGGATCCCAAAAACGGTGTTGTAAGTTTGTCCGTGTTTTTGCGAGAAGGTAACGGACATGGATAAAGTTTTAAAACGCCCAAAGCGGTGGGTAATTTGCTAAATGCAGAGCCTAGTTTAAAGTTTAACCGAAACGGCTGGGATAGGGCAATTTAGTTACCCATCACTTATTCACTTAAATTGGCTTGAAACCCGCCGAAAATGCGTTACTTCGTTGTTCCGCTATTCGCGAATAATCGATTTTCAAATAGTGGAATTTCCGTGTGATTTGTGGTACCTCTATGCGCTTGTATTTTTGTTGTATGCCTTACGAGAAAGATTTATGATTTTATTTTTGTTCAGGCACTAAGCAATCTTCACCAATCTCACCACTGCCCACTGAAAAGCCGCGTTTGTGTTGAGCTAAAAATTGGGGGACGGCCACAGATATTCTGAACGTCATAACTAGAGCAGATCGTGGAAAATAAAAAAAAATCCCTTTGCAGAATCCAAAGAATTCAGTGTATTCAGTTAAATGACAAAAATAAGTTGGCTTTTCAGTTAAACTTTAAAGTATTCAACTATTTTAGAATATTGGAACATAAATAGTAACTAGTGCAAGTTGTCTTTTAAAAGGAAAACTGGTCCTGGGGTTTTCGTTTGCCATTAAGCACAAAACTGCAAATAGCTCACACAAAAAACACCTATAAGCGCAAGTTAATTTCATGTTTTTAGTTTCTTTGCCAATAACATTTAGCAAACATGATTCGCATTTTAAAAATTTAAAGCTTGGAAGCGAAGATGACATCGGTCTGGAAGTATATAACCCTTGACAAAAAGGAAGAATCAAACTATCATCCCAAATTGTTTCTGACGTTGCCCCGGGGGTCAAATTTTTGGGCAGAGACTTCCCACCAGCTGTAGCTGTTTATTTGGCTTTTTAAGATTGATAGTAGGGAGTGTGCCGGGTTCGGCAACGATGACCTTTTAGAACCTTAGAAAAAGGAACGGATGTCATCTTGACAAGTTAGGAAAATAATGGGGTCCGTGAAAAATGTGTACAAACGAAAACATTGACGACGGAATTATGATGATTGCGATGAATGGTGTTTGGCTTGACGATTTCGTCTTTCCGTCGTGTGGGAATAATTATTTACGTTGGCTGTTAGAATAGACTTTGAGAGAGGAAATGTACTTTGCTAAAGGAATACCAATAGAGACGCATCTTGTGAACAAAATAAATGAAAGTATGATCATGGCGAAACCCATGGCTGTTAACCAAGAACCAGTGTGTATGAGCTAAACGATAGTTCGGGATGCTTCGAGGTACTTTGGGAAACTTAGCTACTTCGGGATATGTAGAGACTTCGGGATACTTAGAGATCCATTGACATACTTAGAGCTACTTTGGGATACAGAGAGATACTTTGGGATACATCGAGGTAATGAGGAGCGCTTTGGGATGCGTAGAGATATGCCAAACTTGTCGAGACGAGGCATGGATTCAGTACCTTGAAACGGTAAATGAAGTCCGAATTCCTTCATGAAAATTAGAAATTACCGCGAAACTGGCTTCTGTGTGATCATAATATTTCATATGAAGAGGCTCTCATTAAACTTGACGTTCCTGAATTAACTGAACGTAGAAATACTCTTTCAAACAATTTTGGAGCTAAGATAATGTGTTGTCCCCAGATGGCCCATCTATTCCCCCCTCCCCTCCAGTCTTCCGTGCGTCGGTCCGAGCGGAATACTGGCAATCAGTTTTCTCCATATCCTGCTAATTCGTCTGCCCAATTTTTACCTAGTTTCATCCCATCATTTATTTCTGGTCAAATCTTGTAAGTGTATTAGTTAATTTGTTTCGTATTTGTGTATTTCGTAAATTTGTAATCCTCTTCTAGCTTTTAGCTATTTGGATTAAACTTGATTGATTGATTGATATTACGGTTTTGACAAGCCTTATTTAATGTTTCTGATAGTTGTGTAAAATCTGGAGCAAGGGATAGACAACCAAATGAAAGACGGTGGATTTTTATTCAAGTTGCATGAATTTATTACAGATTTGGATGAAAAGCCCCAACTCAAGGAGTTTCAGGATAGATCACCCGAACACGAAATATTTGTAGGTTCCCTGAGGATTGGGTTTGGCTTGGGAGCAAAAGCAGGAAATATCTATGGTAGGAAAATCCAAAAAAGGCGGACTGATGATGAGGCTTTTTATTGAGAAGGAAAATAATAGATTAATATCAGGTTCAGTTCTGCTTTGACACGGCTCACCGATATTTAACAAATTGTAGTCGGAACACCCGTCCAAGACCAGCCAAACCTTGGGGTTCAACACTTTGTGCCATCCCATGACCCAGGGGCGCCATTTCAGTAAAATTTAGGGGGGGGGATAATTGTTGGTTCCCGATTCAGTCCCAGGCTCATTACACAGACTAAAAGTTTAATGGACTTTTTGGCGTAAATTTAATCTTCTCTACAACAAAACGAAATTCAACCTAAATGCAGAAAAATCTCTACCCGACCAACGACCCAATCGAGCAGCAAAAACAGCAGCCGTGTCCAAAATCAAATCACAGCAACCTTTTGAACTCCAAGCAAGACTCCCGAAGGAATCAACGAAGTTAAATATTTAACGCTAGGCTAGAATCTTTAGTTTTGTGTTTCCCACAAGTTCGTTTTTCCATCTTGAGCGGTATTGAGCCTGAAGAGGACCCTTGCCAAGAAGGGCCGAATATAGCTCCAGTAAAAATTCAGCTGACGTATCCGTTTGCACCATCAGATATAATTTAATCTAGTTTTCGAACATACCTTAAAGCACAACTCTCATCAGAAATGACATTTCCATGATGAAATTTTCCATTCAGATATATGGTTTTTTGAAAAGACTATTACTTTCCACGTGAAATGAGTGATTATCTTCTTATCGCTTGTTGGATCCAGCTTTCCTGCTCCCCCGACGGGACAGGTGGACGTAAAATATTTGAATGTTTCAAAGTCTGCTTTGGCTCAAGGAATATTTATTTGAAAACTGAATGCGCCGTCATTAAAAAGCTTACCACCCCCCCCCCCCCCCCCAAAAAAAAAGAAGTCCAAAACAGAAGATAGACTTGATGGTCTACCAATTCTTCTAAAATGAAAAATAACACTTTGAAGCTTATTATCATATCCTTATGTGTGAAAGAGTTGTTGGTGAACCTTGAAGCTTTTGGTGACATTTGCGTTGTGTGCCTAGCAAGACTCGGCTAGGCAGAAAAAGTGCTAAAAAGTCGTAGGTACAAAACAAAGCAATGGTGAATGGCGGGGATTTCAAAAGCTTATAATTCCATAAGGGAGCTAGCGACAAAACGCAGGATCAGCAGGAGGGGTCCTGTAAAGTAAGGTCATTGCTTTGCATTTAGCCTTTTGAAACCAATTTATCAGCCAAAAAATATAACCCAGGAGGAAGATTGTGAAATCTAGGGGTGTCCGTCGAACCATGGTGGCAAGGCCGTATCCAGGGGGGGGGGGTAGGGGCTGACCCCCCCCCGAAACATACAAAAATAATCATTTTTATAGTCTTTTCCCTTTGATCTATGTCTTTTTTGTACTTTTTTGTCCGAACCGCAGGCAACCCCCCCCCCCCCGAAATAAATTCCTGGTAACATAGAAAAAACGAGATTTTCGGGTTTTTTTCTTGACCAGAAGAGAATCACAGATTTGCACTTATACACTTTTAACACGCAACATCTTTCGTTTTTTTTTGTTTTTATCTGCATGTCGTTCAGTCCGCACCGTTTCTTCTGGTCTTTAGTTACATGTCGTCTTAGTGTCTGTTGGTTCCGCATCGTTTTCCTGTTGTGATTTTGGTGGGTTTTATGATTTAGTTTTGTTTTTTTCGCTGAGGACGGTTTGCCGGAAGTGCAACCGAAATATCCGAAATTTATTTATCCCTCGCACATCATCTTGGAGGGGTAACTAGCTGATCAAGAAAAAAAACCCCGAAAATCTCGTTTTTTCTATTGTATTTGAAATGAATGGTCAGCTTGGCTTCAAACCTTATATTTATATAAATTCCTGGATACGGGCCTGCATGGTGGTCCGGTGCGATGTCGTTCAGGCACTGCATCTGAGCTGGATGTCTGTCTCCCTGACATAAGCGATATCCTTTATTTGAAACTTCATTACCTACCACCATATATGACTAAATTCATGAGCATTCTGTACCGCAAGCTAATTACTCACAAAGGGCTCATCGGACAAGTGACTTATTCAATTAGCCCTGCCAGAAGTAATCAGTACGATATTGTTCTTAGCCGAAAACGAGATTATCTTGAAAAGGCTCTTAGAGGAGGGTCGGTATCCATCACAGACGAAATGACAGGTCCATTGTCAGAGGTCTCATCCCTCATCTCTGAGGGTGACGTCGACATCAACAACTCGCACCTGTAGTCCGACTGGTACTGACATTAGGGGTTAAGAAGACAATCACGACTTTTTGCAGAACTTGCGAAATGTTGGCCCCTTGCCCCCAGTTTCATTATTCTTATTTTTAAGTAAGTACACTGTCAGAAGTTTCATAACAGATAACAAGAGGATGCGCGGTTTCAACAGATAATGAGTAACAGACAACACTTCGAATATTATCTGTTGTGTTTGAAAACGTTATGCATGAAATGTTATGCGTAACAAGAGCCAAAAAAGCATCTAATGACTTTATTCCTTATCGTCATAATGTCGGAAAATTCAGCAGATACTTTTTGGCGGTTTTTCGGCTCTTCCTGATGGTAACGCTTATTATGCATAACATTTTGAAACACAACCGATAACATCCGAAGTGTTATCTGTTATGAACTTCTGATAGTGTAACAAGTAATTTATTTGTAACCCGCCATTTCGAAACAGCGGAGTAAATGAAATTAAATAAATAAAACACATAAAGACACAGAAAAAGACACTATTTTTCAGTCTTCGGCCAGGAAGCAGTGGAGAAGGTCGTGCGCTGGTTCAGTGATTTTTTATAGCGACGAAGAAACATCCAAAAGCGTAACACTTGCATCATTATTTTGAACTTCTCCGTCAATGTATGGTTATGGCATAGTTTTGACAAGTGGAGCAGGTGCTTTGCATAATAGCAAAAAGAAAAAAGGCGGAAGCCCCTACAAAACTCTAGGAAAATGTCAAAACGATACTTGTCGGTTCCAACATGTTATTCAAGTGCATTTCAATAAATGTCGGTTCCAACCTCTTTATCAAGTTCGATTTTTCCTTTCGTTTTACTCTCTCTTCTTCTCTTTATATCAAAAGTTGAAACCATTGGTTGTTTTTTTCTTCTCTCTTCTCTTCTTTTTACTTGCGTGATTTATTTACTCATAACGAGTCTTCCCAGGAAGAGCCGAAACACTGCCAAATCTGCTGAATTTTCCGATATCCTGACGAAAAAAAAGTCATTGAACATTTGTCGCGACAACAGATAACATCCCGTGTTGTCTGTTGAAACAGCGCTGTGTTGGATGTTGTGTTGTATGTTATGAAAAGCGTGCTGCTCAAAGCAGATTTCAGTAATTGTCTTCCCAAGTCAACTTGATTACTTTTTCTCAAAGATGGAAATATAACAAAGGACTTGTTAATTTGAATTAAATTTAGATAGGACCCTAATTTAGGAGCATTGTAGACATTCAGAGGCTCTAATGACACACCATCGCGCAGAAAAAAAGCCACAAACCTCTTCCTCGGATTTCGTGTTGCACGGTTCAATGGTTCCTTATCCTGATTACTTTGGATCAATATTGTTTCAACGTGACCTTAGATGATGATTATCATAGATCTTGCAAAAAAAATTTCAAGATCTAAACTGCAACACCGTCTGTAATAACAAAAAAAAAATTAAAGAAGATTAAAAAAAAGAATGGAATGCAAAGCCGCACAAAAAATTCGCAAACGAGGTGATTCTTGCTTTGGCGAGTTTTGCTTTCGCGATTTTTGCAGCTGCCATCTGTAGTTCCGGTTTTTGTAGTTCGAGGTTTTCGCTTCCGCGATTTTTACTTTCGCGGTTTTTGCATTCGGGTTTTTTTCGCGATTTTTGTAGTTTGCGGTTTTCGCTTTCGTGATTTTTACTTTAGCGGTTTACAGTGAACGGCTTTTGCTGGTGCGGGTTTTTGCGTGGAAGAAAGAATGTGCTAGAACAGGGGTTTTGCCCTCGTTATTTTTCGCACGGGCCTGCTCGAGAACCCGGTGCTAAGGGTCGTTCGGAAGAAAAGAGGAATTACAATTTACCGTCACCCGAGAGCTCTGGCCCGACCCTCAGATCGTGTTCCACCCTACTTACCATAGTTACTAGGCATGACGTCACGAATTTTGGCTTCTTGGCTTCAAGGCTGGAACGTATTTTTCTATTTTCGCCAATATATCACTCCACGGGGTATCCAGCCAATCATGTTACAGAGATCCGTAGTTACCGCGCCTACTACTCTGTCGAGCATGGTAAGCAAGTAGTTACTAATCGAGAAGGTTGGAAAGATCAGTGTCGTAACTTTTCATGAGGTTGGAACGGAAATAGTAACTAATAGTTATTGTTAGAAGGTTGGAACACGCACTTAATCTTATCTGTCAGTTTACCGGTCCTCTTATCAGTATTCCGGTTCCCTTGTTACACCTCTTTTTATCAATCGTTCCGCCTCCACCATGCCTTTCCGTTGCGTTCCCTCTTATAGTCGACACCCGTAATTTTGAACTGAATTTACAAGGCTAGCCTTACAACGTAGAAGCCTTGTAGACATTGAGTCATAAGTACTAACGTTGTACAACGAATAAATTCATAAATAAGTATACAATAAATGAAATTGTTTGAGTGTGAAAGTTTGAGTGAATTAAATTAAATTCCAGAGCATGACAGAGGCTCGTTGAGGAAAACAAACATATAAACTAAATTTCCGATTTAATCACCTCAAAGGTTGCTCGGTGCTTCTAACCCCCGAAACCTGAGGATCAATATTGTGTCAACATGACCCTAGATCCCGGCCTTTTAGCCTGAAGAAACCCTTCAGACAAGTATGGAGGATTCGCGCCATGGGCCTAATGATATGCGATTTGATCGAATCCTGTGATATCAAGTCGATAAGAGGATGTATTAACCTGATAATGCTAAAGGTGATGTTGTAATCTGTAAGCGTGTAGTTTACATGCTTAGATGGGTATACTAAAAGGTCTCTTTGAATATATTATCGTACAGTCGGAGTCTGCCATTTTAGTTAAAGGAGATAATTCGGAAAGACTATAAAATTTTCGATGCTAGATTCAAATCGCTAGTTTAAATCATGAATTGTTACGACTGTGTGCCTCTCAAGTTTTGGAATCACTTGGATGGGCGCCGTCATAACAGGTCGCGTTAGATAAAGCAAAGGAAAAGCCAAATATTTTTTTGCTAAAAAAGAGTGAAAGACAACTAAATATATAACAGTTTCCATTTACCCGTCGTACCTATAATAACTAATGCAACCTACTTCCATAATCACCGGAGACCCCAGTTTCGTTCGGTACATTCTAACCCCTGTAACATAACCACGCAGATTATCTCATTTGCCTTTTTTTGCTACCTTCGATGTGTATCACGCTGTCGACGGTTGTCTGCGAGAAGTTTTTCCATCAGTAAAACAGGTTCTGTAAATTCTTTCCCTGTTTTCGCTACGAGTCAACGGGTCTCGGAAAAGGCTTAAAACAGCCAAAACCGTGGGTTATTTGTTGAAAGCACAACCTAGTTTTAAAGTATTCAAATATTTTAAAATACTGTCAGTTGAAGAGTAAATAGTGCGAGGGGTCCTTTAAGGGACCCGTCGTACCTATAAAGCCAATGCAACATACTTCCGTAACTGCATTCATTAATTTTTAAACCCGGAGACCAAAATTTCATGTTACATTGTCAACCCGCTTACGACACCTCACTATTCTCTGACTTGCGACGGTTCACTAGTTTCCATGCGGATTACGCTCCCGGCGAGTGTTCGGTCATCATGCTATTGATGCGTAAAACCGATTTTCTGAATTTTTCAAACTTTTGGTGAAAGTCAGTGGGCCTGGGAGAAGGCCTACAACGGCCAAAGCCGTGGATGATCTGTTAAAGTTTAACCGAAAAATCCCCAGAATTCCGGGAAAAAAACCCAAACTCCCCCCACATTGACAAGAACCGGTCTTGCTCTGTCAATATTGTATTTTAGGGTTTACGCTTGTTCTTCCAACCAAGTCCAACTCCGATCCCTCGACTCTAAGCGATTCATCAGATTTGTGGTGCCCCCTTCAGCCCCCCCCCTCAGTCAGACACCCTCCGGACTTGAAACTGAACATCTGAGACAATTCTTCTTGACACTTGTCAAGTTTCATGCACGTCCGATCACCCGTTCCTACGTTATGAATGTCACCAGATTCCGGATTCCTTATCCCTCTACTCCCCCACGATGATCGGTTCGGGGACGGGACTATTTTCAAGTCAATATGTTGGAGTCCCTAGCATGCCCTGCCACGTTTCAAGGTCCTAGCACATCTGGAAGTACCCTAACTCGAGATCACCGGAACTCAGGGAAACCCCCTCCAACGTCCCCTACCATGACACGACCCGTTCCTGTTTTGTCAGTAATGTATCTTATTTATCTAGGGTTTATGCTTGTTCTTCCGGCCAAGTTCCATCCCGATCCCTCGACTCTAAGCGATTCACGAGATTTCCAGTGCCCCCTCCAGCTCCCCCCCCCCCAGTGATCAGATCCGGTCCAGAGTCCAGACTTGAAACTGGACATCTGAGACACCTGTTCTTGACACTTATCAAGTTTCATGCACGTACCGTCATCCGTTCCGAAGTTACAAATGTCACCAGATTCCGGATTCCACACCCCTCTACTCTTCCCCCCACAATGTGGTCCTAGCACATCTGAAAGTACCCTTACTCGAGATCACCGGAATTCCGGGAAACTCCCTCCAAACCCCTTCACTGTGACACGATCCGGTTCTGTTTATCAGTAATTTATCTAAAGTATAAGCTTGTTCTTCCCACCAAGTTCCATCCCGATCCCTCAACTCTTGACCTTTCATAAGATTTCTGGTGCCCCACTCCAGCCCCCCCCCCCCCCCCCAGTTATCGTATCCGGTCCGGATTTGAAACTGAACATCTGAGGCACTTGTTCTTGACACTTGTCAAGTTTCATGTACGTCCGATTACCCGTTCCAAAGTTATGCATGTTACTAATTCCCCACCCCTCCACTCCCCCTACGATGGCCGGATCGGGGAAGTGATTATGTCCAAGTTAATCTGATCAGGTCCCTGATATGCCTGCGAAGTTTCCTCGTCCTAGCTTATGTGGAAGTGGCTAAACTAGCGAAATGCGAACAGACCGACGACAGACGGACATACATTACGATCGCTATATGGCACTTAAGTAAGCTCAAGTGCCATAAAATGACACGTGGCTAATTTCGTTAGCTGCCAAAGTCCTACCCGGCTGGGAATCGAACCCTATCTCCCGCGTGACAGGCGGGGACAAAGGCACAACTAGACCACAATACTCACAAGTGCACCAAGTTTGAACTTGATACATGCACTGGTTCACGAGTTATACGCTACACAATAAAACGGTGAAAACCCGAAACCGAAAGCGGCTACAGCGCTCGCAATAGTGGATTGTCCACGAAACATCCCACTAAAAAATCGCGGCCGATTTCGTTTGCTGCAAAAATCCTCCCCGGCGGGGAATCGAACCCCGGTCTCCCGCGTGACAGGCGGGGATACTGACCACTATACTACCGAGGACTTGTGAGCAGCATCGACGATAAGCACCATACACAACGTAGGCGTTTGGAATTGAAAAATGGTGCGAGTGACCAACCAGCCTATAGAATCCACACCTGTATCTGACAACATCCGGTCTGCCGGTCCGTCAAATAGCGGGTCAGCTTACATCGATCATATACTTTAACCTCGATTTTAACCGGATTGCCTATCTGTATTTCGCAAACAAATACTGAAAAATTGTAAGAATGTCAACATCAGCTAGGATCCAGACCCAGGGCAACTTCTTGGTTTGCAACTGTGTCTGCACATGCCTCGATGTTGTACAGTAGAGGTATGCTTATGTGGACAGTTACTTTAATGTGAACAGTGCAGTTTCCAGCTAAATGGTAGAATGAAGATCCAAAATGCCTATACATGTGTTTTCAAATGCCCTTAAAGTTTATCTGAAAAGGGCAGAGATGGGACAGTCTTGTTATCCCTCATTTATTCACTTAAAGAGGCTTGAAGACCCGATGGAAATCCGTTACTTCGTTGCTCCGCTATTCACGAATAATCAGTTTTCAAATAGTGGAATTTCCCTGTCAGATTTGTGGTACTATTTGTGTCGCATGCTTGACGAAAAAGATTTATGAAATATTTTTGTTCAGGCACTAAGCAGTGTTCACCAAGCTTATCATCGCCCACTGAAAAGCCGCGTTTGTGTTCAGATTCAAATATTCCGCGTCATAGTAGAATTTGCGCTGTGGGGACATCCGCAGATATTCTGAACCCCTCACTACGAGAGCAGGTAGTGGAAAATCAAAGAATCTCTTAGCAGTATCCAAATAACTCAGTGTATTCAACTAAATGATACACAAATAAGTTTGCTTTTCAGTTAAACTTTAATTATATTAGACACAGCAAGTGCATGAAAATGGCTAAGTCCACTGTCAACAAACGTTCACATAAGCTTACCTCTACTGTACCGTGACTGTACTTTTTTACTATTACAGTAGTCTGAGGTTGAGTGGTAACCGGTTGTTAGAATCTCGTTGAAAATGTCATCTGCTGTACTTGTACCCGAGGGGTTGCTCACTCCCAAAATGGTTGTACAGTGGTGCCCAGCCGGTGCCCAGCGGTGCTCAGCGGGTGCCCAGCGGTACCCAGCCGGTGCTCAGCGGTGCCGGTGCCCAGTGGTGCCCAGCCGGTGCCCAGCGTTGCCCAGGGAGGGTGTACAGTGGTGCCCAGCGAGTGAGCAACCCCTCGCTTGTACCTGAATTCAGCTTTTCTAATATAGTGTATGTGTCTATATAGAACACGTGAATTTACGTCTGTCTCGGTCTGTCTCTCGGTCTGGCTATTCGCTAAAAATTACGTATTCGCGTCCATAAGTGTTAGACTATTTTTGTTTATAGAATTGTTAGACAAGCTGCCGTGCGATGTTTGTTTAATTATCTACAGTGCTTAAGCGTTTGAGGTATGTGATTTTTGCCAGGAACAAAATAAAACCCTTGAATATCTTGCAAGAGATTCCCCTCCCTTGACTACTTATTTAATTATTTCTCGGGAAATAATTGTCCAGTTCTCAGTCGATAATCCACAAAATATTTCGCGTTTTTGCCAGAGTCGGGTCGTTGTAGCCATTTGTCTTTGAAACTAGCCTGATATAGCACTCTCTTTTCAGAGCCAAGGTTGTTTCACCAGATAGTGAATACTCTACAAAATGACCGGACTTCCGGGCTACACTGTAAAAAGTTTCTCCGAGTAAGGATTAAAGTTAACTGCAATATTTGCTACTGGGATTAATCTTATCTCTAGATCTCTACTGGGATAAGATTAGTTCGAATTAGAGGTAATCTTATCTCATTATTCTTATCCCAGTAGCAAATACTGCAAGATTTTTTTTACAGTGTACATCCGTGAAACGCTAGAATTGTCTATTCCTTACGAACAATACCCTATAGAGAAATGCATGTAGGATTCCTCGGGGTTCTAGCCAGTATCATGTCAGTTTAAGCCCTGCTTTCCTCATGCTCCGGATAGGAAACGACTTCGTAAAATTACCCGAATTCGGGGTGGATTTCTGAAAAACAGGATACTTTTAAACTGTTCATAAGGAAAGACCTGAAATGCACCAACTGTTCCGGCCATTGGCATGTTAATTAAAGTCCGGCGTTTCGCCACCACCGGATAGGAAACGACTTTGTAAACTGACCGGTATTCCGGACGGATAGTTCGCCTCACACTGTTCTTAAAGAACTCTTCGCGCTATTTACTCCTTAACTTACAGTATTTTAAAATACTAAGAAGACCTGTCTTAACTATAATACTAACGCAACCTACTTCGATAATCACTCCATATATTCCTAAACCCAGAAACCCCAGTTTCGTAAGGTACATTCTAACCCCTCTAACAAAACCACGCTGTTTTTTTCATTTGCCGTGTTTTGATACATTCGATGTGTATCACGCTGTCGACGGTTGTCTGCGAGAAGTTTTCCATCAGAGAAAACGGTTATGTAGATTGTTTCCCTGTTTTGGCTGTAAGTCAATGGGTCTCGGAAAAGGCTTAAAAGAGCCAAAACCGTGGGTTATTTCTTGAAAGCACAGCCTAGTTTTAAAGTATTCGAATATTTTGAAATACTGTAAGTTAAATAGTAAATAGTGCGAGGGGTCCTTTAAGAGAGAAACTTTCATAGGGAAATACAGGAATGGCTCCAATTAATGGCCTGTCCAAATAAGTCTGGCAGTTCGACTTCACCGGATAGACAACTTTCAAAAACGACCGGAGTTCTGGAGGGATTCGTGTTTACCTTCGTTTAAACTGTTCATTGAAGAAAAAAGTATGCCCGGCATTTCGATTTCACCGGATAGGAAATGACTTAGCAAACGATATCGACACGTTTTCACAACACGCGCGTGATTATCTCTGCTGCTTAAAAGAAACTGACGTCTCATAGGTGCTGCGACCCAGGGGTCATTAAAGTCACTACCCCCTACCTACATTCACTCACAGGATACAAGAAAACTGATTAATATCTCACTGGGTGGTTTGTACTACTAAGGTGTTACCTTCTGATTTCAGCAGATTGAATTTGAGACAAACGACGTCCTACATGCAAATTCCCTAACGGAGGCTCTAATATTGTTTACGACCTGACACCATGTCAAGATGCATGTACCTAGGAGCCTGCTGGGCTTTGAAAGAAGATCCGTTCACTGTGGGACCGAAAATGGTCAGCGTTTCTACATAAATTTCACTTGGTAGTAAATAGCCAGGCTTCACCTTCCAGATCTTTCTTCCGGATTCCAGTCAACCGTTTTCGTTGAGACGGATCTGGAAGGTAAAGCCAGGCCAAAACCGTCTGGAAATCCGGGGTGATGGACACCCCAGATTCCGGAGGTCTGGAAGGTGCCATAGAGGCAACCCGTTCGAGAGACACTAGAAATATACAAATGGGTGAAGAAAAGGGAAAGTGATTGACAGTTGTGACTGGGATGCAAGAGATATTTGAAATGTAAAGAGGACATCTAAGAAATGGTGAAGGACAGCAAATTTAGCTGTCATCATTACCATGAAAATCTAGAAGGGTTGGCTTGACTATGCGGAAGCCCGGGACGTCTGGGAATCTGGAAGGTGAAGCCTGGCTTTAAACGTTCCGTGTAAAGCCTAAAAAAGCCAGGCTTCACCTTCCAGATTTTCTTCAGGATTGCAGACAGCCGTTTTCGTCGAGACCGATCTGGAAGGTGAAGCCATGCCAAAAACTTGCGGAAGCCCGTTTCCGGAAGTTCAAGAGACACAACAAATGTGCAAATGTAGGAAGAAAAGGGAAAGTGATTGACAGTTGTGACTGAGATGTAAGAGATGAAGTGCGAAAGGGACATCTAGGAAATGTTGAAGAATAGGCTTTAATGTTCAAATAAATCATTCAAATCATTCATTCATTCATTCATTCATTCTTTATCAAACACAAATCTGGAAGGGTTGGCTTCGCTATACGCCCCTCATAAAATTCCTCTTAGATTAGTTCTTTTTTGGCCGCTAGGTGCGCTATCGTAAAGAAAACAATGACACTTTACTTCTTGGTGTACGTTTATCCAGGTTTGTTTTACTATTTTCTATTCCTCTTAGGCCTAGCCATGTTTAAAACTGTTTAAAATGCCCCTTCCCTCTTTTTGCTTTACCCAACTCTGTTCTGTCAAGCGTCATCAAGTTTGTCATTTCTGGCTTCCGACTTCAGTGCTGAGTGGTGGCTGACTTTTCAACGGGGCTAATACGCGACTCGATATAAGCGAAAGCCTAATCGCTTATTCACCCGTCAGAGAACTTATCCCCAGATCTCACGTTTGATTGTTGTTGGTCCTCTAGCGCATCTGGCGGCAATTCGTCATCGGATTTTATGAAGGACGTATGCAACCTACTTCCGAGGGAGATTCGGTTAAAGGACCCGTCGTACCCCAATAAAAAACTTGTAGCCTGCGTAGTTGTATGGTAGTTGTACGAAAAAGTTGCATGTAATAATGTGTAATAGCAAAGAATACTATCATTTAAAGCGGGCCACAAAAAAAAGTCTTTCTACCACACACACAATGCTAACCATCCCTACTGTCACTATGAATGTTCAAAACCACTAAAACCACCGTAAAACAATGAGCAAATTAAAAAAAAAAAAAAAAATTCCTAGGTTTGAAATATTTGTGTCTGGACTAAATCTCAGCCGATTATGCCGGACAGCTGTTATGGCACGTAGGAGCCAAGGGTCAAAATAATAATTTCCATCTAATGCTCCAACTGTTTCTTACAAATACAAATAAATTATAAAACCAAGACCAGTGAAGTACCTCTGAAATACAAAAATTATCAGTTAGGTAATTCTTTGCTAATCAATCCTGGAAAATTCCGCCATCTAGAAAAGAAGACGTTGTGCGTGGGTTTTTGGGATCCCAAAACGTATGTGGAGGGATACCTGTGACATATGAAAAGTTGTCCGTCTGTCCGTCTGTTAGCACGGTAACTCTCGAAGGGAATGAGATATTTTGATGAAACTTGGTGCTAGGACTCTTTGGGTCAATGGTAAGGTCAAGTTCGTAGATGGCTCTGTAGCCCTACATTTAGGGGTGGGGGAGGGGGTTCAGATTAAGGGGCAAACAAAATATTTTTAAATAGCTAATGTGATAGTCGATTGTGGGGTAAGAAGACATGCTGAACACGAATATGCAAAACATTTTTTCGTCCGACAAGTAGTTCGCCCGGAATCCGGCAAAACCCTGAAAGCTGGTTAAAAGTAAAAGTTTAATCTGAAGTGGATTAAATGTTCGATTTAGGGGTAAGTAGACATGCTGAATACTTGTGTGAAAAGCATTTTCTACCCGGACAACTAGTTCGCCCGGAATTCCAGCCAAAACCGGAAATTTTTTTAAAAGTAATAAGTTTTATTTGCAGTCGATTAGATGACAGATTTAGGGGTAAGAAGCGACGCTGAGTCTGCATATGCTAATCATTTTTGAACTGGACATGTAATTCGTCCAGAATAAACCGTTTTTTTTTAGAAGCTAAAGTTTTATTGGAAATTGATTAGATGTTCTTTATAGGGATAAAGAGATAGCGTACGCTGAATTCGATTCTGAATTTTCTTTTTTTGCTGGACAATTAGTTCGCTCGGAATTCGACCGAAACCGGAAATTTGGCAGAAGTAAAGCAGGAAGTTTCGGTCGGGATCTTCAAAATAGATATGGCTTATTGAGGTATATCTGAACTTGGTTTTCTCTAATGATTAGCCTGGCGAAGACTTGATCTGGCGAAGACAAGACCCAGTTGTCTGGATCAAATATAGATTTCTGGGATCCCATCGAAACCTTTGGTCTTTTTTCTCGAGCCAAAACAGCAACTCGGCAATCGAGTTCAAATCTAAACAAACCCGTGGCATGCGATCACTAAGAGAAGGTAAACCGAATGTTTGGATTAGGTCTTTAATGTGCCTCAGACTGGTCCAATCTTATGTAGTAGTATCCAGTACCCGATGAAAAATTTGTAGCCTGCGTAGTAGTATGGTAGTAGTACGAAAACGTTGCATGTAATACTATGTAATAGCAAAGAATACTATCATTTAGTGTGCCTCAGACTGGTCCAATCTTATGTAGTAGTATCCAGTAGCATCCTGTCTTGCCATAGAAGCATTCAGTCTTGCTAATAGTAGCATATAGTAGTATGCAGTAACACGGTAGACTTGAAGTAGAAGCATTTAGTAGCATCGTTAGTACTGCATGCAACTTTTTCGTACTATTTCATAGTACTATTCTGAGATAAATTTTTCATCGGGTAGGCATCCTGTCTTGCCATAGTAGCATCTAGTCTTGCTAAAAGTAGCATGCAGTTGTATGCAGTGACACGGTAGCCTTGACGTGTAGTAGCATCAGTTAGTACTGCATCCTACTTTTTCGTAAAACTTCGTACTACTATTTTGAGATAAATTTTTCATCGGGACCCACGATGCCTAACGGAAGCTGCTTCCGTAATGGCTCCACCAATTCTTGAACCTGGAGACTCAAATCTCACTCATCCCCACGACACCTCCGGTTTTAAAGGACCTCTCTTGCTTATTATGCCCTTTATATTATTCCTAGTCTTCAGGATTTATGAGCTGAAATCTCCGCCTTCCGCCATTGTTTCGCTTTGTAGCTACGACTTTTAGCGCTTTTTCGGCCCAGCCGAGTTTTGTCAGTCACGCAGCGCAAACTTAGCTGGAAGTTTCAAGGTCCGCCCACAACTCTATCACACATATGGAGGTGAGAAGCTTCAAATTGTTGTTTTCGGGATCCCAAAATGTAAGTGGAGGAATACCTATGACGTCGTAAAATTGTCCGTTTGTCCGCACGATAACTCTCAAAGGGTCGAGATAATTTGATCAAACTTGGCATGAGGACTCTTTGGGTCAAAGTATAGGTCAAGTTCGAAGATGGGTTCTCCAGCCCTATATTTAGGGGTGGGGAGGGGTTTAAAATTAAGGGAAACAAAAAATATTTTTTAAAAGCTAATTATATAGTCGATTTGGGGGTAAGGAGACATGCTGAATCCGAATATGAAAATTATTTCCTCGCTGGATAAGTAGTTCACCCGGAATCCGGCAAAAACAGGAAAATTTGTGAAAAGTAAAAGTTTTATTTGTATTTGATAAGATTTTCGATTTGCGAGTAAGAAGAAATGTACATGCTTAATACCTATATGACAATCATCTTCTCATCGGACTAGATCTCTCGGAGTCCGGCTACCTGAAGCCGGAAAATTTGTTACAAGTGAAAGTTTTTATCTGAAATTGATTAGAGGTTCGATGACATGCTGAATTCGATTTTTAGCTTTAATTTTTGCCAGACAAGTAGTTTGTCCGGAATCTGGAAGAAAGCGGAAATTTGGCAGAAGTAATGACAGGAGTTTTGATCAATTTCGTCAAAAGTAGATATGACGTAGGCTATAGGGTAAATACACATACTGAATCCATATCTGAACTTGGTCTTCTCAGATGATTACCATTGGCCTTAATCTGTTTCTAAATTCTAGTAAAAATGTTTAAGAAGTCAGTCAAAGACTGAAAATCCACAAGACCAAATTGTCAGGATCAAATATTAAATTTTTGGGATCCCATCGATACCTTTGGTCTTGTTGCTAGAAGTCAATGGTCATGAGAAAGACCCAACATCGATACTCAACGTTTACCATTATCATAATCATCAATAAGCAACTTCTTTCGCGCTAGTAGCGAAACCCATTGAAGAAAAGAAGGAGATAAATAGGTAAAGATAACTTATGTTGTCGTCCTTATTTTTTCCCTACGGGCAATTAACACGAGAAGGGTATTTTCATCTGTCATTATGATTGTGTGTGGAGTTACAAGATGTGAGATATTTGGTCGAGAAACGATGGGATAGGAGAATCTGTAAAAAAAAAGATATGGAAAAGAAAACATTTGAGACCTTCGTCGATTCTGAAGGTTTCTCAAGCAGGCTATGGAGCGTCGGGAGTGTTTTTCGGAGTACGGAGTTGAGATATAAGTTGCGTTTTTGCAGATACCATGGGATCTGATACCAAGGTAACTGGATCTGTATTTTGTCGTGTTTGTAGTTACCGTGGTATTTGATACTATGGCTGTTTTGCAAAACGACAATTGTCGACTTTGCACTTTTCGAAGTCATCCCAAAAGAAAAACGGATATCCAGTCACATCACTAAGTGCCAAACTTCTTTTCCACCGATTCGACAAAACCCTAAGCTCTAATGTTGGTGATGATGAAAGTGAGATGACTTTTTCAGATTTCACGGTGACTGGCCAGATACCACGTTAGTTGCAAAAACGCCTTTTGACCGTGGCATCAGATATAAAGGTAACTGCGAAAACGACTTTAGGCCGTGGTATCAGATACCATGGTATCTGCAAAAACTCAGCTATAGTTATTTGTTTGTTCTGTATAACAATCTGAGTAGAATTTATGTGCGTGTTTTTTTTATCTATTTTTGTTTCTCCCGCCATGGCCTCTTCCGCTTTTGGTTGATTTCATTGACTCATAGTGCAAATAAAGCTACAACCCATTCCAAAGGTGACTGTACCACAAAATATATGGATCTCTAATAATCTATTAATCTCTAAATACTCTAAAAAAAACCCATTTTTTTCTCAGTAATTGTAGGATTGTTCTGCTGTCAAAATTGTAGTCACGACAATGTTTTCTCCGAAACTAGTGGCTCTGCGCAAAATTGTACTACAAATAACCGAAGTTAATAATCGTTACGAAAAATTTGTCACGAGTCCGTAGCTTCAGTTATTATACATGTGATAGACAGTGTGGTTGACAAGAACACCACACAGTATGATATGCTGTTTGGAGACGCATCTGTTACTGTATGTCAATGTATCTATTACATATGCTTTAGTCTTTCAAAAACATATCGGCAAAAACACGATAACTGAACAAAAATAAACTTTAAAAAAACGCTAGAGAAAAATTGCCTTAGCTTATAGTACTTTCAGACGGACTCAGAAATGTTAGACAAATACTAATTACACTTAATTAGGCTACACATCATAATTACTATTTCGGCTTCCAGACCGAGGTTACGGGCTGGGGGGAGGGGGGGGGGAGTTGTGTACCCTAGGTAACTGCCTAGTTCACTTAGGCAAAAATTTTCCACAGCCTACAAAAGCAAGCAAAACACCTCCAACCTGACACGTTTTCAACGTGAAACACTGTCAGCGTGTTCCACCCTCACATGACGTCACAGATTCTGGCTTCTCGGCGTAATGGCTGGAACTTGTTTTTCTTTTCTTTTTTTGCAAAATATCATGCCACAGGCCAATCACGTCATATAGAAGTTACCACGCTTACTACACTACGCTCTCGAGCGGGGTAAACAAATAGTTACTATTTCGAGAAGGTTGGGACGGTCAGCGTAGTAATTTTTCACGAGGTTGGGACGAAAATAGTAGGTAATAGCTACTAACGTTAGAAGGGTGGAACGCGCTCTGCGTGTCCTAGCAGCTTGGTTTCTTCATTTATAGGATACTGCTTACGTATAACACTTTCTTCAGTTAAATACCACAGTCTACCCCATGAAGTCCAATTAGCCTATGGAGATTGTGGTTATGTTTGAAAGACCTAAATTTGAATCCTGTTATGAGTAGTTATGGATAAAGTGTGAAGGCTCATATCGATCCATCACCTATTATATACCCCATGCAGTAACTATTGCATAAGGTAATGAGAAATTCAACTCGTGCTTTCCTCAAGGGATTTGAGGAAGTCAGAAAGTGGATTGTCGTCCAAACAAGTCAGCACGTCCCCATTCCATGATCTATCCTGGCTCACTAAGTGAGACTGGGCCCAAGGTGAGGTCTGTCGGCTCTACCCAGCTCTCAAAGGGCTTAAAGCACAAGTCGCAGTGGACACGGTTTCCGTATATCCCGAGGGGTTGCCCACTATCGATTTAGTGTACAGCAAGTGTCCGGTGCCACGGTACCCGGCCGGTGCTGGGGAGTGGGTAACCCTTCGGTATGTTCTAGCAAATATCCAACAAGCACGTCCCCATTCCATGATCTATCCTGGCTCACTCGGTGGCACTGGGCCCAAGGTGAGGTCTGTCGGCTCTACCCAGCTCTCAAAGGGGCTTAAAGCACAAGTCGCAGTGGACACGGTTTCCGTATATCCCGAGGGGTTGCCTACTATCGATTTAGTGTACAGCAAGTGTCCGGTGCGGGGGAGTGTGTAACCCTTCGGTATGTTCTTAGCAGATATCCAACATTCGGACACTCGTGACTCCTTGGAAACTCTCCTGGTTATCTCAGGGATTACAAACCCGTCTCGGTTGTTTTCAGCCTAGATGTGCCCACCCGGTTCTGATGAGAGATACGGAGAAACTTGCACAAGTTCTATTGCTGACCAATCAGCTCCTCGGATGCGAGAAGCGGTAGCTTGACCTGGCTCGAACACGAATAATGCAATCGTTGACAAACATACCTAGAAAGTCTGAATCTTGGTAAGGTAAGAGCATGAACGGAACATCGGGGACGCAGACTTGATAATTACTATAGGTACGACGGTTCATTTCAATAGAGTTGGTCTCCAAGGATTCTTGTCGCTTTGGCAAGGAGAGAGGGTGACCGAATGGCGCTGCTGCTGGTAGAAAAAAAAAGCTTTGAAATACTGTAGGCTATTCCTTCACTGATCTCTCGAGTTCCCAAGTGAGGTTCTTGATAGTAGTAATGCCAGTAAAATCACCTGCGTCCAGATGTCTCTCAAAGACCTAATTCAAACATTATGTTTACCTTCTCTTACTGATCGAAAGCCACCAATTTATTTAGATTTGAACTTGATTGCCGGGTTGCTGTTTTGGCTCGAGAAAAACCCACGCAGAGCGTCTTCTTTTCCAGATGACGAAATTTTCCACGTTTGATTAGCAAAGAATTATGAGACTTAATTGATTATTTTTTGTATGTCTCCAGGAGTACCACACTGGTCTTGGTTTTAATTTATTTGTACTTGTAGTAAACAGTTGGAGCATTAGATGGAAATTATTATTACGATCCTTGGCTCCCTACGTGCCATAACCACTGTCCCGGATAATCGGCTGAGACTTAGTTCAGACCGAATTATTTCAAACCTAGGAAATTTGGCGTTTTTTTATATTTTGCTCATTGTCTGACGGTGATTTTTGTGGTTTTGAACATTCATAGTGGCAGTAGGGATGGTTATCATTGTGTGTGTGGCAGAAAGACCCTGTTTTGTGGTCCGCTTTAAAAGACGCAGGGGAAAAAGAGCCATACGTGGGTCAGGAAATGAATAATAAATCTGTAAAGCAGCATTATAAGTTCTCGTTAGTAAACTTGGACCATCGTCATTGACAGCACATACATCAATAATCTGCAGCAGCTACAAGATTAGATATCCTACTACGGGGAAACCTTAATTTACCTTTGGCTGTTAGTTCAGTTACAGTGTAAAGAGTCTCTCCTTTCTCGGACTTTAGGAGTTACGTCACGTCACGTCACCGATTCTGGACATTTTTATTCTAAATCCGAACTCGGAGAGTTCTAATCCGTAGATTTATAACCCGCAGTACGGTATCATCTGCAATATTTTGCATTCTAGCGTTTTAATCGCATCTGATTATAACTCTCCAAATTAGGATTTTAATTTTCCGAATTACAAATAAAAACGTCCGAAATCGGTGACGCACAACTACTAAAGTCCGATAAAGGAAATTCGTAAGATCCCCCCCCCCCCCCCTTTTTGGTTGGTGTTGGGTTGGGGGTCTGTGTTAGAAAGGATTAATTAGGTTGTGAGAAAGGGTAGAGAGGGATTTGCGGGCGTCCCCAGTTTAAACCCCGACCGAGAACGAGTCAAAGAGAAGGAAGTGAACAACGAAGTAAAAAATAAAAAAAAAAGAGAAAGAAGAGGAAAGTAAAGAAGGAAAATTGGTTTGCAGTGTACTTACCTTGCAGTCCTGCTCGTCCATACTGATTTCAGCTTAAAGGCAGTCCATCGAGAACGGTTGGGGCATCCAAATCAGAGAAGAAAAAAAAGAACGCTGGAAAGAACACCAGTTAAAAATCAGCTTTGGTGGTCTTTTAATTTTTTTTGTTCTTTCTTTTCTTTCACAGTTGTTCGGGGTGGGTGGCTGAAACTGGTAAGGAGTAAGCATTAAGGATTTTTGTTGGGTAGTGTTCATGTTTATTTGTTTCTTATTTAAGTAATAGGCTAGGTGGATAATTGTAAGTTGTTGTGTTTAGTTATTTATTAGATACTAGTAGTATTAGTAAATTGCAGCACAAGTCCTTAGGACTTTCTTTTTGTTGCAATAGGATATTAGTCATGTTATTTTATTTTATTTCCAATCTTTTGGTTAAAAACAAAAAACCTACCTACCTACCAATATATTCTCTCCCATCCACATTTAGGAACCCTATGATAGCTTCAGCCGCTGATAGCAAAGCTCTGTGCCATTTTGGCTATCCGCAAAGTGAAAGGGGTTGGTCTGGCGTATAATTGTCAGTCAATAGGAATTATTATTGTGGACGCTACTGTACCATTTCTCTCTGCAGAACACAAAGATCAGCCAAACAGCCTTTCGCCGTCTCAATTGTCAAGTGGTTTACATTGCAATCATTGAGCTTGGCGTGCCCTTTTTTCTTATTGATACAAAAAACATTCAAAGAAATTACAATAAGTACATTTGTACTATTTATTCTTCAAGTTCCAATATTCAATACTACCTGAATGCTGTAAAACTTGCTTTAAAGTTTAACTGAAGGGCCAACTTTGTTTTTGTGTCATTTAACGGAATACACTGAATTATTTGGATTCTGGAAAGGGATTTTTTTTATTTTCCACTATCTGGTCTAGTTATGACGTTCAGAATATCTGCGGTCGTCCCCACAGCGTATATTCTACTATGACGCGGGAAATTTTAATCTCAAAACAAACGGGGCTTTTCAGTGGGCAGTGGTTAGATTGGGGAAGATGGCTTAGTGCCTGAAAAAAAAAAATAGGAAGTCTTTCTCATAAGGCATACAACATAAATACAAGCGCATAGAGCCCACATTCCCTTGGATCGACTGAAGCTAAATATCTATCATATTTTTGGAATATTTTTTTCTTTATTTTACATAAAACAACAATTTTGTGGCGAGTTGTCCATGTGGCGAGTTGGTGGTGTGGCAAGTCGTCTCTGTGGCGAGTCGTCCCTGTGGCGAAATGACGCTGTGACAAGTTATCGCTGTGGCGAGTTGTCGTTTTGGCGAGTCGTCGGTGTGGCAACATGTCTGTGTGGCGACTTGTCGGTTCCCAGTTGTCACTGTGGCGAGTTGTCTTGTGGCGAGTTGTCATGGAATCTTCGATTCAGTGTCTGTTACTTAGTAAAGGAACAGAAAACTTGACTCAAACTTGACTCGGGGAGCTAGCTGACATATCAAGAATGTACCCCGAGTCGATCTTGAGAGTAAGACAAATTCTCGTTATGCAGTTTCCGGGCAGTTTCCGAGAATTCGACTTTTGAGCTAGTAGGAAAAAGAGCAAAAGGTTTGTGTGCGGGGAGTAGGAATCGAACGAACGACCTCTTGACTACTATCTCGATGTGTTAGTCAACACGGCCAAAGGCGAACTTTTATAGTGCATAAGTGCATAATTACAGTGCATAAGGGGCAAGGGCCTGCCAGCTAGCTTTGGGAACACTAAGGAGGGGGTTCGAGATAACAAAGAAGAGGGGTCCTGTCGACAGTAAGTCCCTGTATCTTTATCTAAGCCCCCCAGGTCGGTTTGATGTCCGAAAGTTGCGTAGTAAAGTTTCTGTGCCTTTAATGGTGTTGGCTCGTGATAGGATCTTACAGAACCGTACGGCAATTTTCACATTAGAAATTTCCATCGGTTGGTCACCATGGTTTCTCCGCTGTTTCCGCTCTTTTAAGTGACTCCTTTATTCCGCCGATGTCAACTAAAAGGTGAATGACCAAAGAAATAAAAAAAACACAGGAAATAACTATTACCAGCAGAGTCGTTACTAGCCAAAATGTCTGTGGTGGCTAATACACTTGAAGCTAATACACCTGAAGCTGGGCTAATACACCTGAAGCTGGGGGCTAATACACCTAATACACCTGAAGCTAATAAAATACTTGAATTTAATAAAGGAATTTGAAAAGGATTAAATCCTGGGATTCCTGTTGGAGGTCAAATAGCACCAACTTCAATGTTTGGGGATAATCTTCCATGAAAAAATGCTGAAAAGAATGATACAAAGAGAAAAACTTCTGAGATGATGAACAGAATTATTCCTCATCGTAGACCAATACCTACCTTAAAGCACAACTCTTACTAGAAATGATATTTTCCCTATAAAATGGATTGGAAAAAAGGTTTTCGAAAATATCATTACTTTCAACCTGAAACTAGCGATTCTCTTGTTAGCGCTAGTCGATTATACACAGCCTTCCTGCTCTCCGACGCGGCGGCTGGGCGCAAAAGATTTGAAAACTGAACGTGCCTTGGTTAAAAAGTGGGAAAACTAAGCAAATAAAAGAAGTAATAAACATAAGATTATCACATCCTCATGTGTGAAAAAGTTTTCAGCGAACAATGAAGATTCCGGCAAACTTTTTGTTGTGTGACGGGAAAACTCGGCAAGGCCGAAAAAACGCTAAAAATTCGTAGTTACGAAACGAAACAATGGAAAAAGGTGGGGATTTTAGAAGCTTATAATTCCATATGGGAGCTAAGTCTATTGTAAAAGCCAAAATAAGCAAGAGGGGTCCTTTAAAGGAATGAAACCCGAGCAGTGTTAGTCAGCCTAGTACCGACTAGCTGGCCATTTTTACCAACTGTTTTCGAGAAAATAGGAGCCGACAACCCTTTCAAAGTCAGCTGCTCACCGCTGAAAAATTTTCGACGTGCCAGCAACGTTTTGGCAGCAAGCTTCAGTCTGCTTTCCCCGGGGGTCCTGAAACACTGTGCAAGATCATCGAGACTTTAAAGACATGCGCGACTCATGTCCCTTAAAAGGTCCCACACATAAAAAAACAGCAACAACAAAAAGTGACGCGAAAAAGTAGTTTTTGCAAGCGGAGATCTATAGTTCATTACTGTCTGATGAGATACTATGACCCTATTTATTCCCATCCCCGAACACGCCTCTTCAGACCAAAGCGTCGATGCAATTTCATACACTCCCAATTCAATGGGCTGTTAATAATATGCAAAGTAACAACAGTTGACACCACAATGGAACCACTAATGGTTAACAATGGGCGCGCGGGATGGTCCAATTTCGGTGGGGAGTCAGAATTCGGGGAGATGTCGTGCCCTAATTTAAGATAGTCAAGTCGTGACGAATTCTTGTAAAATCTTCCACATTAGTTTCTTCGTGTCATTATTTTATGACTCATGGTTATAGTTAGGAAAGAGTTGTCTAATCAGTCGACAGAATTAGCCTTAAAGCACGACTCTTACTAATAATCTTTTCACAGTGCGGCTCAGAAATATCGTTTTTCGAATATATCATTACTTTCCACGTGTAATTGCGATTTGCTTGTTAGCGCTTGTCAACTTTGTTCGGCCTTCCCGTTCTGTGACGCGGCGGCTGGACGCAAAACATTTGAAAACCGAACGTGCCGTGGTTAAAAACGGTCTGCCATGTCTTCCAAAATTAAAAACAACTCTTTGAAGCTTATGTCCTTTTGTCTAAAAAGTTGTCGGCGGACCTTGAAGCTTTCAGTCAAGTTTGACTTGCAAAATGCGGCTTGGCCGAAAAATCGCTAAAAAGTCGTAGGTACAAAACGAAACAATGGCGAAAGCGGGGATATCAGAATCTTATAATTCCGCAAGGGAGCTAGAGACAACAGAAAAGGCGGGATAAGCAATACTGCAAGAGGGTTCTTTAAAGCACACAGGCGATAATTTTCTCTTGTTCTACTTGTTTATTTAGGCGATGTTCATATGAAAGCCGCTATTTCGTACAACTGAAAACTCCGCGTATCTGAAAACTATATCCGGATGGATTTTCCGGGCGGATTTTTCAAAACATGGGGACCAGGCAAGCATTTTAGGTAAGCAGGGACGTTTCAGTTTCAATTTATTTCAAAACATCAACACAAATCATAGCTTGCGACCAAATGGCGTGTTGGCTACGACCGACATTTAGGGGTAGCAGGGGGGGGAGGGGGGGCAGCTGCCCTCTGACTTTCCAAGGGGGCTCGGAAGGCCAGAACTACCCATGTAAGTCCACTGTAAAACACAGTTGATATGCCTGAAACCGAATATGTATAGTATACTCTTTATGCAAAACATAGTTTTTTTTCCCGAGTCTTTGTAAATATTTGTTTACTTTCCATACATTGTTAACCACATTTTCGGTCTCACCTACGAAAAGATTTATGTTAAATAATGCGAAGGGGGCCCGGAACGACGTCGTTGAGATTCCACGAAATGACGCCTCTGGCGATAAGCAGCCTATTGTGGCCACTGTGGCAACGTAAGTAACGCAAAACTTTTGCAGAGCTAACAACGCCGTAATCTTGCCGTTTGAAGGTGCAGAAAGCAACTGAGCAAAAGATTAAAAAATATTGCTGTTAATGGTTTTATTTTTTTTTTTGCTTTTTTATACCTACCTACACCGAACGAAGTGGACACAAGGTCTAGCTCAGACCTCCACCTCTTTCTTTAAACTTGGTCAATAAAATAGCCAATTTGGCTCGTTGGCTCGAGGCCAAAAATTCCCACTGCTCCATAGCTCGCATTAAATCAGGACAGTATTGATACCCCAAAACATTTGCAAACAGGAGTTTCATCACTAACCGAATAAACTTCAGTTTCAAGTTGCTTCCCTCGAAATGTCTCTAAAATGCAAATTTAGTTAAAGTCAATAAAACGCTCAGTTCTTCTGTGTTTGAGTCCATGTTTCAACGCTGGGAATTACCATTTTGAAGCTCTTCTGAATGGAAGAACTCGAATCGAAGTGTCTTTCAAATCGAGGACAAAATATCCGATTATGTTGCGGATGATTGGAGAGGGCTGGGGACGAAATTAATCAGAAATAGGCGAAGATTTCATGATTCACATTCTGTAGTTCTTTGTTCTGTTATTTGAATGCTGATTATTGCCGTTCATTTTGAGAAAAGATTTCTAACTCGGAACTTGAAGTGCAGGTTCTCACTAGCCACATTTGTATTCCCACTGAAACTATCGAATTCCCGCTGAAACTATCCCCCTCCCTCACCCCCACCCCCGGGCAAGACTGGCACTATGTCCTGCCGTAGCGTTTTGTTTTACCCCCAAATAAACCCAGAATCAGTTCAGGGTTAAAAATGGTTCTTGTTCCTCGAATCCAGTTTCCAGCGAATTCTGGCCTAACAGCTAGTACTGATTTAGCATGATGTTTACCCTATTACGACCGAATAGCCAAGCTCCTCATAAGATCCTTGGCCCAGTTCGGTAGATAGATAGATAGACAGATAAATAAAAATTTTTATTCGCCAAAAGCTTGTCATGGCTTACACCAAATGGTATCATCATAGATGCAACCCATGAACACAAACATAAATCATAATAGGCCTATGTATGTACAACAATCATAAATAACTTTACAAATTTAATTAAAGGACCCCTGCACTATTTACTCTTTAACTTACAGTATCTTAAAATATTTGAATACTTTAAGACTATGCTGCGGTTTCAACAAATAACCCACGGTTTTGGCTGTTTTAAGCCTTTTCCGAGACCTGTTGACTAATAGAGAAAACAGGGAAACAATTTACGTCACCGGTTTCTCTGATGGAAAACAGCGTGGTACACAAAGAAGGTATGAAAAGACGGCAAGTGAGAAAATAAGCGTGGTTTTGTTAGAGGGGTTAGAATGTACCGTACGAAATTGGGGTCTCCGAGTTTAGGGAAATATTTCGAGGGATTATGGAAGTAGGTTGCGTTAGTATTATAGGTGAGACATGTCCTTTAACAGCTCGGCTTACGCTTCGTTAAGAAAAAGGAACAAAACTATTTGCGAACCTCTTGTGGTCACATTTGTTTGGCTGCAACTTTTAAACCTCAGTCAACCGTTGTTCTCTAGCTAATTCAGCAGGGTGCGCCCCCCCCCCCCCCGAGTAAGTATTTTAATGCAGTTTGACTTGCCACCGATTTTCACCGGATCACAGCCGTGATGAAGTTTTCTTTTTCTCGTGCATGTTTCGTCTGTTCTCGACTTTTTACCGGATTCTTATCGGATTATTGCTAAAAGGGGGGATAGGGCCCCCGTCCCCCAACATGGTTTGAGAGAGAAATCCGTCTTTAGCCCAAAATAAGTTTTTGTTTGCGCGGAGAGCCAGCAAAAGTATACCAACATTATTCCTGGAGAAATTTTTGTACAAAAAGCTCTGATAGAGAGAAAGCCAATAGAAATACATCTAAAGTATTCCATCGGCACAATTTCACCCTAAATAGCTTCTGTCGGGCAAGAAGTCGCGACAAAAGCATATATATTTTGTTGGATGTTTTCGTACAAAATCCTTTTCTAGTTATCGTATTCTGATTCGAAATCCAACTTGTCGGCTAACAGAATGAATAACACGCTAAGCATGAAATTTTGTTTCAGCTTCCTGATCAAACCGGCAGAAAGACGTCTGAGGAAATCCGTAGGGACAGCAGAGCTGGTCTGGTGGAGTCGGACTCCGACTGACCGAGACGGTCTCGAGACGCCTTTTTCAAGGACTCGGACTTGTCTCGGACTCGAATTTGCTGGACAGTTCTGTGGGAGAGTTTGCCCAAAATAAGCATTCGTCGGGCGTCAAGCGCCGACAAAACAAAACAGAAGTTTCTGTCAAGAAAGGCTTTCGGCACGACACAAAACCCTGCTCTGTCAACTCTGTTTAGTCGGTATGTTCTGCTTCGAAAATTCATCTTGTCGGCATCGTAAATAGAAGTCATATTGCGTCCCCCCCCCCCAAGTGTCGTGATACACAGCCTATCTTGGGTTCTTGGCATAAAGAATCATTACGCAAAGGTGCACTCGATAGATACCGTGAAACAGACGGACGGACGGACAGATGTAAACGATGTCGTCGTATCCCTCACTTTCTTTGGGGATTTTTCTTTTCTTTCGTCCGAAGAATGCGTAGAGAATAGAAATGCGAAATCAGTACTGAACTAGAATCAAGACTAGGATGTACTAGCCTATTCGTCCTAGTTACTTTTAGGAATCTTGCCAAACCGGATCGAACTAATATCGATTATAGTACAGTAGACAAAGTTAAGCTTCGCTATTTGTCCCGCTTCTATTTGCACAATTACATTTTCTTGAATTGTGTTCAGTGTGTACGGTACGGATATGTCATCTAGCGGCCAAATTGCACACTACAGTACACAATTGTACTGGATCCGGACACTTAGGGGGGGAGGGGGTTTCCCGGAATTCCGGTGATGGTGGTTTTGGGGATTGTCACGATGAAACTTAGCAGGCATATCAGGGACCCGATCAAACTGACTTCAAAATAAAAATTATGTCGATCTGATAATGGTGGAGGGAGTTGAGGCAGGGGAATCGGGAATATTCAGTCACGCGTAACTTTGGAACGAGTGATCGGATTCGAGTGAAATTTAAGAATTGGACAGAGGACATTTCTCTTGTGATCTTTTTCATACCCGGACCGGATCCGGCAACTATTGGCGGGGTGGGGGGGGGGGCGGAAATACGTAACCCGCTTAGAATGGAGAGATCGGGATGGAAATTTGTGGGAAGAACAAACAGATGCTCTAGGTAAATCATTTACTGAATCGGATTGGATACGGCCACCGTGGGGGAGTTTGGGGGTGGGGTGGGGGGGCGGAAATCTGATACGTCAGGAAAACGGATACGTCAGCTGAATTTTATTGGAGCTATATTTCGGCCCTTCTTGGCAAGGGTCCTCTTCAGGCTCAAAACCGCTCAAGTTGGAAAGACGAACTTGTGTTTCCCACGCCTCCCCCCCCTGGACAAGGAACAGCCATCTCATCGAAAAGTTCCGTATAGCTGATCCGTCTGCGGCTGTCCTGAGATCCATCAACAGGATGAAGGAAAGCTGTAGCCACCCATGGAGCTCCATGATGTTCCGGTTTACTGAATTTTAATTATTTTGGTTGTTGTTGATGCTATGTTGTTTCTCTCTTTTTTATTTTTTACCATACTCCGTCTTTACCTAGACGGGTTACAAATAAAATTTAATTTAATTTAATTTACTTTTGATCAATCAAAACATCTTAACCCATGCAATTGCCATATGAGCTTACAGCTCTTGTTCTATAAATCAGTCGATTTTCTACCGAAATAGTAGCTTTTTCCTTAAAAGAGAGTCGGTTTTCTGAAAATCAAAATGACCAAATGACTCGAAAAGTTCTGAGCAGTAGGAACAGTATTCGAGAGACACAACAGAGCTAACTAGGTTCTGGGCGTAGAGAAAGTTTTTATTTCCTCCAGCTATATTTCGCTGTGTCTCAAAATCAAAAGAAGGAAAATAAATTCTGGCCAGGTGAAAGAATTCTTTGGAACCTCACATTTTTTGTCTTGATGATGTTTCTAACTTAATTCAACTCCTTACATGACTGGTTCCTTTGTCAGAAAACTTCTGAGCAAAATTGAGTAATCGAATATTCTATATGACTCAGTCCAAAACACGCCAGTGATCCTCAGGAAGAACGAAAAAACGTCGCACTAACGACTCAAACTCAACTACTCAAATCCTGTCTGTGTCAACCTGTGTGTCAACCAATCACAGCGGCTCTTCCGCTAGGTACATGGCGATTTTGCATCGGCAAGAATAGTTTAGTCATCAAGAGTTTTGGTTTTACCTCCATTCACCAGAAAACAGTCACGCATAGTGTTGCCAGATTGGCGGATTTTACGTCAAACTGGCGGATTTTGTCGGAGACTGTCGTAAATGTTTCTGCAACTGGCGTGTGGCGTAAAACGTGGCTGTTTTTCTTTTTAACTGGCGTTTTTTTGGCGTGATGTGAAAAATTGACTATCTTTCCGAAAAAGACATTGTTTTCAGAAAAATTGACTGCTCTTACCTTACGTCGTTTTACGTCGCGACCGAAGGACGGAAATATTTTTGGAGGCTTAGATTTTTCTGGTGTATTTTTCAAAGGCCGTGGTTTTTTTTGCCGCGGTCTGGCAACACTGGCTACGCGCGAAATTCAAAAGTCGATTGCAACGTGGAACGTAAAATACTAAATGGAAGTCCAATCTCATTGTGATAGCTGTGAGGAATTAAGAAACCAACTTGGCTTGACCGAAAAAGATTTGTCCTCACCACCCAAGCCAAGGAATGCTGGCTTGGTACTTGCTGCTTGTTTTGGTTGGTTCCATTCTCTTTTTCTTTGACTTTGGTGTGACCTTTTAGTGTGGTCTAAACAAAAGGCTTGATGTAGACAGCATTTGGTAAGTATAGCTAGTGCAGCTGACACATCTGCTTTGTACAGTAGAGGTATGCTTATGTGAACACTTTTTTAACTGTTACACTATCTTGCTTTTGTCAATTGCATATAAAAAAGTAAAATGGAAAAGAAAAATTACAAACTTAATATCAGTTAACAGCCAAGTATTTCAGGGTTATCCTAGCACAAAGTTGAAATAGAAATTCAATACACTTTCTTTGATTTTGAATTAAAAAAAAATCTTCTTCCTCTTTTTTTTGACTGCATCTGGAGCTTCGGACCGCCATCTTTTCCATTGAAGTTGCGTTCCACTTGGCAAAATTTACAAATTAAAAAAGGAAATCAGCTGATAGTTCAGTCACTTTAATCAGTGAATTAGCAAAGTATTCAAAAAGTGCAAATGGCGTGACTGGTAACTGGAACCTATACTATTTCCATCAGAAGTTAACCTGTCTATTCCATTGCCCAGCTTTGGTTGTCTTTCTGACCATAGAAATTTCCAAAAAAGGTTAACAGTATATCAAAAGAAAGCCATCTTCTTCTTCTTCATCCTCCGAGATAATAGCGCGCAAGCTGCATTGCCAATACATGATTTTCTGTGATGACCCAAAAATTTTCTGGGGACTTTGTTACTGTTACGGCTGGTCATCCAAATTTTGTTTCCGTCACGTAATCATTGTTTAACCTTGGTACTTGGAAAAATATGAAAGCAAATTGTATGATTGTTAGAAACAAACATGAATTGAATATAAGAAAAACATTTAGTGTTTTCAACAGAGAAGATCTTTGTCTTTTTGGCCAGTTTTTGGCTGACAGAAATTGCCGGCGACTCTCTTGTACTGTAACGACACGGGATGCCGTGATTCTATTTCCGTCACAACAGTGCCTAAATATCTGAATTTAGAAAGATTTATCAGTGAATATGATTTTATACACACATCTTCCAACAGGTTTAACTATTTTAGACAGGTTGTGGTGCATCTAAGGCACATCTAAGCTAGAAAACTAATTCCGTCGGGTGGTGACGGAAATAGAAACCGACGGAAATAGTATAGGCTCCAGTATCATCAGTTTTTATTGAAAAAAATGCCTTGTTTGGGTTTGTTTTTTTCTTCTGCAATCGTTCACATGTACCAGAGGTTCACATAAGCATACCTCTACTGTACTATCAAATACAAAATTTAGCATGTCCAAAATCCAGACATAGGTGAGGTGTAGAGTCTGCCTGACTCTACAACTTCCTGTTCCCTGAACAGCTTTCCTTTACGTCTGCTGCCAAACCATTGGCATTGGCAGACTCAGTTAGAAAATCCCTTCTTCACAGTCTAGTACAGTCTACCACAAATCCCTGATTTTTGGATACCCTATGCCAAATGCTGGGTATATCTAGCATTTGGCATAGCCTATGCCTAACGCTGGATACCCTATGCCAAACGCTGGATACCTGTTGGTAACCTAACCCTGACCTACCTCAGTATAAAAATGTTCTGATTGTTTGATTTTTTAGCTTCACTCAAATCATCAATATTTTACTGGGTTACGGTATCCAGCATCTGGCATAGGGTATCTAGCGTTAGGCATAGGGTATGCCAAACGCTAGACATATCCAGCGTTTGGCATAGGGTATCCAAAAATGAGGGGTTTGTGGTTGACTGGTCTAGTACACTAGCCCTCAATCAGTCACGGTGCTCAAACGTCTAGCACCATGCCAGAGTGCTGGACGTTTGAGCACTGTTCCTTGAAATTCATGCATGGTGCATGGATTTCAGCATACAGTGCACACATGAAAAAGCACAATTTCTATTGTTACACACTAAATACCGGCTCGACATGCCTGTGCTCATGTGTGCACTGCATGCTGAAATCTATGTACCATGCATGAATTTCAAGGTACGGTGCTCAAACGTCAGTCATGGTACTAGAGGTTTGAGCACCGTGACTGAAAAAGGGCTAGTGTACTAGACTGCTTCTTCAGTTCTTATAATATTGTTTTCAGGTGGTTCAGCCTTGGCAGTCAGTTTGATCTGCATCCCTTTTGTCCTTCCTGGCTTTAGAAGGATTTGTCTACCCTATGTACCAGCAAGTACTGAACAGGTAAATATTTAGTCACCAAAGTAGAGCCAATAACTTCGAATGACATCAAAGATTATGGTGAAAACTCAAACCTAGCAAATATTTATGTGCAGCATTGAGCAAGTGATTTAGTGATTTAAGTTAAAGCCATGAAATGTGATTTTCTTTTTATCTTTGTTCTTTTTTGGTCAGTTGTCCAAGTCAGTTGGTCAGCACCCCATTATGGCCAGGTTAGACATTCTAGCATCCCAACAATTAGAATGCCTAGATGTAAGTTACAAAAACCAGGGATTCAGTTAGGTTTCATTCTTTGTATCGGAAGAAAGTTGAATTGTTTTGAAGTACTTGGTTTTTTTGGTGATATTGTTGTAACTGAAAAATGGTCCTTACGGTCTGATCTGAAGATGGAACCTTACACCGTGAGTTTAGAGTAGCGCGTGCCGATGCGTACGTAAGGCGGTGGGTAAGTAAGGGCGGTAGTAGACGAGGTTTACGTTAACATTAGTGGTTTTATTTCTGACTTACTCTTTATAAAGATATCCCAATCCGGGTAAATAATATCACGATCGATAACGATAATAGACTAAGTCATGTGTGACTTACAGAATATGAATGACGAATAATAGACAACTAAACGAGCTTATATACTCCTAACTGCACAAGTGAAGGTTCAACTGACGTAATATACAATTTAGCTTCCTGACCGGAAACTACCTGATGTCGACGTAGTATGGAATTTAGCAATATCCAACTGACGTGGACTTCAGTTTAACAGGATGTTATTTAAGTTCTGAGTCTTCATTTGTGAAATTAGATTCTAAGAAGTACCAAAGGATCATGTTCACTTCCGTATGTACATGTAGTCAGTTAAGCACTTGACATAGAGCCCGACACAACAATATGAAGTTTGTAGTTTATCATTTATATATGACTATATGAAGGGAAAATAAGAGCAAATTTGCCAGAAATTTAGAAACCAGTTCAAAGAAGCATACCTCTACTGTACACGAGCACAATTTAGATATGACTTCTGTTCTTCTTGGTTGTATTCTAACGTCTGACCAACAGTTACTGAAAACTACCAGCGCTGTTCCAGCCTGCAACATAGTTACCGTCAGAGGCGTCACTAGCCAAAATGTTTGGGGGTGGGGGGGGGGGGGGGGGGGGGGGGCAAGGCATTTACCGACTGCCTGGCAATTTTTACCAACTATTTTGCAGAAAAAACGACTGTTTTCAAGAAAAGAATGACAGTTTTGAAATAAAGTCACTGATTTTTAGAAAAACCAACTGTTTTGACAAAAAATCGACTGTTTTCATGAAAAAATCAACTGTTTTGACGAAAAATCGCGGCGCTTCGCGCCGACTCGGGTATTTTTTACCGACTGGCCGACAAGATTGTGGAGGCGTCCCCCCTCCACCCCAGTCGTGACGCCCCTGGTTACCATTGGAAATGACTCTAGCTTGCAGTGTGACAGTGTATTTTGAGGCACACTTTAGGTCAGGCAAGCGATCTTACCATGAGAGTGGGAAAACTAGTTGTAGGCTGGTCTTGTAAGCATCGCAGGCCAGCTGTCCCTGTATCAAGACCATACGGAGTTGCAGATCGAGCTACCTCGGACATTTCTGTACATCGACGATTCCAGATCCCCAAGCAGGGGTGTCACAAGGGGTGAGGGGGGTGCAGCACCCCCCTCCAACTTTTTGAGAATCGGTAAACTTTTGGGCCGGGAATTATCGGTATTTTTTCGATACCCGAACTATTCGATATAGGCCATCTACCGGGATTTGGTAGTTCGGTACAAATCGGTACAAATCTATTCAGTTTAAGGACCGGGGTTCGGCATAATTGCCAGGATTCGGTAGTATCACGAATTCGTTTAGCAAATTTACTGAAATTATTTGGTAGTTTTTCGGTGCCAGAACTATTCGGTATATTTATGGAGATTCGGTAGTTACACATAGTCACGAATAGGCTATTGGTCCAAAATTATTCGCTATCATGATTGGGATTCGGAAATTTGTTTGGTAAATTTCTTTCTGGACCATCTTTAGTAACGAAAATCTCCGTCAAATTCGTTCCATTTTCTTTCGGTTTTCTAAATATTTGCTACGCCCCCCCCCCCCCCCTGCACAAGGAACAGCCATCTCATCGAAAAGTTCCGTATAGCTGATCCGTCTGCAGCTGTCCTGAGATCCATCAACAGGATGGAGGAAAGCTGTAACCACCCATGGAGCTCCATGATGTTCCGGTTTACTGAATTTTAATTATTTTGGTTGTTGTTGGTGTTATGTTGTTTCTCTCTTTTTTATTTTTTACCATACTCCGTCCTAGACGGGTTACAAATAAAATTTAATTTAATTTAATAGTTACCGCGAATCCCAAGTTTCCAGTTTCAACACAGTTATACTGAATATGAATATTATTCGGTAGTTTTTCGATACCAAAATAATCCGGTATAGTAACCGGGATTTGCTAGCTATACAGATTGCGAACAGGCTGTCGGTCTAATCTTATTCGGTACAATAACTGGGATTCGGTAATTTATCCAGTATAGTTGCCAAAATTCGGTAGTTGCCACGAACCTCGAAACTCGAAGAGCTTGAGTGAAGCACTGGTCGCAGACAAAAGGACTGATCCATGATTTAATCGATAATCCTTCCTTTTATTTTGGATCCCATAAAGAAGCTGTAATCATAAATGTTTCGAAAATTCCGCCTCTTGCACTTTTCGTAATATTGTCGTTTTTGTGGAAGGGCACGTCATTTAACTGTTTTTTTTAGGATTGGGATTTGAGAAGCATGAAAAGCTAGAATCTGCAAGGTAATGCTTAAATTTGGCAGGAAAAAGCCAACAATAGCTGCTGCTGCCGGGAAGTCGTCCATCCGGTTTCTCGAAATTCTTAGGATCTTGGTGTTTAAAATGGTAGAATTTGTAAGAGAAGCAGTTAAATCTTAACCTACAGGGGACGAAAGTGGATTTAAAAAAATTTCGCCTGCGCCGCTCGTTTAATTTTGTCTTGGGGATAATAAATAGAAGCTGTCACTGTAATCGTGCCCTGCAATATATTGTCTAAGTGGGCTTCGCCAAAACGACTTTCATGCTGCCCTTTAGTGTTACTCTTTGTATGCAATCCTTTCTGTTCAGTAATCTAGAGCTCGAATTCCCAGTTTCTAGGATTCGGTAACATTTTACGCTCTGCACCCCCCACCCCCCGGCCCCAACGAAAATGTACTTGCAACGCCCCTGTCCCCAAGTCAACATTATTTTCTCACCTGAAGGCACCCCCAAAAATGCACTCCGTCATACCTACAACAGCGACCTGCGGTACTTATATTTCTCACTACTGTTGCAGTGGAAGACATCGTCGCAAGTTTCAGAGCGGACTGGAGACTCTTCTTAGCCGCCTGGGAGCCTCTGGTCTCAAATCGAAGGTCTAGGGTAGGGAAAGGCTAAGGTTTAAGTTGAAGGACTTCGGGTTCAAACCATTCATTTCCTAGTAACCACTCATTTCCTAGTATTGGGGAAAGCCTTCAGTTCTAAGCTGGGTGCCTTAGTGGCTGAGGCTTTTCTGCATGTTGTATGGACAGAAGGGATTGTCAGTAGGACATACATCCAATCCTAGAATAGAATTTTATTTTTCTAAAGCAGTTGTCACAGCGTTACCGCCGAATTTGACCTTTTCTTCATAAAAAAATGATGAATAACACTATCACTCTATAGTCTTGTCACGAAAGAAAAAAACACAAAAAATGACTAACTTATCGGTTTTTGTACAACTCAACAAATGCTGGAACAGAACTCCTTTTATATCTTTCATGAAGAGGGGCCACAGGTGCTAGTTTGGGGATTTCTTTCGCTGGGGTCTAATACGTATAGGGGGGAGGGAGAATATTACGCAATCGGGAAAAGATAGGGTTTTAATACCGAAATCGATGCTAAGGCGGGTTCATCTCTCTTCCACTGTAGCCAGCTTGAACCTTGTACCATCAGTACAATTTAGTTTGTATATATTTATTGTTTCGTTTTATAGCTGTTTCCCAATGAACAGGCCATCAAGTCCTTTGGGATTTTGTTGGAATTTAGATACCTCTTTATATAAATAACAAAGAACTGGAACTTGATCACAGTCTGAAACAAATATTGGTAACTGGCATCGGCGGTATCAGTCCAGGTCAGAAGAGAGAAAAGAAGGGCACAAATGGAATGAAATTCAATGTGAAATTCAATGAATTTTGAAATTCAAAATTCAATTTGAATGTGAACTTTTTATTCAGGTGATGACTTTCCTATGGCAGCTACAGAATAGCCTAGTCTTTTATAATGTACAGCATGTTCATTTGTTAATAATTCTTGTTATTTCAATCTTTTTACCGCTATAGATTGTTCATGATTTGTTCTTTAATTTCCATGCCATCAACTCTTTTCTTTGACAAAGTGTTAATTAGGTGTCATGTTTGTTAAACTAATACGAGCCATGCCAGGGCAATGGCAGTCCTCACTGTATCGCTTTGCATGTTTTTTTAGTCTGTTAAAATAATGATAAAAATTGACAATGATTTTATTTGTTTTCAGGTTCAGAATGTGCTAAAAGCATTGAGGTTCTGCGATAAATCTGGTCGGCTGTTAGACATTGGGAGTGGTGATGGACGTATTGTAAGTATATCTCTAGTGTGCTGACGTAGATTCACTGTAAAAAGTTTTACCGTATAAAGATTAAAGTTAACTGCAGTATTTGCTCCTCGGATTATCCTTATCTCTACGCAGATAACACTGTAAAAAGTTTTCTCCGAATAAGGTTTTATTGTGATAAAATTAATCCGAATTAGGGGTAGTCTTATCTCAGTAAAGACAAGAGTAATCCCAGTAGCAAATACTGCAGGATTTTTTTTTACAGTGAAGATTAATACCAAAATAAAGATAAGATGAATCCGAGTAGCAAATACTGCAGTTAACTTTTATCTTTATAAGGAGAAACTTTTTACAGTGTTGTTGTAATTCTTAAACCCCTGAACAAACGCGCACCTGCCTACTTGCCAACTCTCAGAACAGCGAGCTGGTGGACATGAGTCACAGCAGTGTGACTGTGACCTGGCCAGCTCACCGTGTTCGCGGACTTACCGACTTTAAGAATTTCAAATTTCAAATTCACTATATTCTCCAAATATTCTTTTACAACGAATAGCATAGGACGTCAACGAAAATAATAACCCTTTTGATTTATCATTGACTTATGGCGGTTACATTAAAACGATACGTACAAATATAAATAAACTTCTATAAATAAATATAAATAAAAAGTCATCAATTCATAAAAATATTAAACTTATCGGTAACTATATATCTACAATTATAAAATGACAAAATATACAATTAGCCTTTGTCAACAATACCTCAAAATATTTACAGTTGGAAGTCATTTTGTTGTATCGAATTAAAATGTTTCACGAAATACGGCACGAAGGACTTGAGAAAACGATCCGACGAAGCAGCTGGAGGCATTTCTAATAGTTGGTGTTTGAGATTTTTTGATCCCCGGGTTATTTTCTCAAGTCGACTCTTTTATCGATGACAGGTGCAAAATTGGGAAGTGCGCAGGTAGGCTAGTGCCTTACGCAGTGGAGCGGTAAAGTGTATATATTTTACCGCTCTAATTCTTACCGCGGTAAGAATTTCCACGTTTAATGATGAGATCTGATCAGATCATCAGAGACGATTCTAAGACTAGCAGTGATACTGTACAGTTGGTACCAATTGCCATATTGTTAAAGTGAGGATTATCTATGGATTAACGTCAACTTGGAATCAAGTGAGTTACAAGTATATTGATTAATAAAGTACATCGTAATCCTAGTTTGTTTAACTCTACATGCCCTAGGAGCCTCCCGCACGAGCCTCCCCCACGCTCTGACAAAAGAGGATACAGATTCTATTGAGAGTGTACAGAAACGTGCTCTTAAAATTATATACAGAGGACCTAAAATGCCTTATTGTTTTCTTTTAAATCATTTTAAACTTGAGACCCTTCATCATAGACGGGAGAGGCTGTGCAGAGATTTTGGCATGAAGTCCCTACAGAACCCCTCCTTCCGCTCCCTTCTGCCGCCTCTCTTCCAACCTCAATGTTTGCGTCCGCAAAGAGCGTGTGCGGAGCGAATACCCAAGCTAGAGCCCCGTTACTACCTTACGGAGCGGTACCGTAATAGTTTTATCCCTAAATTTGTACATATTTTCAACAAAGAGGTGTAGTCATTCTTGTGTGTGTTTCACTTCTATGTTTTTGTGTTAGACCATATTCAGTTTGAATTATTTATCTTGGTATTATGACAGACATTGGCCCCAAGCCACGATATGTGTTGATATTTGAAATAAATTGAAACTGAGAACTGAGCTACCGAACCTAGTATACATCTTCCTCTCTTCTACCGTATTACACTAGCCATGAGACGAACTTTTGGAAAAAGCCGAATGGTGGGAAGGCTATGAGAAAGCGGACGTGAAGTCTGGCCGGAACAACCGAAGCCGCGTTCGATGAATCGGAACTTGTCTTCAGTAGCCTAAACTCCCTCTTCACTGGACTATGGAATCCGTCAGTCTAAAATGGCCCGATTTTATGGCACTTGTAGACTTCAGTTCAAGTGGCATATATTGATTGCTTTTCTTTTGGTCGGTCTCCTGATCGCGAGTTGGGTACTTCCAGACAGGGTTGCCACATCGAACAATTATAGAGAGTGACTTTTGGTCGAAAACAGAGAGTGAACTGGGAGGGAAATTTTATTTTTATGAAAAAATGTGAAATGGTCATTTTTGATTGGAACCACTCCTGCAAAAATACACATCTTGATTTGATTTACATGGAAAAATGTGAAATGGTCATTTTTGATCGGAACCACTCCTGCAAAAATATACATCTTGATTTGATTTTCATTAAAAAAAAATCCGTAAAATAGTCATTTTTGGTCGGAATTACTGCTGGAATGACACATCTCGACATTTTCTGTAATAGAGTGAATTTTATGTCCTACGTAGAACAAGAGTGACAAAAACAAAATAGAGTGACCATTCACACTATCGTGCGACATGTGGCAACCCTGCTTCCGGATGGTGTAGGAGGATGAAACTGCCCCCCCCCCCCTCGCTCGAGATCCGATCTGGCGAGCGATGAGGATTGACATTTGATTGAGCAGCGCGATATTTAATGGAAAATGATTCATTCGGAGTTCGGACTATGGAGTGGCGTTATATTAGGACATGGGATTCTCATATTATCTAATGGATTGAGTATCGTTCTCTTTTTATTAATAGGCTAGTCTGGTAATAAAGCAATACCATTTTCTAAACGAAGGCGTTCACGCGAGTTATGGTAACGGGAGATGGTTTAACGGTCGGACACGCTACCCGACGGTTGATTCGACCTGAGTCTAAGTAACAGTGTTGACATACGTAACAAGGAAACGTTACGTAACAAAACTTGCCAGTCACATACGGACCTGACCAGGTTGATTTGAAAATTGTCACTTCCTGTTTCCGACCACCCGGAGGGAGGGCAATTCGGAATTTTTGTTTTTTCGTAGTCAATAAGCCGGATTGCGAACTGATGGACAAAATGCTCCTCCGGCTGGATTTGAACCTGCGCCCTCCGGCTTGAATTACCGTTGCGTATTGCTCCCGCTGGAGCAAGCTCGTCTGAGCAGTTCTTATTTCCATCTTTACGTATTAGATAAAAGGTTAATGATTATTTATTTTAGGTACTCGCAGCTGCTCGAGATGGCTTCAGATCTGAGGGGATTGAAATCAACTCGGTGCTCGTGCTCTACTCAAAATACAGTGCGTTGAAGAGCGGTCTAAGCAAAAAGGTGTCTTTTTTCAAAAGAGACCTTTGGAAGTATAGCCTAAATCCCTACAAGAGTATAGTCATCTTTGGAGTAGAACAAATGGTAAGTCAGCATAACTATAATAGTATATCAGCTGATTATGTCAGCTGAGGTTTTTAGTGATATTTCTGCCCTTCTTGGCAAGGGCCCTCTTGAGGCTCAAGCTAGTAAAATGGACCATATTTGTCACTGTAAAAAGTTTCTCCGAGAAGGATTAAAGTTAACTGCTTAATAAAACCCATTGAACTTGAATCCCAGTAGGAAATACTGCAAGATTTTGTTTTACAGGTGTAGCTACCTAATTAGACAGCGATAAAAGAGTAAGTCAGTTCAGATTCATTCTAGCAATTTGTCTGCCCTTCTTGACAAGATTCCTCTTCAGGATCAAGTTGGAAAAACGAACTTGTAATTAAAAGAATACACTGTAAAACGTTTCTCCGAGTAAGGATTAAACTTAACTGCAGTATTTGCTACTGGGATTAATCTTATCACTACTGGGATAAGATTAGTCCGAATTAGAAATAATCTTATCTCAGTAGAGAAAGATTAATCCCAGTAGCAAATACTGCAAGTTTTTTTTTACAGTGTAGCTACCACTGCGATAAACGAGTAAGTTAGTTCAGATTCATTCTAGCAATTTGTCGGCCCTTCTTGACAAGATCCCTCTTCAGGATCAAGGTGGAGAAACGAACTTGTAGTTAAAAGAAAATTGCTAGAAGAAATCTCAGCTGAATTTTCCGTTTAGCCAGAGCTGTTGCGAGTCAAGCATATCCGAGATCGAAGTCACGAATAAATCACGTCACGGACAAAAAAGTCACGGACAAAAATCGCTCGAGACGAGACGAGACCGAGTCTGTGAAAAAAGCCTCTCTAGACCAAGTCACGCCCCGAGCCCTAAAAGTATTTTTTTTCTTTGACAATGAACTATGTTCTTCATCAATTTCATATGAGAACGAGCCAGGCGAAATAAATAGACTTGTTTTATATAAATAAAACCGTAGGCCATGGCATCAAAAAAAGGAAAATAAGTCACTAGAGGAAAAGCTCTGTAAGGGGGCATGACTCGGAGGAATTCGCGTCATTCCAGTTCAGCTCTCCAAACGGCAGGGGCGTCACTAGCCTTTTACCTTGGTAAGGAGGGGAGTGTCCGGTTTATGCCGACGGACTCAAAAATGTGCCGACAAAACAGGCGTACATTTCCCGCCAGCACAGAATAGAACTGGGGTAAAACTAACTGTAATGCATCATTGAGATTATTCTTTTGATGTAATTTTGTATATTAAAGTTCACATATTTGGCTTTTCATTTTAACTTTAGCTAAAAAGCGAAGCTTCCAACGACTGTACCAAGAACAAGTTAAACTAAGCGCCGCAGGCGAATTTTGTTGAATCTGCCTTTTTTTCGGAAAAATTTAGCTATACCTACCCTACAAGTTCCAGCTTTTAACGTGTTTCAGACCCCCACGAATTTCAATATAAAACGCCAACTAAATGAAACACCGTTCTTCCAAATAAAGAGTACTACAAAATGCGCCGAAGACGAAATTTTGTGTAAGCTAACTGTAATGCATCAGTTGTGATTATTCCTTTGGTATAATTTCGTATATTAAAGTTCACATATTCGGCTTATCATTTGAGCTTTCGCTAAAAAGCGAAGCATCCAACGACTGGACCAAGACAAGTTAAACCAAGCGCCGCAGGCGAAATTTGTTTAATCTGCCTTTTTCCGGAAAAATATAGCCGATGTACCGACGAGACTTGAACTTCCCGGGTTCGCCCGACAAAGTTTGCAGAATTTGATTTCTTACGTCTAAGTAGAACCCGATGTGCCGACGAGAATACCGAGGCACGACAAAAGCATGCAGAATTCGAACAAGTGAACTTTCGCCGGGCTTCTGTGCCGACGAGTCGACCGACGCCTGACAAAAGCATACAACATTTATTTTTCTGTGTTCGCCCGACGCCCGACGAAAGTACTTTCTCTAGACCTTTGGGGGGGGGGGAGTCCCCCCCCCCTCCATGGTGACGCCCCTGCAAACGGACTGGTTTCTGTCAGTCCCCATTGTCTCACAACCAACACTTGTAGTAACAAGACCAAAGGTTCCGATGGGATCCCAAAATTTTCAGTTCAGATCTATTCAGATATCCGTTTTGCGCTGTCAAATATCAGATATGGATTCAGCATATGGTTTACCCTATAGCGTACGTCGTATCTCATTCCTTCCTTACTTCTGTCCAACTTCAGGTTTCGGCCGGATTCCAGACGAACTACTTGTCTGACAAAAAACTAAAGCTCAACAACAAATTCAGCATGTCTCCTTACCCCCACATCCAATCCAACCTCTAATCAACTTCAGATAAAACTTTTACTTTAACAAATTTTCCGGTTTCAGCCGGATTCCGAGCGATCTATACGTCCGGTCAGAAAATGATTGTCATATACGAATTCAGCTTGTCTTCTTACCCTCAAATTGAACATCTTATCAAATTTAAATAAAACTTTCACTTTTAACAAATTCTCCGGTTTTGACCGGATTCCGGCCGAACTAATTGTCCGGCGAGAAAATAATTTTCATATTCGGACTCAGCACATCTGCTTGCCCCGAAATCGAACCTCTAATCAACTTCATATTAAACTTTTACTTTTCACAAATTTTTTGGTTTTTGCCGGATTCCTGGTGAACTAGTTGTCCGGCGAGAAAATAAATTTCATATTCGAGTTCAGCATGTCTCCTTACCCTAAATCAACTATCTAAATAGCTTTTAAAAAATATTTTTTTTGCCCCTTAATTTGAAACCCCTCCCCCACCCTCAAATATAGGGCGACAGAGCCCATCTTCGAACTTGACCTGTACTTTGACCCAAAGGATGCTCCCACCAAGTTTCATGAAAATATCTCAATCCCCTCGAGAGTTATCGTGCGGACAGACAGACGGACAACTTTTGCGATGTCATAGGTCATAATTTCGTCTCCACTTACGTTTTGGGATCCCAAAAAGACGGATGCATATATTAGTGGGTAACATTCACTTTCTGCTACTGAGACATAACTACTACTGACAGAGCTAACATAGCGTTTCCAAGTTAAAGATGCAAGCGTCACACTTTTGGAAATTTCGTCGGCTCTGCCAAATATCATGGACAATAGGGCCAAGCCAGCACATGACACTACATTCTTTTCTGGCCGATGAATGAAAAATTGTATATTGTATTTGTTGTATTTCATTTTTTTTTTTTTTTTTTTTTACATACTCCGCTTTCAAATGGCGGGTCAGAAATAATTTACTTACTTACTTACTTCCATAGGAAAACCTCCGTTATCATCCACCTAGGGGTCTATTTTGCTGTGTCTGTCACAAAGTGCTGATGGTGAGGCATAGGGAGATTAACAGAAATTAGTCCGATTGGAAGCGTTGAACAATAGAATATGGCGTATTACAAACTTGTTAATTGCACTCGTATTTGTGCTTCCCATCTTGTGAACTAACTGTTATTCCCTCAACCAGAGTCGTTACCAGCCAAACTGATTTTTTTTTTTGTCTGGGAGGGGGGGGGGGGGGGGCAAGGTCTTAACCGACTGTATTTTTTTACCGACTGTTTTTCGGAAAAATTGACCTTTTTTCAGAAAAAATCGACTAGTTTTCCAGAAAAATCGACCGTTTTTACGAAAGAACCGGCTGCATATGTTTAAAGAAAAATCGTCCGTTTTTAAGAAGAACGACTGTTTTTGAAGAAAAATCGCGGCGCAGGTTTTTATTTTCACGGACTGGCTGACAACCATAGGGGGCATCTCCCCCCCCCCCCCTCAACCATGACAGCTCTGTCCGCACCAGCCTACCCAAAAATGAAACACATCCTCATCCAACTTACCACACATTCGGCAGAAGTAATCAGTTTTCTTGTCTCCCCTGTTGCTAAATCTCTCCCGTAAAACTAACTAACCATCTTAACATCTCCTCTGATAATCCTACTTTGAAATAAATATTATTTCAGGGCGTTTGAACTACTGGAGGGGTATCCGACCTTGGACAAGATTTCAAATTTCCAGAGGAGTCTTTCCTTCAGAATAATCTATCTGGCTTAAAAAGGAACCAATAAAAATAAAAAAACATACTAGATTGGAGCTAATTGAATGGTTTACATATTAGGTAAATAAATATTGCTTCAATATCTCTAGTTAAACATATTTTTCTTTTCAAACAATCAAATCAATCAAATCGTTTATTGACAAACCAACTTCGTAGCTTTTGTCGTCAGAAGATGCTAAGTTACTCTGGTCATACGGTAATAAAATAAAAATATACTACAAGATCCCTTCATTCTAACCTTACTTCGATTGACTACAAAATGACGAGAATGGTAAAGTTAGCCAAGTCGTAGCCAGAAAATCCCTTTCAAAGCAGCTTCAAAACAAAGAAAAGGCACAGAATTTGAATATTTTTGGACACATGACTGTTCAAAAAAGTCATATTTTGCCTCTTGACTGTCAAGACAGCATGTACATTTCTTTTTAACATTTTCGCGGTAGTGTAAAAACAAGGTCAGGTACTCCTCCTGCACCGCTAAAAAAGAGACTAAACGGCGTTTTTGCGAGTTTCATCTTGTGGGTCGAGTGTGTGGCAGACCTTTATTTTTCCGTGACAAACACTCAGAAACGTGTGTGATACAAATATGCAGCGGAAAAAAGCCTTAGGCGGACTTTGTACAAAGTTGATTGTTCAGAAACGAGAAAATGTGAGAGTTCCGGCGTCCAGCTCTACTTTAGACTACCAAGACACCTGCGCACCATGCGCAGTGTGGCATTTTGGTCTAACTGCAGATCAAAACTCACGTATTGAAAGAATCCAAAAACGCGCTCTCCATATTATCCATAAAGGCCCAAAGTACCCTACTCCCTTCTTCTAAGCACATACACAATTGATACCTTGGGAGAAACGGAGACTGAGCCTATGCACCGTAAAACCCTCCTGCACCGTAAAAAAGGCCCAAAAGTACCCTACTCCCTTCTTCTAAGCACATACAAAATTGATACACTGGAGAAACGGAGACTGAACCTATGGCTCGAGATCGGTAAAAAGCTTCTTTCGCACCCCATCTACAATGAGTTTCTCCCTCCCCCATACAACAATGTAAGGGAAAGGCAAGAGCGAGCAGTCTCTACGAAGGTCCCAATATTCCAACCGGTAGCGGCCAAACACAGCCGTTACCAAAATAGTTTTGTACCAAAGACTGTTGAAATTTTAAATAGCCTTTGACTTTTTTATTTAATTTAATTTCAAAATAAGTGCGGCACAACATTTCATGCGCGAGCAAATTAATTGGCACCTGTCATTAACCTACAACTAAAGCATATATACAATTGCCATAAAATAAAGACAGTAATTCAAGTAAGGTTGTTATGATACAAAGTAAACTGAGGCACAAAACTATTACGGTACCTTTCAGTTTTAAAAGCGACAGGTGTGAGTTTTGGTACTTTCATAGCTGCTTCTCTTGGAGGTCCATTTGTACGTACTTTTAAATGTAAATGTGATACTGATAAACTTGTGCATGACAGTACTCACCAGTTTTGGTTTTGTAACCGTGAAAGTGTGAGCGAATAAATTACTATTCTATCATTTTATCCATTCTATCCATCATGTTCAAAGTCTCCCATTTCTAGATGGAACCACTGTCGGCGAAATTTTCCAATGAACTATCGGACGGTTCTCGGATCGTTGCTTGCCGATTTCCGATTCCGGACTGGACCCCCATTCACAGTATCGGACATGGTATTGATGCAGTTTGGGTGTATGAAGTCTCAAGGAAAAACAGGAGCCCTAGTCAGGAAGAATGCAGTTAACCCCCACTAACATTAGAGGTATTCGACTTAATTGGAAAAATAGTTTAATTTATTCGTAAAGACAGATGACAACATGTATTTCTCTAGTCCCAACTTAATGCTATCAAACGACAATGGGTGGCACTTAAGAGCGTGTTCCACCCTCGTACCAATAGTAACTATTAGTTACTAAATCCGTTCCAACCTCACGAAAAGTTACTACGCTGACCGTTCCAGCCTTCTCGAAATAGTAACTAATTGCTTACCACGCTCAGCGTGGTAAGCGTAGTAACCACGAATCTCTTGTCACGTGATTGGTCGGATTCACCCGTGGCATGATATTCCGCTGGAAAATAGAATAATCGTTCCAGCCTTGACGACAAAAAGGCAGAATTTGTGACGTCATGCGTGGTAAATACGATAAGTAGGATGGAACACGCTCTTAACCTATTGTGGGTGGTTGGGGCTTAACCTATTGTGGGCGGGTGGGGCTTAACCCATCCATACCTCAAATGACCTTAAATCGCACTTCCAGCGAGATAAGGTGGGGTGATCCTCCTATTGAGTTTCTCGCGGGTTGGCAGCTTGATTGGTAGATTGTTGTTGGCCACCGCAAGGTCAGCGAGCCCCGCCCCTTGTCACCCACCCACCCATTGAATGAATGAACTTTATTACCCGTAAATGTAAAACACGAAATACGGAGTATTATGAAAGAAATAAAACGATAAATAACGAAAAAACAACAACAACAAACAAGTTAACAAAACTTGTCTTGGGCTGAAGGAACGTCTATCACCGAAGTACGGACCTAATCGCCCATACATGCCACCAACAAGTATCCATCTTAGCTGGAAAGAAGACGAAGAGACAGGTGACTCTAAAACCAAAATGCAGAAGAATCTTTACCCTTTCGACGACCCAATCGAACAACAAAAACAGTAGCCGAGTCCAGAATCAAATCACAGCACCAGCTTTAACTTCATCCAACTTTCAGAGAAGAAGTTCACAAAAGCAGATATTTAAGGAAGAAGGTTTAATTGCTTTTTCCACAAGTTTATTTTACAGCTTGAGCGGCTTGAGCCTGAAGAGGACCCTTGCCAGGAAGGGCCGAAAAATAGCTCGAATAAAGTGTAGCTGACTTATCCGTTTTGCCCCGTCAAATATGATTTGCAGTCAGCTTGGGCTGAAGGAACATCTAAACTAACAAAACAATATGAACAAGCTAACCAGCATCAATAACAAAGAATGTCCGCAGAGGGTCGTAAGCGTGTATGAAATTAATTGTCTTTTTACACAGGTCATCACTCGAAGTCTGAATACGTCTATTAGTCCAAATCGAGCAATTGTGGGTGGGTGGTGCCTATTAGATACCTTACTGCTTAGACCGTTCTTAAATGCAGTGCATTTTGAATAGAACCCAAGCACCAAGTTAATTTCAATCCCCCCCCCCCCCAGGCTTAAAGCCATCTTGGGCGGCGTGAGATCCTAAAATAAGGAATTTGTACAAGGAATTAATCGTGACCAATAACTGTTTAGACGAACTTGCCTTCGAACAGTACCTACAGGCTTCTGACCTGTAGTGGTTGGCGAGCGGTGATAACGGTGGCTCAGTTGGTTAACGCAACGGCAATCCAAACCTAAGGTCGCCGGTTCAAATCCAGCCCAAGAGTATCTTTTATCGTTCGGTTCACCATCCGTTTTATTCACCAGTTAAGAACTGAAACGGTTGTTTTATTATTTTCACTAAATCGTCAATATCTGATGCCCACTGCTACCCACCGTTCGGCGTACACGAACCGTCGTCTGGTCTAGCCTATAAAACAAGAGCTGAAAGCTCATGTGGCACGTGCAGTGATGGTTAGCATGTGCATCAACTAAGATTCGCGTAGTCAAGGGTAGATGGTTCTTCCGGTACCCCCCAACTCCCCGCAGTGGCTGGGACCGATCCGGATGTATTACTTGCAAATCTGGCTCACAAGTTTTGTCAGGATGCGTCTATCGGTTCCGCTCGTAGACGTGTCCCGAGATTTCCAGACTCCCAACTTTCATCTCCCCCACAGTGCCCGGATGCGGTTTGGATCTAGAATTGGCAAATGGGAAATGGAGGGAGGGGTTTTGGCATGCCTAACTCTCAAACGAGCAATCCGATGTGGAGGAAATCTGATAGTTGGCAAGAGCACATGTCCCAGATATTCCGTTTTAGGGATGGACAGGACCCGGCAACTGTGGAGGGACTTGAAAGGGAGATGGGGGGGGGGGGTCGAAAATCTTGGCATGCTAAGAATGGAGGGAGCGGGACAGGACTTGGCGGGAAGAACAAGTATAAGCCATAGGTGTACCATTTATAGAACGGACCGGATCCGGGCACTGTGGGGGAGATTGGGGGGAAGTCCCTGTGTCATTCAACTCTCGAACGAGTGATCCGATTCGGATGGAACGTAATAGTTGGCAAGGGACACGTCGTAGATGTCATACTTACAACTTCGGACTAGATCCGGTCACTGTAGGTGAGTTGAGGGGGGGGGGGGGCAGCAATCTTGTCGATCGTTTTGTGTTGGGATGACATATGCATCATGGCATGTCCTGCCCATCACGACCTTAAAGAAACCTTTGGAGACTTGGTTTGGCTGGTTCTAGGGAATACGACTGGATTTATTTGCACAAATAAACTATGACCAAAATCGGATGATTGAAGACTCAGTGTTCCAGATCTTCTTCCAAGCCAGTTTCTTCAGTCTTCTGCGAGATGCGTGGTCCGCATAGTCAAACGCAGTTTTTTGAATACCAATCTCCCCAGCCCCAGAATAATATAGTACAAAATAGAACTTAAACCTAGTGAGAACCGGTTGGAACTTTGGAACTCGTGTTCCAGCTGGACAAGGGCAAATGCCCCATCGGACTTCTCTACCCAGCCTTCGAAACAGAGCAAAATAACACTAGTGAGTAGCGTCAAGACGTATGCTTCGCAGACGGGCCACACTCGTAGCGCCGCCCACTACGCTTGCGGCATTTAAAGCGAGACAAACTTGTGGGTTTTCTAGTAAAGCTAAGATTCGGTCTGCATACATCGAGGAAAAAGTGGAGGTTGTATATTTGTTTTGCTGGATTCAGGATATGAAGTTATTGGAGACATCGCTGGTGCATGACTGATCGAGTTTCAGTAGGGACGTTCTTTATCGCTAGTGGTGCTAGTATCGCTGCTATTCGAGTGTGTGTAAATTTCTTCAAGTCGTGGCGCTACTCCCTAGTGTTATTTTGCTCTGCTCCGAGAGGTGACTAGTTGGTTCTTTTGATTGCAGCTGCACACCGAGTTGGGTACAGGGGATAATCCTGTATTATTCCTTGAAGGACCCCTCTTGCTTATTCTGCCTTTTGTAATATACCTAGCTCCCCTGTGGAATTATAGGCTTTTCAAATCCCCACATTTCTCCATCGTTTCGTTTTGTACCTACGAATGTTTGGCGCTTTCTCGGCAATGCCGAATTTTGCCGGTTACACAACGCAAAGTTTGCCAGAATCTTGAACGTCCGCTGGGAACTTTTTCACACGCAAGGATATGGAATCTTCTGTTTTTGACTTCTTTTATTTGCTTAATTTTCCTACTTTTTAACCACGGCGCGTTCAGTTTTCAAATGTTTTGCGGCCAGCCGCCGCGTCGGAGAGCAGGAAGGCTGGATATAATCGGCAAGCGCTAACAAGAAAATCGCTAAATTCAGATGAAAGTAATGGTATTTTTGAGAAACGTTTTTCTGATCCGTTTCATAGTGAACAGATCATTTCTAGTAAGAGTTGTGCTTTGAGACCCAGCCTCTAGTGAGGTGACAAGTTGGTACTTTCCGACGAACCCTAGTTAAAGGAAGGGCAATAAACCCTTGAGCGAGCACTAGTTAGGCTCTTGAGACAGCGCTACAGGTTGGAACAATTCTGTCTAACGTATCGTGTGGGCACGGAGCTGGACGTATACTCGTTGCGCGTTCACTTCCCTCTTGAGGGTGAATATGAATTTTCATCGTGAAAATAAAAATAGAAAAATGAGATTTTCGGGGGGGTTTCTTGTTGGTTCGGCATCGTTTTCCTGATGTTATTGTGGTGGATTTTATGATTGAGTTTTGTTTTTCGCTGAGGGCGATTTGCCGAAGTGCAACCGAAATATGCGAAATTTTACTTATCCCTCGCACATCATCTTAGAGGGATAACTAGCTGATCAAGAAAAGACACCGAGAATCTCGCTGGGTGGTCAGCTTGGCTTCAAACCTTATATTCATCGTGAAAACGAAGTAATATATTTATCTTCCATATGGACACCACAGGTGGTATTCCGAGTGGTTAATTTCTTGGGCGCTATCCAGCCAGAAGCTGACCCACCTTCATCGGAAGCCACCTATAGGCTCAAGGTCTCTTTGCAAGGTCGTTCACCAATTCTTATGTTGACCCCCTGGTCTCCTTCTCCAAGAAGGAAGGAAGAATTATTGCAGGCTCGTCGGTCCAGCAACAGCCTGGCGAGGACCCTTGCCGAAAAGGGCCGAAATATCGCTGTCAAACGTCGTAGCTAAGTTTCCATTTTAGCTATTGTTTTAATAGAAGGATCTGCAGTCAGGTGTCAATTTGGACGCCTGAAGACGTGACCTGGTCAACATAAACGTTGGGTTTTGATGATGCTGCAGCCTTTTTTTTACTTTTTTTGTTATTTTGTATTTTCACAACGAAGCGAAGCGTTCCATAGAATGATGACACAGCAAAATCTTTTTGATCACGCGGCTCTTTTTCGAACAAAACTTTTTCTTTGCCAGATATAGAGGAAACCTCCGCTTTGTAGCAAACATCTTTTCTGATGACTCCGCACTTATTAGACCAAAAGTTTTTTCTTTGGTAATTATGGAGCGCTTCGCTTCGTAGCGAAAATCTTTTCAGATGAATCAGCCTTCGTTTGAACTTTAAGGAATCGTGCCTTTTACATGAAGTTAACAGAAGACCCTTCACTTGCCTTCCGGGTAAACTTCGTTGCGAAAATCTTTTCTGATGACTCGGCACTTTTCGGCACAAAAGTTTTTCTTTGCCTTCCGTCCATGGAAGGATGATCTGCGTAGCGAAAATCGAAGGTTTTTTTCCTTAAAGTGGAACTGAAGGGCACAATGAAAGTTCATCTGAAAACCCTTAAAGCTTAATTGAAGAGTAGAGATCCTTAAAGTTGAACTGAACGGCTGTACTCTTTAAGTTTACCCGAAAGGCTAGCGAAGGGTTGGGCGTTTGATAGGCACGATTCCTTAAAGTTCAACCGAAAGGTTGCCTTCTTGAAACTTTTTTGAAGGGCCCAACTCCCGAAACTTCACTTGAAGGGCTTACCCTTTAAAGTTTTACTGAAGGACATAATTAAAGTACTGCTGAAGGGTCGTCCTGTTAAGAGTCCAGCTGAAGAGCCTTGCCATTAAATGTTAACTGAAGGATACGACTCCAAAGATTAATTGACGGGCACAGACCCTTAAATTTCAGGTCAAGGATGATCCGCTTAAAGCATAACTCTTACTAGAAATGATCTTTTCCCCATGAAAGGGATCAGAAAAAATGTTTTCGAAAATACCATCACTTTCGACCTGAAACTAGCGATTCTCTTATTAGCGCTTGTCGACTATATCCAGCCTTCCTGCTCTCCGACGCGGCGGCTGGGGGCAAAACATTTGAAAACTGAACGTGCCTTGGTTAAAAAGTGGGAAAACTAAGCAAATAAAAGAAGTCAAAAACAGATTATCACCACCTTATGCGTGAAAGAGTTGTCAGTGGACGTTGAAGATTGAGGCAAACTTTTCGTTGAGTGACGAGAAAACTCGGCAAGACCGAAAAAGCGCAAAAAAATCGTAGTTACGAAACGAAACAATGGAGAAAGCTGGGGATTTTAGAAGCTTGAAATTCCATATGGGAGCTAAGTATATTATAGAAGGCAGAATAAGCAAGAGGGGTCCTTTAAAGCTTGACTGAAGGGCAAAACTCCGTAAAGTTCTGTTGAAGGCTGGAACACTTTAAGTTTAACTGAATGACATAACATCACACACATAGCTGAAGAATTGTTGTACCCTTAAAGCTAAACTGAAGGGTTGTTTATTTAAAGCTGAACTGAAAGACACGATTAAAACTAGTTTTTATGCTCTTCCCGATGAAAAATTAGTAGCCTGCGTAGTAGTATGGTAGGAGTACGAAAACGTTGCATGTAATACTATGTAAAAGCAAAGAATACTATCATTTAGTGTGCCTCAGACTGGTCCAGTCTTATGTAGTAGTATCCAGTAGCATCCTGTCTTGCCATAGAAGCATCCAGTCTTGCTAATAGTAGCATGTAGTAGTGTGCAGTAACACGGTAGCCTTGAAGTAGAAGCATGTAGTAGCATCGTTAGCACTGCATGCAACTTTTTCGAACTACTTCATAGTACTGTTTTGAGATAAATTTTCATCGGGTTATTACGCTTCTAAGAGCCCTTCGACCTCTCAAAACTCCCATCGATGAAGGTGATACCCGTTGTACACCTTTGGCAACGGGTGGTTGAGTTCCGAATTATCAACCAAATGTTTCTTCGACGGTCTGACACCAAATACATATGAACTATTCTGCGTGATAGTATATATTTTCAACAAACAAAATATACATGAGGTATAACCATAGAAAAATATAAGTGCTAATCTCAAATCAGGATGGCAGCTTTTAGAAGCATATCACAACAACTCAACGATATATATATAAAAAAAATATAATTTTGAAGACATCTATTAGTAAAATAACCTTGTAAACCTCAAGGTTTCAATATATATTCTTCAGGCTCAGCTTATCTTAACTAATACCAAACCAACCCACTCCAAGAAACAGTCAATGTCTTCTTACGTCAGCAATTACAGTCAGAGATGGGCGAATCCGAAATCCGGATTCGAATCCAGGATTCGTTCTTTTGGCTGGATTCGAATCCGTATTCAAATCTTCTGCTTGTCAGGCTGAATCCGGATTCGGACTCGGATCCCAAACCTTCAATCTTACAACCCGCTCAAATTTCCAGTCTACATACTTCCAGTTTCTGCTTCCCAATTTTTATGCAGTGCTTAGGCAATCCAACCTTTGTCCACCCCCAACCATCCTCAGTAGTCTATCACGTTATCTGATTATCTTAGATATCAGTGCTTTTTGTCACCTCTGATTTTTAAACTATGTGCATGATTTAATTTTGTTAAGGTCGGATTCGAATCTTCATATATCTTTTATATATGTTTTAGTTGTAGGTTAATGACAAGTGCCAATTAATTTGCTCGCGCATGAAATGTTGTGCCGCATTTATTTTGAAATTGAAATTAAATTCAGAATCGGATTCGTACCTAGGCCTGGATTCGGATCCGAATCTTTTCGTGATCGGATTCGCCCATCTCTGTTTACAGTACCATAGGACAATAATTACTGAAGCAGCAAGGAATTCCAGAAATTTAGTCAATACTGTCAGAATTTTTGCTACACTTCTGTCCCAACCTCGGACCCTAATACGAAGTCTGGAACTCTTTTCCTAGTCTAGCCGGATTCGGTTCTGCAAGATTCCGGTACGATCCAGTTTCCATGACCAGCACAGTCTGACGGTAGTGGCGTTAGATTACCATACAACAACCTGCAACTGTTTAGGGGACAAAATGTTCAACTATGACAACTTTGCACTGAACGGTTCTTCTCGATCGAATACTAAAATTTACACAACTGCCCCCTTCTCACTTAGCCAAAGAGACCGAAAATGTTCCTGAACCTGGCCCCCCTCTGCCTCTGCGGCGGGGCTTGCGGCCTTTGATTAAACGCAGGAGTGACCTGTGGCGCCGCTTGCGGCACTAAGAAGGAACACTGCACCCGACACACCGAGTCCGCCAGGATTGCATCTCTTCCCACTTCCCCTAGGAGCCTCTGGCAGTCCACACGCAAAGACTGACATTGAGCCCCCTCTCCCGTACATGTGCAAGAAGTACAGGGGGAGACAAGGCTAGAAGCCCCAAGGGCGATGGTTTTGCCCTGGGCGACGCATGAACGATCGGAGTCCCTCCATGGGCTGAAGTCCATCGCAGGTAGGGAGCGGCAGGCTACTCGGGGGTTTAGGAAATTGTGCGGGACATCGAAGGGGGATCGGTTGACTTCGGAGATGGTGTCCGAGTTTTCGCAAATCAGTCGGGCGAAGTTCACTTTGCGAATTTCGGCCAGTTGGGACTCGGTGAATTTTCCGTTCAAGTTGCCATTTTCGTACCTAGAACAAACGGACGTTAGCCAACGTTTCTACAGGTTTAGGGGATAAATGTTACCTTTTCGAAAACATAAAATTAAAAGGACCCCTCTTGTTTTTTTTCTGTCTTTATCCCTAAATCCCTTATGGGATTACAAGCTTCTGAAATCCCCGCCGGCATTTTTTCGTGTTGTACCTACGACTTTTTAGCGCTTTTCCGGCCTAGCCGAGTTTTGCCGGCAACGCAACGAGCTTTAAAATGTTGTTTTTTATTTTGGAAGATATGGCAGACCATCAGGTCTATCTTCTGTTTTGGACTTCTTTAGCCCACTTTTCAACTACGGCGAGTTCAGTATTCAAATATTTTGCGTCTGAGAGCCGGAAGGCTTGATAGAGTCGCCATGCGCTAACGAGAAAATCGCTTATTTCACGAGGAAAGCATTGAATGATAGATTAGCAAACAAATATGTTACATTATTTTCTGGCCGATGAATGAAAAATTGCATATTGTATTTGCTGTATTTTATTTAATACTTTTATATTATTTTACATACTCCGCTTTTGAAATGGCGGGTCAGAAATAAATTACTTATTATATTTCTGAGCCATTTCGTCGTTAAAAGATCATTTCTTATAGTAAGAGTGGTGCTTTAAAGGGTTGCAACAGGAAACTGTCATAAAGTATCCGTCTAACATTTGATACATGAATGTGAGGAAGAACCGTAAGATAATTTGAAAGAAAAAATTTATAATTTAGCTGGGAGAAGACTCCCAAAGCGGAATACCTGCGTTTCCGTTTGTCCGTCTGACTGAGTTGGAGTCAGCTTAGTCTGACTGATGCATTCTCACTTCTCGCTAAGATGTTTAAGTAGAATTGACTATAAAAGGCATAAGTTGATTGTTTCAGTGAAGCTTACAGCACGTACGTGTATCAAATAAGGAGTCACTCCCAGGGTGCTCCGGTTTATCGTCGGTTTATCTTCAGTAACTGCCTCGTCTTATTTTCCTGATCAGCTGAAGGGCACAAATCCATAAAGTTCAACTGAAGAATTGTCCCTTAAAGTTCACTGAAAGTTGTCCCCCCACAGCACAACTGAAGACTAATCAAATTTGGACCCTTAAAGTTCAACTGAAGAGTTGTACCCTTGAAGTTAACTGAAAGTTGTCCCCCCACAGCATAACTGAACACTAATCAAATTTCGAGCTTAATCAAACATTTTAATGACCCCCCCCCCCCCCCCCCCCCTCTTGCCTAGGAGTCTCGGCGGTGGATTAGCTCCTACTCACCAGAATCTGTCGCAGCGTCTCATGGTTCTGAACTGGTTTCCAATGATGCAGGCGAACGTGGGTCCAACCAACCCACCCTGGAGGGGTGTCTCAGACAATCCACCAGTGAACAGATCGATATCGTCCACATGTGCATAGACCTGCTGGAGTCTCTGGATCACCTCCGGAACAACTTCTCTGGATAGATCTTCGAAGTTTGCAGCTTTCTTCAGGTTACAGGCTGCTCGATACTCGTTATAGGGGCGGAGACCGTGGTCACGACCTGAAAGAAAGGACAATTCGGTTATTTTATTTTTATTTTTCCTTCCTTATCTCCTTTCCTTAAAATTTTCTTTCATTTAAAACTTATTATTTATAAAAATATTATCCCTCGCTATTTTTTTTGCAACCAAACCAAAAAGGGGGTTTTGTCCTGGAGACATTAACAACACAATAATAATATAACCCGTGAAGCCCAAGCTGACTGCATGCGCATCATAATTGGCAGCCGTAAACGCATATGTCAGCAAGTTTTATTAGAGCTATATTTCGGCCCTTCTTGGTAAGGGTCCTCTTCAGCCCGACGAAAATTTTTCGAGAATTAGTTGTACGAAGTTTTAGTAGCATGCAGTAGCAACTGATACCACTGCATGCTACCATCGCAAGACTGGATGCTACTGTAGCTAGACAGGATGCTAATGGATACTACTGCGTAAGATTGGCCATGTCTGAAGCAAATTAAATGATAGTATTATGTACTATTACGCATCAATCCATGCAACTTTCTCGTACAACTATCATAGAACTGAAAGGCTGCACATTTTTCATATTCGGAAAATGAACTTGAAAGATATATGGCTCAGATTCAGCTGACGTATCCGTTTATGACTTTTAATTTATAACCCCTCTCTTCAAAGGAGGGCGAGACGCCCTAAAGATCGAGTAACAAACAAAAACAAAAGAAAAAAAAAAAAAACAAGTTTACCACTCTCCAAGTTTCAGAACTGTGTTTTTTCTTGCCAAACTCAAGATTTTGAGTTTCTGTTTTTTCTTTTAATTCTGATATGGTGACAGCCCTGCACTAGCTTATTTATTTATTCATTTATTTCCCTCGGAACTGAGGAGTACAAAATAATGTGTAAAACAGAACTATGCCTAAACCATCTGGTCAATTCATTAACACATAAATACTATAAAAAATACACACGATTTCGTAATTGTAGTTTTTCGTAGCTGTAATTCGTAGTAATTGTAGTAGTATTCGTAGTAGTTTTCGTAGCTGTAACTGGTTTATGCTTGCTTGTGCTATCGCTCCTGATTTGGAGGGAGAAGGGGCCAGAAGAGAAGTGATAACCGCGACTAGCGGATAAATACCGAGTTCTGCGGTTATTTAGTTTAAGATAAAAAGTGTACGGATGGGCAGCAGAACGACGTCTGTTTTTTTTATTTTCAAAGGAGGAATGTTCTAAAATACACGGTCATCGCAGTCTCGCAAGACATAGACCCCCCGCCCTCCCCCCATAAAAACGTTTTATTCTCTATGGGTGCCTAGCCAATGATTACTGCATTCCATAAACATTAGCTTAAGCTAAAGAGTGCATGGATGAGCTGGGGTTCTGCTAGGTTTGGAGGGGCAGAGTACGGAAGCGCGGTCCGTCAAATGATAGGCTCGCTGACGGGGAAACCGTCTTGTGTGGCAAATCTTAAAGGACCCCTCTTAAATACCTTCTTACGTCAGCAATTACAGTCAGAGATGGGCGAATCCGAAATCCGGATTCGAATCCAGGATTCGTTCTTTTGGCTGGATTCGAATCCGTATTCAAATCTTCTGCTTGTCAGGCTGAATCCGGATTCGGACTCGGATCCCAAACCTTCAATCTTACAACCCGCTCAAATTTCCAGTCCACATACTTCCAGTTTCTTACTCCTAATATACCTAGCTTCCTTATGGAATTATAAGCTTCTAAAATCCCCACCTTTCTCCATTGTTTCGTTTTGTTCCTACGAAGTTTTAGCGCTTTTTCTGCCGTGCCGAATTTTGCCCGTTACGCAACTTAAAGTTTGCCAGAATCTTCAACGTCCGCTGAGAACTCTTTCACGCACCGAGAATCTTCTGTTTTTTACTTATCTTAGTTGCTTAGTTTTTCCACTTTTTAACCACGGCGCCTTCAGTTTTCAAATGTTTTGCGCCCAGCCGCCGCGTTGGGGAGCGGGAAAGCTGGATAGAATCGACAAGTGCTAACAAGAAAATCACCAAATTAGGTTGGAAAGTAATGGTATTTTCGAAAAATGTTTTTTCTGATCCACTTCATAGTGAGAAGATCGTTACTCGTAAGAGTTATGCTTTAACTAAATTGATACCCTCTACGGGGTCACCGCCTAGCAAATGATCGCTGTGTTTTATGCGCGGACTTGACTTACGCTAAAAAGTACAGGGATGGCTGTTCACTGCTTCAGTTTTTTTTTTTCAAAGGATGATCGAACAACTTACCTCTTTGAATATTTAGAGAGACCAGATCCAACCCGGAGAATGGGAAGTTCTTCGATTCAAACAAGTGGTTTGTGATTTCATTCGTGACGAATCGATCCAGATTCTCCATAGGGGTAGCGAACATACCACGTACGAGGTCGTCGAGCATGTTTCCCTACAAAAGCAAAATTAGGTCAAGGCACTGTGCCGGGAACTTCTCAGATGAGTCGATCTCTCCTTATTTCGGGTCGTAAGTAGTAATAATTAAAATGATAATAATAATTTGTTTATGACCCATCATACACTCACAAATAGAAAGACGGAGTATAAATACAAAAAAGAGGGAAAAGTAATATAGGGAAAGACATAACACCATACAAAAAACAACACGAAACTAACTTCTAACAAATTAACTTAATAATGAACCAAAAAATAAAAGGAAAGAACGACAACAACAACAGAACCGCGAACTAGAACAAAAAACCCTTCCAAGGGTGCAGGTTTGAAGGATTTTCTGACATCTTAGAAAAAAGTTTATCCACAGCATTAAGAGGATCCGGCAATCTGTATCTCTCCCGCACCATTCCTTGTCCAAGGCGGTACCCGAGTGAGGAACTTTGCATATTTGAAATAAGCCCTTCTAATTTTTATTTTATCTGATTGAGTTAACATGTCCCAGAAAGGAACCAAGTATTGAACATGAGGGAGAGAAACAGCATATTATACACTTTTGCAAGGTGGCGTTTACCAAGATAAAGCTGTGCATTAATAGTTAGTAGATTTTATAAGTAGTGAACTGATAGACGAAAATGCTCCTCAGCCGGGATTTGAACCTAGGACCCTCTGGGTCCTCGGTTCAAAAATTATAATATTTGTTATTCAAAAACTATATATTTGGTGTTATCTGGTTTTCACTATGAGACCCCATCTTGTGGGTCCTGGTATGTCTACGTGGCTCCGACAATGGAGTCCTAGACTTCTAAATTATATTCGAAAAATGTTTATGGTTTATTGGTCACGGTACAAGCCCCTTGTGTAAAGTGCCATGTATATGTGTTATTATAGTTAATAGATTAATAGTAATCTACTACAAACTAAAGCCTTGTGGCCGTAGTAAATAACTTAAAACAAAATAAAACCGAAACCAAAACCTTCTGACCAGTAGCCTACTTCGTCGGGAGCGACAAGTGGGAGCCTGATCCGCCTCTCGAAAAGTGTCAAACATGGAAAATGCACGAAGCAGTGTATTGCCGTTATGCTTAGATAATACGTTGGAAGTTCTGGATCTCGATAACGAGAAAAAACAGAACGGTTAAGGACATACAGTTAATGATTAATATAGGTACGAAGACTGTTATTCTCTTTGGGTACGGGGGTCCTCTAACCCTTGAAATAGTAAGCTGGGCAAGACTACCCCCCCCCCCTCCTAAATATGTGCTAGTTATCAATCGGTCAATAGAAGATAATCAGCCGTATGGATTTTAGGCCTAAAAGGGCAAAGTTAACTATCCGAAGTTCGGTACAATACACGGAGGCACAATTTGGATGTTACCTGCAAGTGTATTACGACTTTTAACTGAAGGTTGTCTGCAAGTGTTTTATGATCTTTAAGAGGTATGTTTTTTGTTAGAAGTAACATCGTTAACAATGTTTAGCGTTATATTTTACGGAAACATAAGCTGAATCATTCAGAAAAAACGACTCAATAACGGATTCTAAACATTGCAAATTCGTTTTTTCAAGCTTCAGCCTGACGAGGACTCTTGTAAAGGAGGTCACACTGTTCCATCCTGCTAGCCAAAAGAAAGGGTAGAATTCAATCTGCGTCTACAAACCAGCTTTTTTAGCTAGGCCACTTTAGCTAGCACACCTAGCTTTAGCTAGGCCACTCAAAACTTTTAAGGTACCAAAACCACAGTAAACCAACTGCCCTTTTTTTTTAAGTTCGAGCTTCTAAATCAACGCCTATATACTAAACCAGACACTTTCAGTTGTCGAAAAATGCTGACATAAATCATATGGACTCTTGCCCAGGTCTTACCAGACAACAAGAAAAATCTTACTAGTTTCAATAGTTTGGAAGCCAGGTCAAATTATTGTCTCCGTAGAAAATCCTAGCTGAATTCTCCATTAGCCACGCATTAGGAGATACTTTTTTTTGTTTAGCATCTTAACAGATAGTACACAAAGTGCTGTCAACTGAAATTCCGCAACCATATTTGAAAATGCCATATAGCTTTTGATACTGTAGCCCCCCCCCCCCTAAAAATGATTCGAGACTTACATCCATGAGGGTTTCAGGGTTGAAGAATCCGGCGCGGAGTGGCAAGCGTGCCGTCTCTTGGAAAGCAGTGTTCACTCTTGGGAAGAAAGGACGAACAAGACTGTGGCCGAATCGGTAGGCGGCGCTAGCGAACTCGTTGAACACCTGGCCGTTGCAGTTAGCGTCATAACCTGAGAGAGCGAAAAGTTTAGACGAGGTGGAATAATTTGTCAGAACTGTTAGAAGGATCAGAACACAAACCCTGATTTTATGAAAGCCTATGCCAAACGCTAGGTATACCCTATGCCTAACGCTGGATACACTATGCCAAATGCTGGATACTTGAACCCAATAAAATATTGACGATTTGAGTAAAGCTCAGAAATCAACCAATCAGAATTCATCTGTAGTGGGGTAGTTCAGGGTTAGAGTACCAACAGCTATCCAGCGCATAGGGTATCCAGCGTTAGGCATAGGCTATGCAAAACGCTAGATCTACCCAGCGTTTGGCATAGGGTATCCAAAAATCAAGGATTTGTGGCTGACTGGATCAGAATGAGGTTCGTACCTAGTACGAACTGGAACTGAACTTAATACTCTTGATGACTAACTCTTCTTGCCGATGCAAAATCGCCCTGTGCCTAGCGGAAGAGCCGGAAGCGGTATCACAGGTGCTCCCAAACATCGCCGTGATTGGTTAACTCAGGATTGAGTTGTTGAGTTAGAGTCGTTAGTGCTACGTTTTCTCGTTCTTCCCGAGGATCACTGGCGTGTTTTCGACTTAGTCTTATAAAGTATCGAGAGTCCCCTCTAAGGATGACGATGACATTACATAAAGATGGAATGTTTTACAGGGACTTGTACCGTGACCCTCATTTAGCTCAGTGGTAGAACCATGGGTCGTGGGTTCAAATCCCGCCCGAGGACCACTTTTGTCTTTCAGTTCACTATTTATGATGATGGTGAACTTGCTTCTCATTTCTGTGGCAACTAGAGTCTTAAACTGAGTTTAAAGCATAGAAAAGAAAAAAACTAAGTGCACTGGTAAAAAGTTTCTTCGAGTAAGGATTAAAGTTAACTGCAGTATTTGCTACTGGGATTAATGTTATCTCTACTGAGATAAGATTATTCCGAATTAGAGCTGAGATTATATTTTTAGAGACAAGAGTAACCCCAGTAGTAAATAGTGCAAGATTTGTTTACAGTGTGGGTCTATAGCACAAGATTTAGAGTCCAATTCTATCACAAATTCATTACAACAAAAGTCGTTGCCCGCCACGAGTAAGAGAGTCAACGACGGAACATCACCTACAATGCAAAGAATATAGTGGCCTATAGCTATTTTTTGTATTAATTTAAAAGAGCTATATTACTGATTCACACTACGCCTCTAATCGTTTCATCGATCGTTACTTCCGGGAAATCCGAACTTCCGACGTATCGTTACTCCATCGTTACTACGCCGATTCTTGCATGTTCTGTGTCCGGCACTTAACGAATATATCATAACTCGCTTGTCGCTTCCGAGGAGGTTATTGGTCAGAAATATTGGTTATGCAGGTTTTACCGTGTTTCTCGTAGAGTCAAAGGAGCTGCGCGAGGCTGAAAACAGCCGAGACGGGTTTGCAATCTTTGCAAAACCAGCAGAGTTTCACAGAAACGACATACGTTAGAATATTGGAATGTAAACTGTAGGCTATCTACTGCGAAATATGCTTTAAGTGGCTAAAGGGAGGAAATGTACCTTCAAAATATCCTTCGGTCAACAAGTTCAGTCCGTACAAGTTCACCGCGTTCCACCCAAGAATACGAGGAGCAAATTCACTGAAAATGATATGTTGCCACACTGCGACGTTGACTTTTCGGGAATTTTGGTAGAGCCTTTCATCGTCCCACTGGGGGTTCATCGCCTGAATTTGCCCAGCGATTCTGTTGTGTTCCCGCATGAACATCGTGTGGAAGATTGTCAGGCCGGGCTGCTCGCTGCTTCGGGCGTCACCTAACGAGAACAAAATTAGATATAATCGTTCGTAAACTATGAGCGTGTTCCACCCTACTTAGCGTAGTTACTACGCATGACGTCACGAATTCTAGCTTTTTGCCGTCAAGGCTGGAACGCTTTTTCTGTTTTCCAGCAGAATATCACGCCACGGGCGAATCCGACCAATCACGTTACAGAGATGCGTAGTTACCACGCTTACTACGCTCCCGAGCATGGTAAGCACATAGTTACTATTCCGAGAAGGTTGGAACGGTCCGCGTAGTAACTTTTTACGAGGTTGGAACGAAACCAGTCAGTAATAGGCACTATTGTTAGAAGGGGGGAACACACTCTATAGCTCTTGCTTCGAGACGGCTTCCCAGCGACGAGGCAAGAATCGGGCGTCTGCTTCAATGACCCTCAGGCGTCATATATATTCGTCGAATATATTCTTTCTTATTTTCTTTCTTGCTCAAAATGTGTGGAATCTTAGGAATGTTTGTTGTCCGAAATCGTCTCATCCTGCCGATCGCCGACGACAGATGGTGGGTTTGTATGATGCATAAGCTGGAGAACTGAACATGGTGGTCAAAGACTAGGTTCGGATACAGCCTTTGAACCGGACGACAAATTAGTTTTGTATTATTATAATAAGTATTTAAACCATTCTAAACCTCCAAAAGTCCTCCACAAGTGCAATAACTCACGACTTGTTAACTGTGCTGCTTTCATAATTTGGTGAGCTCCTTTCATATTTCCTTAAAGTTTAACTGAAAAGCCAACTTATTTTTGTATCATTGAACAGAACATACTGCATTATTAGGATTGTGTTAAGGAATTGTTTTATTTTTCACTATTTACTCTAGCGTGACGTTCAGAATATCTACGGCTGGCCTCACAACACAAAATTCTACTATGATGCGGAAAATTTGAATCTCAATACAAACGGGGCTTTTCAGTGGCCAGTGATCATCTCGCGGAAGGTAGCTCAGTGCGTGATCACTTATTTTTCGTAAACTGTTTCGTCAAGCATACAACACAGGTAAGAGCTCATAGAAAAATGTTCACCGATCTATTTTAAGTTTGCCAAGTATCTGCTGCATTTGCCCCCTTGGACCAGTAATTCTTTCTTGGCGCAGAAATTCCATCTGGTTCTGCCTGCTAAGATCATTGATAAGAGAGTGGAAGATTTCAAATCTTCCGCTAGTAAACTGAACCACCATGGTGGTCTTCCCTTTTCGTGTAATCTGTAGTTATGTCTGTGCTGTGTTTAGTGTAAAGTTTTCCTACGTGCATTGTCTTTCTTCTTGTTGTTGTTTTTTTCTTTTCCTTTTTTTTGTACTCCGTCACTAGGGCTACACGCCCTCCATTGTTTTTGGCGGGTAATAAATAGATTGATTGATTGAGAGGTATCATAAATCCAACAGGGAAACTCCACTATATTAAAATCGGTTATTCCGAATAGCAGAGCAACGACGTAACGCATTTTCATCGGTTTTTAAGACTCTTTAAGTGAATAAGTGATGGATAACTAGATTATCGATTATCTACAAGACTATCGCTAAGAACTTGTCCCCATACCCGCCCCCCTTATTTAAGGTAAGAAGACTGGCGTAGGGGGGCTAGGAACAGAAAAGACGAGGTTACCTGCTTCAAAACAGAGTCCATTAGCCGCTTTGCATTCAGCCATCCTACTTGTCTGGGGCAACATCTCCCTCCCTCTAACGGGGCTCGCGGACGAGTTGAGTCGTCCCCCTACGAAGCTTCTGAGGCTTCGGGATTTGCAGAAAGTCTCTCCGTAGATATGCGAGCCATCAAGGAATGCTGTGTTCTGGTTGACCTGATCTCGGGCACCTAGAATGCAAAAAAGTCTTAGTTAAAGTGTAACTGAAAACGGCTTAGATAGGACAATTTAGTTACCCATCACTTATTCACTTAAAGAAGCTTGAAAACCCGGCGTACATGCGTTACTTCGTTGCTTCGCTATTCACGAAAAATCGATTTCTAAATAGTGGAATTTCCTTGTCTGATTTGTATGCTCTATGCGCTTGTATCTTTGTTGAATGCGCGACGAAAACGATTTACGAAAATTAAGTGTTCACGCTGTGAACTACCTTCCGTAAGCTGATCACTGGCCACTGAAATGCCGCGTATGTATTGAGATTCAGTTTTTCTGCGTCATAGTAGAAATTTGCGTTGTGAGGACGACCGTAAATATTGTGAACGTCATTCGAGAGCAGATAGTGAAAAATAAAAAAAATCCCTCAACACAACCAAAAAATGCAGTGTGTTTAATTGAACGATACAAAAATAAGTTGGCTTTTCAGTTAAACTTTAAAGTTGCCCATTGGTTTCAACAAAACGGAGAGGATTACACTTGTCACCTTCATAGGTCAGACTGCGGAAACAACAGAATAGAGTTAATACGGAGAAATCCCGAGGGTCTTGACAAAAAACACACTAATCCTAACGCTAGTAACCCCATCCCCACTAGCTTGTTCTACGATTCCTGGCTGGGCAGGGAAGTTCTAAAGATAGACGAGGGCAGAATCACCAGTGGGAGAAGTGCTGCATCGACTTCGAGATACACTGGCGAAGGGACAAGGGCTATTACGACCTGCTGCACCAACCTAGTCTGTGCTGTCCAGTCTTGACCAGTGTGGGAGGAGTTAAGAAGGGTCACGGAAATCTTGTGACATGCTTAAGGTGGATATACCAGGAACTTGGCGGACAGGGCTATCATATCCCCTGTTTACAGACCCGGACTAGACCCGATAACTATGGTGGTGGGGGGGGGGGGGGATGCAATTCGATTTGCTGATTCTACCTCAGTCTCGATCACTGTGGGGGGAGTTAGAAGCGGGAGCGGGAAATCTTGTGACACGCTTAAGGTGGAGACATCAACATCTTGGAGGACAAGACTACCATATGCCCCTATTTACAGATCCGGACTAGACCCGAGAACTATGGGAGGGGGGGGGGGGGGCGGAATTCGATTTGCTGAGTCTACCCCAATCTCGGATCACTGTGGGGGGAGCTAGAAGGGGGACCGGGAAATCTTGTGACAAGCTAAAGGTGGACACATCGGGACGGAACTTGGTGGGCAGGACTACCAGATGCCCCGGATTTACCATTTTTAGATCCGGACTGGACCCGAGCACTGTGGAGGGGGTCCCGGACAATCTGCTGCACTTACCTAGTCTTTGCTGTCCAGCGAGCGACCTCGTAAACGGGATACACTGCGGCTTTCCTTGAGTGTTGACCCTGGGGAAAAAGGGGTCATTTGCCGGGACTGGAATAGGCCAGCACTCGGGGTGAACATTCCTAGTCGAGTCGCAATCCCTACAGTTCAAAATGGCGTTTTGAACCCCTCTGGAAATCGGTGTCATGGTGATGTCGTGGTCCAAAAACTGCCCAAACTGCATGAGGATCATGGTGTAGCGACGGTGCGGACTGGAGAAATCCTGGTGCACCGTGATGGAAACGAGTCGGGGTGAAGGGAGAGGTCGGTTGGTGACACTCCTCCAGCGAGGCCGAGAAATACCTGGAATACGATTACGTTGAAAGAACTACGTGGTAACATACTAATTTAAGTTTGGGTGTAAAATCCTTGCATCTGTCCAACACCGAACTATCCTCCCACCTGATGCACCAATAACCAATCGTACGCGTTCGCAGCTGAAACTAAAAGCGGTAAAAATCAAAACAAAGAGACACAGTAACACAGTTGTGCCATTTTTCGTTAACATGTTGAATAAAATGTCAGTGTAACTTTAATATTTGTAGTATTTAGTATTTATGTAACTCGTGAGTGATTAAAAGAATGAAATTTTTGTAAAGACAACCAAATTAGCTAGCAAGTTTTTGTCTAATAAACCTTACTTACTTACTTACTATAATTATTAGGGGACAAGCAGCTTGACAGGGTCCAACCAGCGCACAACGTTATCCACTGCTTCCTGGCCAAGGTGTCTGTCTGTGTGTTTATGCGTTTATTTATTTTCTTTCATTTACTCCGCTTTTTCAAAAAGGGCGGGTTATAAATAAATTACTTACTTACTTGAGGCCAAATGTATGACTCAATAGTAATTAAAAGATTTATTACGCTGTGAGAACCTGCACTGGTAAAGACAAGAATAATTTTTATTTTTGTTGTCATTCGTGATGTGCCGTGAAGGTAGGTAGGTTTTTATTTTTGACCAAAACATTGAAAATAAAATAAAATAACATGACTAATATTCTATTGCAGCAAAAAGAAAGTCCTAAGGACTTGTGCTGCAATTTATTAACACTACTTGTATCTAATAAATAAATAACTAAACACAACAACTTACAATTATCCACCTAGCCTATGACTTAAATAACAGACAATTAACTATACACAACAAGAATCCGTAATATTTATACCTTACCAGTTTCAGCCCCACCCGAAAAACTGTGAAAAAAAGACCACAGATCCTTCAACACGTATTGATTAAGTGGAAAGTTTTCAGTTTCTTTTTAAAACCGTATAAAGTGGCAGACTCCCTGATGCTAGCCGGCAGATTATTCCAAACAGAAGGCCCCAGATTATGAATCATATAAGATGATCTAACTGTTTTTCATTTTTCATGAATTAAAACCGTTTGTACAATGCTTCAGAACCATGGGCCTCAGAGGATACGAGTTCAAACTAAGCGCAGAGCACTTACGAAAAATGGCGGGCGATGGGAATCTGAAAATCAAAATCTAGAGGCGTGAAACCAACTTCTGCTGCACGTTGCTACCATTTTGAAAGATAAAGTCCAGGTTTATTAAAAAATAAATGTAAGACAATTATCGTGTGAGCAAGTAGATTAAGTTTAAATAGTCCTGTGTTTAGTGGGAGGTACCTACAAGCAGTGTTTCCGAAATGAGCTGATCCGTCCCAGGACCCCCAACGCCTTAAAATTATGTTCTGTATAGTAGCTGGATTTGGGAGACTTCAAGAACCGTGCTTACTTTTTCGTAGAATTTTTACTTGCACCCATTTTTGCTATTAGCAAGATTATAAAACAAACGCGACCTGGAAAACTAAATACAGGGACCCAACGGCAACTTCCAGACCGGTACGGTGACGTCAGCAACCGGATGAAAAATGTATCTCAAAATAGTAGTATGAAGTTGTACGAAAAAGTAGCATGCAGTACGAACTGATGCTACTACATGCTTCTATGTCAAGGCTACCGTGTTACTTCATTGTACTGCATGCCCAGTCTGAGGCACATTAAATGATAGTATTCTTTACTATTACATATCGAAAATGTCGTAAATGCCGAAAATATCAATCAGTTTAAAGCAGGCATGGATCATCACCTGGCTGAAATTCAATTTAGTATACACAGTGTCTCGAAAAATTAACAGAGGCGAAAGCCTTTTTACTGCAGTTATATTATTATTATTATTATATCAGTACATGCAGCTTTTTCGTACAACTATCATACAACTAAGCAGGCTACAGATTTTTCATCGGGAAGCAACATAGCCTTTTTGCTAGCAGTTGCTATTTAGGGTAATAATAAGTAGTAAGTTTACCATCATCATATCCTGCGGGAAGCAGCCGGGTGAATGTCGTCAACTGTTTTCCAAAGCTGGGATTGGCTAAATTGTTGCACCAACCGCTGAACGTTCTGAACGGAGTGGTATGGTCGCAGGGCAAGGTATCTTCATTTCCTCTACAAGGTTGTGGCGGGGAGGCGGGGCTAACAAAACGTCCAACGTCTACGTTCGGCAAGCCTTGCGCCAACTGGCGTCCACTGTTTGGGCGCCGCCCACCTGGCTGAAGCTGCTGTCCTAATTGGTTGAAAAATCCGGCTACGTTGTTGAAGAGCTGGCGACGGGTACGAGTAAACTCCGGGCTAGAAATAAATATTTGTTTCAGCTACGAATCCTCTTCCGAGTCATAATTTTAGCTTTTATTCACGAACCTGCTATATCTTTCAAAATTATGCCACAACTACGCCCTAACGGACACGTTTCAAGTTTAGGACGTAAGTATTACACTTTCCAAAGTCTCCTCGTCTCATGCTAAAAATCATCAACAACTGGGACCAACCAGCGCATGACCTTTTTTTGAAAGTAGTGAACTCAAAGACAAAAATGCTCCTCGGCCGGGATTTGAACCCACGACCCTCTGCTTACAAGGCAGGCGCTCTTACCATTTGAGCTACCGAGGGGCTTGTGAACAGAGTTCGCACACCACTACAATAGCCTGGTAGAAGTGGCCATAGGAACAGTGAGACCCCGCCTTGTGGGTACTGGTATGTTGACGTGGCTCCGACAATGGAGTCCTAGAATTCGAAATTATATTCGAAAAAACTGTTTCTGGTTTATTGGTGACGGTACAAGTCCCTTGTGTAAACTGCCATCTATGTGCATTAGTGCATGACCTTTTATCCTGTCTCCTGACCGAAGATTAAATTCGTGTACCTTATGTCTTTTGTATTTGTTTTTATGTGATTGTTTCCAATTTTTTTTACTCCGCTTTCCAAAATGGCGGGTGAAAAATAAATTTCTTACTTACAAACGTAAAGGGAACCGAGGCTTCGAATGGGGAAGATATGGGTGGGTGATACTTACTTGTCCAAGTTCTGAAGGAACTGAAGTGAGGCATACTCAAGCAGCAGTGAGGTATTTGACATATAGATGGCAGCTGCGGAAGGTCGGCTGAAACCAAAAGCGGTGCCCACTGGAGACTTTGGATCAGCGCCGAGATCTGATGAAGAAAAAACAAATTAACAGCTTCAAACTTTAGGAAAGTATCTATTTAAATTCGCTAAATCGTATAATCAGAAAGCCCCCTGTTTCACAAAAAGTCATTACGGTGGTGGCAGAGGAGAAGTTTCGCTTACGAATGCTATAGTGACATTGCCGCCTTACTCGCAACTGTTCTTACAACATGGCTCATTTCCTGGCTTTTTGGGTTGCAAAAGTAGTAAAAAGACCAAGATACAACTAATTCTGAATGTTGACGTTTCAAATTCAGGAGATCAGTTAGAGCAAAACAGTGTGTAATTATGTTACAGGATTGACCCCTAATTGCAGTCTGCTCGTTATCCCCAAGCTGCCACAAAGCCCATCAAATCTCACGTCCCCTAGGGATTTTCAGCTGTTTGTTGAATAGGCTGGTTTTTGAGCCCAGTTTGACCAAGCTCTTTTCCTTTCTTTATAGGAACGTTGGCGACAACCATCTTTTTACGGCTGGACTTGACGAAATCCCGCTACGCGGCGCCGTCATCGCCAACTTTCGGCTGCCTATTGGGCCACCAATTCACCTTCTTCCGTCGCTCTGTTCGCTACTGGCCCCTTGACGACGAAAGAATATATTAAATTCTGATGGACCATACCGCGGTTGGATGCGGTTCGAACACGTAAACGCGCTTCTCAACTTCCTTCTAAGCGAGCATCGGATCACCCGTTAGCAACCACGCAGGTCACAGGATCCCGGATTCCCTTTCCCTCAACCCCCTTCTCAAGAATGACCGAATCCGGTAAAGGGAGGGTTCCTTGAGTGGTGAGTCGGGCACTTTATTCACATACCAAGTTTCATCGTTTCAGCTGAACTAGCAAAGCTGAACTGAGGGAGAAACCAGGATACATGGACATACTAACAAGACATTATTGCTCATTTACTGCTGAACAGCAGAGAGTATTCACATCCTTAATCCAACTGACTATCATATAATTATGCTAAGTGATTAAATTATTGAGTCCTGCCACAAACAAATCTGTATAGATTTTCACGTGGCAGGTCAGTTATTATCCTGAAATTTTTTTTTTTAATTTCCATTGTATATTAAATCTCTCTCTCTCACTCACTGACAGATTCTTACTGACTTTTCTAAATGACTGAACATCTTTAACTCTAACTCACTAGCTCATGTACCTATCGTTAAATTCATTTGCATCAGTTTGAAAGAAGATGACATTTATCCTTGTTCTGTCACTAGCACTTATTCATATTTCTTAAATGACCAATAGTTACGTTTTTGCAGATACCATGCTATCTGTTACCATGGTAACTGGATCTGCAATCAGTCGTTTTTGCAGTAACCGTGGTATCTGATATACGGTGGCTCTGCAAAAACGACAATTGCCGAAACTGCGCTTTTCGAAGTCATCCCAAGAGAAAAACTGATATTCAGTCATATCACTAAGTGCCAAACTTCTTTCCCACCAATTTGACAAAAACTGATGAAAGTGAGATGACTTTTGAGATACCAAGACCAGTTACCACGGTTGGGGCGTGGTATCTGAATATTGGATCCCACGATAACTGCAAAAACGCCTTTTGACCGTGGTATCAGATACCACGATAACTGCAAAAACAACTTTAGACCGTCGTATCAGATGCCATGGTATCTGCAAAACGCAACTATTGACGCACCCGGTTGTTACTTGCTCACCGGCCAACAACTCGCAACTAAGTTAACCTTTGTTACAATTAAGGTAGCTACAAAGTGCCACAAATTCCACTGCTTTCTGGCCGAAGACTGAAAATTAAGTGTATTTTTCTGTTTGTTTATGTGTTTTATTTTTTTTCTTTCATTTACTCCGCTTTTCAAAATGGCGGGTTATAAATAAATTACTTACTACTTAAAGTTCAACCGAAAAGGGCCGGGATAGGGCAATCTAGTTACCCATCATTTATTCACTAAAATTGGCTTGAAAACCCGCTGAAAATGCGTTACGTCGTTGTTCCGCTATTCACGAAGAATAAATAGTGGAATTTCCGTGTGATTTGTGGTACCTCTATGCGCTTTTATTTTTGTTGTATGCCTTACGAGAAAGATTTGTGATTTTTTTTTGTTCAGGCACTATGAAATCTTCACGAATCTCACCACTGCCCACTGAAAAGCCGCGTTTGTATTGAGATTAAAATTTCCCGCGTCATAGTAGAATTTTCGTTGTGGGGACGGCCGCAGATATTCTGAACGTCTTAGCTCGAGTGGATAGTGGAAAAAAAAAAAAATCCGTTTGCAGCATCTAAATAATTCGGTGTGTTCAATTAAATGACACATAAATAAGTTCGCTTTTCAGTTAAACTTTTTATAGTGAAAAACTGCTGATTGTTAATGTGGCTGGCGACGAGAGTTGCGAACGAGTGGATTCTACGTAAAGTGCTTGAAGCTATAGAACTTACTATTGTTGAAGAGTGTATCTTCGTCTGTGCGTCTTTGTTCGAGCTTTTTCAGAGCTGCAACCATCGACAGTTCAAGTAGGTCATCCGGCACTTGGAGGGCTGGGCTATCGCTTTCCCAAAGGCTCAACTCGATGTCCGGCATCAGGTTGCAAGCGACTGGCGAGTTCCTACAGAAACAAAATTCTTCGTAAGCCGGAAAGGGCGCTTTTCTGTTGATTTCGCAATGTCACCAGGTGGCATTGGGGACCGGATGCTGATAGGAGAACACACATACTTCGATTCCTATGTATGGCATGTAATGAACTATGGATGCCATATTTAGAGCATGTTCCACCCTTCTAACAATAGTAACTATTAGTTACTATTTTCGTTCCAACCTCACGAAAAGTTACTACGCTGACTGTTCCAACCTTCCCGAAATAGTAACTTTGAGTTAACATGAGTTAAAACACAAGGTACAAACATCACGTCCTACACTTTTCTGGGGTTTCAACCCGGTCCGATCTCAATGGCCTCTGGAGGGGGAGGGGGGGTCTATCAGGGGGTACTGGAAATTCGACACATGCATAAATGAAAGAGTAGAGGAATTTAAATGGATCTATACTTTCTACAGAAAGCTCTAACAACTGTCAGGCTTCTCGGGATTTTCCCATGCATCGCACTGAAGATGCGGTCATGTATAGCCAAGAACCATCCGTTACGCTTACAGAATATAAGCACTCACTGAAGGGTGAGTGGGGTTATCTATTCTTCCTAGGTCTGACCAAACCGTCCTGCTGTATGTTTCAGTACTTACAGCATTGAGAAAAAATTAATTATTTTCAGAAAAAGGAGGGAGATAACCCGATGAAAAATTTATCTCCAAATAGTAGTATGAAGTTGTACGAAAAATTAGCATTCAGTACGAAATGATGCTACTACATGCTTCTATGTCAAGGCTACCGCGTTACTGCATTCTACTGCATGCTACTATTAGCAAGACTGGATGCTTCTGTAGCAAGACAAGATGCTACTGGATACTACTGCTTAAGATTGGTCCAGTATGAGGCACATTAAATGATAATATTCTTTAATATTACATATCAATACATGCAACTTTTTCGTACAACTACACAGGCTACAAATATTTCATCGGGACCGGAATGTTTACAGGCTTCAGTGGGAAATATTATTTCCAATTTTAATTGTTGTTGTGCGACATGTACTCTACTATGTAGGCCTATTCATTATTATCATATACTGTATATACTGTACGTCAGTGCTTTGTCATGTGTTACGTCATGACGATCCTGTGCTAGCCATATTATGTTGTGCTATTATGGAAATCAAGAATGTATTATATTATTATCATTATTATACTTAAATACTTACAAAAAGGCATCTTTTTCCTGGAACGCTCTGGGTGGCACAGCCTGGATATTCTTAAAGTTGTTACAAATCAAACTGGCAAGAGTAAGCTTCCTAATCTCTTGCAGCTGAAGACGTGTGAAAGAGTTGGGTGGCACGTCGTTTTCGTACCAGTAGCGGTCAGAGCGGCGTAAGAGGGTGAATTGATGGGCCAATAGGCATCCGAAAGTTGGACCGACGACGGCGCCGCGTAGAGGGATTTCAGCGAGACCGGCCGTAAAGAGGTCGATGTCGCTAACGTTCCTATAACGAATGGAACGATACAAGAATAGTCACGAGTAAGGTGGCAATAGTTGCATTTTTGCAGATACCATGGTATCTGATACCACGCAGATATCGCAGATCGCAGATATCGTGGTAACTGATGCAGTTATCGTGGTATCTGGCCAGTTATCGTGGTATCTGATATTCAGATACCACGGTCCGACCATGGCAACTGATCGTGGTATCTAAAAAGTCTTCTCACTTTCATCAAATTTCGTCAAATAGGTGAGAAAGAAGTTTAGCACTTTCTGATGTAACTGGATATCAGTTTTTCTTTTGCGATGACTTCGAAAAGTGCAATTTTGGCAATAGTCGTTTTTGTAGAGCAACCGTGTATCAGATACCACGACAACTGCAAAAACGACTAATTGCAGATCCAGTTACCGTGGTAACAGACCATGATATCTGCAAAAACGCAACTAATGTCACTAATCGAAATTTCTCCGCTGCCACCGCTGTAGTGACTTTTTGTGATACAAACTTTAAAGAAGAACTAAAACCTGATGGTACTCCCTTTTTTTCTTACCCAACAAAAGGCGTCATCACCAGTCCGCCGATTTTCAATTTTCCTTTGACAGTTGTCTTCATGCTTTTGCTTCTCTAGCCGTACCTGATCGTCTTTTCACAATTAAGTTCCACTTCTCGCGTCGTGTTTGATGGTACGGACTGTACAAGCCAATCAAAGACAACATTCGCTGGCAATGTTGGCCAATATTGCGCCTAAAAGCTAGTGTGCTTTCGCAATTGAGATATTACGGAGTTAACGCATAGGAGCTGATATGTGTTTTGGTTTCCCCAAAGATCACAAACCCGTCCCTGTTCTTTTCAGCCTCGCGCAGCCCCCTTGGTTTTCATGAGAAACTTGCATAACTGGCAGTGCTGACCAATCAGCTCCTCCGACGCCTACGCGGGAGCCTTATCTGGTCCGAAACGCGACTAACACGGAAAATGCAGGAATCAATCTAGCGGCCGATAGCGTAATGGACATTAAATAGGAAGTCCGGAATCTCGGAAGCGACAATGAATGGCACGATCAGGCTGCAGAGTTGTTGAGTAATTTAGGTCCGACGGGTCATTTAAAGAACTTACTGGTAAACCGACTTCAGAAGTTGCACATTTGACAGTGGCATAATATCTCCGAGGTCATCGAACGAACTCGGCACTCTCAAGCCGCAAAACTTCCTCCAAGACGTAAAGCCTGGCAGACCAAGGTCACGCCCTCTGGTGATGATATCCGCTACTATGTCTTTGCCATGCATAATCCTTACTCCAGGAGTTACGGAAAGTCCGATTCGGTTTGCCATAGAGCTTACGAGACCTAGAATGATCTCCTCGACCTGGTCGGAGGTCATGGCGCTGGGCATTTCGGCGACGGGCATGGATTGCTTCTTTTCTCCTTTCTGCAAAAAATAAAAATAAAATAAAGATGAAAGACGTGACTCAGCTGAGAGAGTAGCCTACTGTTAATGAGGCATGGGTTCAAATCCTCTTGGATGTGGTATAATTACTTCCCAGTTCAAATCTTTTCTGTGCAAACAATATTTTTGCCACTTTACTCTAACCAAAAAAATATATATTCCATTCAAGGACAGAACCGATCCAGAATAAGCTCAAATTAACACGGCCTTGACACTACCTTACTTTACCTTAAAAACTAGCGTCAGGGCAGTTCGCTCTCTGTATGGCGTTTCGATACGAATCTTATTCTCCGAATTCAAGTTCAAACTGTATGTACGGATCACTACAGAACTATAACCTCTGCTATAAAGCACACGACTCTTAACAAATTTTGAATAGAACTTTTATACAACCTGTTCGTGACTAAAATCATAAGAAAAGACTCATTTCCTAAAAGCTTCCGTTACCGCACTTTTAAGAATTTAGTTTTTCAGGGCAAGGACACAATTAAGTTAAAAAGATTGCGTGCGTTGGAAAAAATCAGTCATTTTCTATAACCTACTTTTCTTTTTATAACTGTCCGCTGGATAGTTTTCCTGAGAAACTGTGCGTTGATTTTTTGTTGTGCAAGGTCCCGGTATGCATCTTTCCAAACTGTATTGTCAACGTCGACCCTGACTTAGTTAGAAACATCGAAAAAGAACGAATAAGGAAGAAAACGCGGATTCGCATTCGTATGCGTGAGTCCGCTGCGGTCTGGTCTGGTTCGCGCCGTTTCGACTCCATATTCATTTTTATTCGCGCGACACCCGGCGAATAATTTCCGCGTTTAGGTTAGCGCTCACAGAACGCGGATACGTATTCGTCTCAGCGAACTGAGCGTCGCTAGGGTCGCTAGGTGAATTTTTTGTTTAGATCTTAAAAAGAGGAACGGCACGGCACGGCATAGTGGAGGAGGCACAATCAACGCAATTAGCCCTTTCAGCCTTCAGACTGGGGGGCATAAAATTTTTTTTAATGTGCCTTCTTTTAGGCTCTGGAGTTACGAACTCTTAACTTACTTGTCTACTTCTACTACTTGCTGATCTCTTCTTATTACTCGTGCCCCCTGCGCCATGTCGTGCCTCTTTTTAGTCGATCCCATTTTTCCCGTCGCGCCATTTCAACTCCAAGTCGAAATTTTTCGCGTCACGGAAAGGATTTGCGTTTTTTCGGCATCAAGCTTTATGGGGCCACAAATACCATGGCACCCTCTCTCAAGACAAACTTTTTGAAAGTTCGCATCGAAGTTGGCACACACACTGAACTATGGTTGAATTAGCACGCGAACGACGAGTAGTTATGACGAATTCTCACCATATCGCTAAACAACGTGATTTCTTTGATGAAACTTTTATTTGCGCGACGCCCGGGGAATAATTTCCGCATTTAGCCTGGTGCTTGCAAAACGTGGATTCGCATTCCCATAGCCAGCATTCGCGTAGGCAATTTTGGCGTCGCTAGCTGACAAATTCGCGCCGCGCCATTTCAACTCCGATTACTCAGCGGAAAAGATTCGCGTTAAATAGATAGATAGATGTTTGATGAAGCCCTTGGGCCATGAGTAAAAACAAAAAAAAAAACAGTACATCCTTCACATTCTTTATACGGGCGAACTTTTAATCAACTTAAAAAGCAACTTCCCTCAATCTCGAACCTAACCTCACATACTTTTAATTAAGGTCCATAAATGCACAAATCCTGCTTATACAGCTTATGCTTATGTGAACGTTTAATGAGCCATTTTCAGGCACTTGCTGTGTCTAAAGCTAACTGCCAGTTGGCCAAACTAGGTAACCAAGGACATCTGAAAACACCTCAATAGGTATTTTGGGTCTTCATTTTACAATTTAGCCCAAAACCGCACTGTTTACATTAAAGTAACTGTTCACATAAGCATACCTCTACTGTACTTCTAGGGTCACGTGCAAACTATGCTGGATGTGGTCAAATACAAATACAAAATTGCACCGTCGCTCTAGGCAAACTTTTTGAAAGCTAGCACCAATGTTGGCACACAAACTAAATTGTGGTTGTATTAGCAGGCGAAAAACGAGCGGTCATGACGAATTCTCACCATATCATGAAAACGGCGTGTATCTTTGATGAAACCCACGCTGCTGACCTTCAACATACCCGGACGGTACTTAGGGTTCGATTTATATGACCGCAATAGTGGCCACAATTTGTAAATATGGTCGTCAGATTTGCATTGCTCATACAGGAAATGGTCTCATCACCACGCATGCGTAAAACCAAGATTACCAGAACCTAAAGATGCTTTCCCACAGAGTCGGGCGCGGACATTGAGACCCTACGCTTTAATAGAGCCGGGGCGCCCCCTTCTTCTCTCAGGAGTTAAAGGACACCTGAACAATGAAACCATGCCTGAACACACCATGGAGAATGCATTTACAGACATGGCCACGGAGAGCATTCTTCTCCTGAGCCTGACGTTTTCAAAATAGGGATGTTCGTTTCTGGAGGTTTGCACATGCAGACTCCAAGACAAAGAGCGCAATTCATTCAAATCTTGTACAGCGCTGGTCGGATCGCATTGGAATTTCTTCTAGATATACGTTTGGGCTTAACTGGTTAAAAAATACTCCAGAAGAAGGGTTGAATGGAGACATTAGTTCATTTCTAAAATTGTTCGGTACTGAAATAAGGACTAATGGAGCAAAAATCATAGCTTGGAAACACTATTTCGCATCTGGATTGGGTTTTCTGCAGGCAATGTCAACGGAAGTCGTACAGATAGGGGTGATACTTGGTACTCTTCATTCAGGTGTCCTTTAATGCAATCCCTTCAACTGAAATCAGCTGAAGATCACGTCGGAAGTGGGGCTTATAACAAGTATCTGGGGACAACAAGTATCTCACGCCGGACTCAAACTGTCCTATCACATTAATCTGTCTCCAGCCCACCAAATTTATGTTTCCTTAGAGCCTTTACAATTGTGGGTTACAGCTGGAAAGTCGGGGTTTCCGGATGGGGGTCTTGGGTTGTCGTTTTACATTTTGTATTGAGTGTTACGTTATACTTCTGCTAGCTGTGTCCCGTTAACTCTCTGGGAATAAAAACAGTGTAATCGATCAGAAGCCCCAACAACGCTACCTGTTAGATTAAGAATACAGCTTATAACGTCAGAAGAAACCACGCTATAGGCTGTAGGCGACAGCGTTGCGTCGGGAAGCGCCGTAGTAGCATGTGATCGTCCCGGAGGGAAACATGATCAGAAAACTAAGCATTATAGCATCCTACCGAAATTGCGCTCACGATCCAGTCTCGTTAATGTGAAGAAAAATAAAATTACCATTCCAAAGGTGTCAAACTTTTCGGGCATCATCGACAATACGAAATCCAAGACAGCTCCGGCGGTGGCCTCCAGGGTCCCGGGGTAGGCGAAGATATCGTAATCAGAGGCATAGCCCGATTGCTTTGGCTTCAGCTTTAGGCTTTCAGTCAAACTCTGAAAAACGAAAAAATAAGTAAGCTGTCAAATCTATTTGCACTTAGTAAACTTAAAGCCCAATAAGTTTTTTTTTTTTTACTCATCATCGGCCAACAAGGGCTAGATATATTAACTAAAAAAAAATTTAGCTGACAACAACATATCGAAAAGTAAGCACTAAGCGGAGGCCCAACCCGGGGAAAAATTACAAGAAATTCAATTACCCCACGATGGGAGTGTCAATCTCATATGCGGCCTAGCAGGACAACAAGCAACGAGTTAGAAGACCCTAGAATACGCTTCTGCACAGAAAGAGCAGAAAGACGTACATAACAACAATGAAACCTTCTCAAGTTATGCATACGAACAGCAAGACATTTCCTCCAACCTTCATTCTAATCATCCCCCCGGATCGGGGAAAACCCCGATTCATGTTTTCTGCAGCTTCTTTAAACATAGAGCAAAAGAAAAAAATGACCCCTTATCCTAACTCTTCATAGATTCTCAAATCCGTACACTAGATTGTCCTCCCAACACCCCCCCCCCCCCACAGCCTTCACCGAACCCCTTCACTTCATGATTTCTATACCCCCTCTTCGTTCCCAGGACAAGAGAAAAGACAGTTCCTAACCATAGATATCACTAGAAATTCACACGCAAATATTATGCACAAAAGGTTTCCCAAACCCGCTAAACACATTCGTTCCCCCCCCCCCCAGACCTTTACATCACGCGTAGCTCTTGCCCCCCGATGAAAAATTTGTAGCCTGCGTAGTAGTATGGTAGTAGTACGAAAACGTTGCATGCAATACTATGTAATAGCAAAGAATACTATCATTTAATGTGCCTCAGACTGGTCCAATCTTATGTAGTAGTATCCAGTAGCATCCTGTGTTGCCATAGTAACATCCAGTCTCGCTAATAGTACCATATAGTAGTATGCAGTAACACGGTAGCCTTGAAGTAGAAGCATGTAGTAGCATCGTTAGTACTGCATGCAACTTTTTCGTACTACTTCATAGTACTATTTTGAGATAAATTTTTCATCGGGCCTACACTGTTAATAAAAGCTCTCCGCCTTCGGGTAACTTAATGTATTTAAGTTATGTATACAACGGATACGTCAGCTACGATGCTTCAATTCTACGATGCCAGAGTAAGATATTTATATTCGGTAGAAGCTTCAGTTATGTATTACAGGTTTGTTTCCTTCCCCGACGTTGACCCTGGGGATTGACAGCCTGACGAGGACCCTTGCCAAGAAGGGCCGAAATATCGCTGATGAAGCATCGTAGCTGACGTATCCGTTGTAAACATTATTTGAATATATGTTTCAAAGTCAGCTTGGGCTTAAGGAAATAACTTAGTATGCAGTATTTTGCATTCTAGCGTTTTAGCCCCCCGTCGGATTTTAACTGTCCGAACTCGGAATAAAAATATCCGAATCCGGTGATTCACAATTATCAAAGTCCGATACGGAGAGATTTTTACAGTGTAGCCGGACCTATGCCTTTTTTCTTCTTTTTTTTGTGGAAAACGGATACGTCAGCTGAATTTTATTGGAGCTATATTTCGGCCCTTCTTGGCAAGGGTCCTCTTCAGGCTCAAAACCGCTCAAGTTGGAAAGACGAACTTGTGGGAAACACCATGCCTTTTCTGCCTTTTATGCCTTTTCTCTACCTCTCGACTTGGGTAGCTTCCAATCGTCATCACCGAGGGGACTTTTGCCACGCAAATTTGTCGCTTCCTGTATGAAGTCAATGGTACACGGTTGACCATCCAGAGTTGCGTTTTTAGAAACTTGTGTTTTCCCTGAGTTTAGCAAAAAGCGATTTTCAATTGCCAGAGTTAAACACTGTCTTACTGTGTTTATGTTTAAAAGCGTTTTAAGCCTCCTTGTTATGTGTAACGGATGATCGTAACACTAGTATGTAATGATCCGCAAGTCACAGCTACCTCGGCATACGTCACCACGATTAAGCTTTTGATGACGAGTGCAGAACTATGGTTAGGTTAGTTTTTCGTCTGTCTTGGTTTTGAGTTTTCGTCTCCAGTCCCGGCTGTGCCCCGACAGAATCTAGTATCTGCACCTGAGTAGCTTCGGAGAAAAGCGCGAAGATGTTCTTTTTTAAAGCTGCTTCTTTTTTTCGTATACATCAACAAACTAATGTAGTTTTGTAAACAATGAAGTGATGATGCTGGTGATTTTGTTGCTGGTGGAGCGTAAGTTTGTAAGATACTAAGGTTGCGTTCCAGAACTTAACGATCGTTAACAAATTGTTAACGATTGTTAACTTTTTGCGTTCCAGGTTTCTAGTTTCGAAAGTTATACCCACCTACGATTTCCGTTCCAGAGCTTAACGATTGTTAACTATTTTGTAACGATGGTTGGTGAGCATCGTTGAGAAAAGTTAACAATTGTAGAATTTGGGTAAAGTTAAAGATCGTTCAAGCTGCAGTTAGCTCCGCCCCGAAATAAAACTGACGATTGTTAACAATTGTTAAGTTCCTGGAACGCAACCTAAGTTTTGGAGTAAAAGCAAATTTGTAGTACGTACATACTAGGTAAAGCCCGAAAATAAAGTTGAGACCTAGTGTAGATACTAGGTGAGATCTAAGAAACTAAGCCTCGTAGAAAAATTCTGATTTCACCACTGAATTCCTCCTGGCTGACTAGGTGGGATCTGCTCCTAACTAAAATTCGATTTTTTTGTAGATACTTGGTTTTGTCGGAGGACAGCCGGTCTTCTTTAGTCTTCAATGTTCGTATTTAGTGAGTTCCAGTATTAAGCGTCAGTGCATTGCAAGTTTACAGATTTAAAGTACAACTGAAGAGTAGTGTCGATGCACCTAGAGGATTGTGGATGAGCCATAACAATCCTACGAGTGGAAGTATAAACGCCGTTGAAGGTAAAATAAACATTCATTTATATATCAGCCTGTGTTGTATGTAGCTCTATCCACCGAAGGTAGAGAACCCCAATACACCGCCTCCCCGCTACCCATATACACCCCAGTTATCAAGAATCTCAAGACCGCTATATATGCGTGGGTTTAACACAGATTATCCAGAACACGCAACTCTCTCGAATAGCAAGTTACGTTCCGTGTTTAAACGTTAGACTCGAGAGTAAACATGGTGGGATGAAAATGGGTATTTGCCCATTGGTGTTAAACTCCGTGGTAAACTCATTTTTGTCTGAAAACGCAACTCAGTTACTCCATCAGTGTTGCCACGTGTGACACTTTTGGTGCTTTTTGACACTTTTTGCCACTGGGTGACACCGTCACACTTTTTCTCTGAAATTGACACCTTTTTTTACGAAAGACATTTTTTAGATCGGAAAAGCACTTTTTCAATTCCTTTACTAAAGTGACGGATTACCGCCCCGAAAACACTGCCAAAACATGTATTTCACTTTGATTTTGTACACAAAAACAGTTTGAAGCCTTAAATAAAGCTCATTTCCGATTAAATTTTGTAACAAAACTGTGATGCAACAGTTAAAAAACGTTTTGAAAAATGTTGTTACAAATTCAATTATTACCAATTATTCGCATTTTGCGCGTTGTGCAGCGGAATGCACAACAAAAATTCGAGGTGTCAAAAAGCACCTTTTTGTCAGTCATTGTGACACTTTTTTGAGTCGAGCTCTTGGCAACCATGTACTCCATAACAAGTTGAAGTACACATTGTAAAATTTCAAGACTGTGCGATCTGGGTAGCAGCGATTTATTGACGACTACTACAGTTACCACCATCAAAACACGACGGGAAAGATATGTAACAGAACCCGAAAATTTGACCTTATGACGTCCGCTCGTGTTCACGAACTACTCAATAACAAGCGGATTTGCTAAAAGTTCATAAACAAACAACAATGCTAGAGACCGTGAAGAGACAACTACGCCTAGAGATATGATCATGAAAACAAAAGAAAAGACCGCAAGCTCTCGTGTTAAACCGCTTTCACATTGACGCGTCGTTGCGTATGCGTTTATCTAGCGTTGCGTATTTTTCACACCTGTGCGAGAGCTTTCAAGCTGGATGCTCCTTTACGGTTTCCTTTCTCGTTTTTTCCTGCTGAATTTTAATTTCTTTCGCTAGTAGCAAGTTTTTCTTCATCGTCAGCATGTTTGCTTTTAGTTTTGTCCTCAAAAACTTCCATTTTCACTGACAAATCTGATGCGTACGCGTTGACGCAACGCAAGAATAGAACTTGGTTCTATTCTTAAACGTTCTTTAAACATTTGTCGGTCAAAACACAGAAGAAATCGAATTCTGAATAGTTGCATTTTTGCAGATACCATGGTATCTGATACCACGGTCTAAAGTCGTTTTTGCAGTTATCGTGGTTTCTGGCCAGTTATTGTGGTATCAGATATTTAGATACTACGGTCCGACCTGGTAACTGGTCGTGGTATCTTAAAGTCTTCTCACTTTCATGAAATTATGTCAGATTGGGGAGAAAGAAGTTTAGCACTTAGTGATGTAACTGGATATCTGTTTTTCTTTTGGGATGACTTCGGAAAGTACAATTTCGGCAATAGTCGTTTTTGCAGAGCACCGTGTATCAGATACCACGATAACTGCAAAAATGACTAATTGCAGACCCAGTTACCGTGGAAACAGATACCATGGTATCTGCAAAAACGCAACTATTTGTCGGGCCTCGGTATTCTCTATGGCATTTCGGGTTCTTTTTACACGCAAGGAATACAGAAGAAACGCAAGAATAGAACTTGGTTCTATTCTTGCTTTGCATTTTTGCCTGCGTAAGCTCTACGTTGCGTCGACGCAAGCACGACGCAGAGGTTGCGTAGCTTAGTGTGAAAGGCTCAACGCGCCAATGTGAAAGCGGCTTTACGCAATAACTCGCACAGACGACCAGGGGAGGTCGCAGACGGAGATTATTGTCAGATATTCAAATAATGTATACAACGGATACGTCAGCTACGAAGCTTTATCAGCGATATTTCTGCCCTTAATTACAGGTTTGTTTCCTTCCCGGATGTTGACCCTGAAGATTGACAGCCTTACGAGGACCCTTGCCAAGAAGGGCCGAAATATGCTGATGAAGCATCGTAGCTGACATATCCGTTGTATACATTATTTGAACATATGTTTCAAATTGAGCTTGGACTCAGTAATATTTATTATTGTCAGGACTTCACAATCAATTCCGTGCGGGAAAGTTTTCGAGTTTCTCGGGCGATAGACATTAGATCATCCTGTGCCGTCAAAGGCACCCGGTTGTCAAAGAAGTCTAACTTGCGTAAGGGATGATGTCCCCCCCCCCCTCCTCTTGCTATAAGGTGTAGGTGCCGGAGACCATTCTTCTATACATATATTTGTCCGTATGATATATTTTTATATTATGATTGATCAACATTTATACATCATGCAAACATTTTCGCCCGGTTCTAGAAGGGAGAAGCGTAGTATCACATACGCAAAAAGAAAGAATCAACAATGGAAACTAAAGAAAATATATAAACATACTAAATATAAATGCTAAAAGCTTATACGACGAACCGAGTTAGCATTTTGCTTGAGATAACTTTTAGGGCTCTTGTTCGAGCATTTATTTCAATTTTATAAGTTCTTTCGGTAGGTTCATTATTTTGTATTCAGCAGTGCTGTTTACAAACTCAGCTGTTTCACTCTGCGTCGTAACTTAATTTTTAGCTCTTCTTTCGACGGTTGCCTTCGGGTCTCTTTAGATTGGTATAGTTACCCGAAGAAAGACAACCTGACTCTAATAATAATACATAGATGGCACTTCACACAAGTGACTTCTACCGTTGCCGTTACCGGGACTTGTACCGTTGTTCACAAGCCCCTCGGTAGCTCAAATGGTAAGAGCGCCTGCCTTGTAAGCAGAGGGTCCTGGGTTCAAATCCCGGCTGAGGAGCATTTTTGTCTTTCAGTTCACTACTTATAAAACCTGGCTCTAGTGAGGTTACCCCCCTCCCTCCACTAAAAAATGTAATCCCTACCTCTCCAAGGATAGCTGGCAGAAATTCTTTGTATGTAATATGCTGGATGGCAGCAACGTTGATCCTTCTGGCTTCCTCATAGAGTGTGTCATCGTCCCATAGGGGGTTGACCTCTGCGAACTTCTGTACCAGTCTGTTGTGTTCCCTCAAAAACAAGGTGTGGAGGGCAATCAGCGCGGGATGTCCGTTCACCCTGACATCTCCAGTCTTGTAGCACCTAAAAGAAACAAAATGTGGGAAACGAGGCAAATGTGCCGGACACTTTCTGGACTGGCGTGTCTCTCCCTATTACTGAAAGCTGGTCGTTGCACGCTTGTATTTATTTTTAAATATTTTCCCATCCGAACATTTCCTAGATTTCATGGATTATTGTTTGTGGTCAAGTATCACCGGGTTCCTCACTAGTTATTTATCTTCTATGTATTTACTTCTGGATGATTACTGATTAGTATTCGATGGTTATTACAGTTATTATGATGAATATTATTTTATCCTACCTGCTTACGAAACCCGCTCAGCTTTGACCCTACGCCAGCCATGACTCTGAACGCTCAGCTGGTGATTTCCGTTAAGGAATTCCGTTGTTGAAGTTTGCAAGCATTAAAAAAAACCTTTTGGACAAGATGAACAAGATCAGGGTCCCCTTTAAGAAATATCTTATTCGGCCGAGTCTTAATTTTCCCTTCAATAATATTTCACTGATATACATTTAGATAAGATATATTTTTTTCGGTTTTTATTTTCAATTCAATTCAGATTTATTCACCATCATATAAATGCGTAGCAATTTTAACGTTGGTAAGTCATCATACACTACAATGTAAAACGAACAAAAATCCCCTGATATTCAAAGCCTGTCGTATAAATAAGACGTGCTACGACGTCTAGGTACGACAGCTCCCACAAGTAGGATGATACGAGCAAGGACAAGTGATGAGTCTTTCTTTTTCTTTTTTTTTCATTCAATTCATTGGTTTATCTATTTGTCGTGATTCTTTAATATGGGTCTGAGCTAACGAGCCAATATCACTGCCAGACCCCCAGTCATGGACTTGTATTGTTGCAAAGTTTTTCATTTATTTATTAAAGCACATCTCTTCCTAGAAATGATCTTTCACTATGAAATGGATCAGAAAAAGTTTTTGAAAATATCATTACTTTCCACCTGAATTTAGCGATTTTCTTGTTAGAGCTTGTCGACTCTGTCCAGCCTTACTGCTCTCCGATGCGGCGGCTAGACGCAAAACATTTAAAAACTGAACGTGCCGCGGTTAAAAAGTGGGAAACTAAGCAAATAAAAGAAGTAAAAAACAGAAGATTCTCATATCCTTAAGTGTGAAAGAGTTGTCAGCAGACGTTGGAAGATTCCAGCAAACTTTCCGTTGTTTGACAGGCAACACTCGGCTTGGCCAAAAAGCGCTAAAAATTCGTAGGCACAAAAGTAAACGATAGAGAAAGGTGGGGATTTTAGAAGCTTATAATTCCATAAGGGATCTAGGTATATTACCAATGACAGAATAAGCGAGAGGGGTCCTTTAAGAGAACCTGAATCTCTGCTTCCAACAAACGCGCTAAAATGCGACTGTCAATTTTAAAAAGAAACTGAAAACTTTCCACTCAATTAATACGTGTTGAAGGGTGTGTGGTCTTTTTCTTCTTTCTTTTTCTCACAGTTGTTCGGGTGGGGCTGAAACTGGTAAGGAGTAAATATTAAGGATTCTTGTTGTGTATAGTGTTCACGTTTAATTGTCTCTTATTTAAGTCATAGGCTAGGTGGATAATTGTAAGTTGTTGTGTTTAGTTATTTATTTATAGATACAAGTAGTATTAATAAATTGCAGCACAAGTCCGTAGGACTTTCTTTTTGCTGCAATGTGATATTAGTCATGTTACTTTATTTTATTTTCAATGTTTTGGTTAAAAATAAAAACCTACCTACCAACAACTGTAAAAAAACTTATAAAAGCCCCTTATTCAACCCCCTTTGTGGGTTGTTGGAAAGGGGTGTAGGGAAGCGGGGAGTGAAGATGTGGGGCGGGGGGAGGTGAGATGGGGGCGGTGGGTAGGTTGTGACGAGGGAATCATTTTTCTTTCTTTTCTTTTTTTACTCTCTTTCTTTACCTCTTTTTTCTTTTCTTTTTTTGAAAATATATTAAATTAGTTTTTCTGTTATTATTTATTGAATAATTGTAAGTTAAAAGGTGGTTGGAAGATACAGCCACCCACAGGATTTTTGTCTTTTATGTGGTTGTTGAGTTTTTTGTATAATGTAGTTGTGTTTTTTTGGTGAAGAAAAAAAATATCTGAATCTGAATCTATATCTGAATCTGAAAAGGGGGCAATGATCCCTCGAATCAGCTCAAGGATTCCACGAAGCCCAAGGACTCCCCACCATCATCCAAAAGTCTCGAGGCCACGACACCGCCAAATCAAGGGGCATCCGATACCTTTTAGTCAGCAGGATCGGCTTGACTATATTAGTGACTACTTTATTGCCGACGCTTAACTACATGTCTTTTATAACTGGTCAAAGCTTCATAGCAGTCAAAGGAAAACATGTTTGCGTCTTGCGATGACAGCTGTGGCGATTAATTTAAAGATTTAGCCCGTGACACCCAGAAAGTCCATAACAAAAACATCTGACGCATGTGACAGATAGATATATATTTTTATTGATCTAACTCGTAGCGCCGACATGGCACTAAATAAGTCGACCATTACATTTCATGTGTCAAAATACTTGAATATCTACAATTATTACATCCAAAGAAAATAAATCACTTGGAATTCACCTGTTTTTTGTTGATCTTCTCAGTGATAAATGGTACTAAGGAATTCCAATACCGGTTAGTGCGACATTTAACTGGCACCAGGAGATTTTGGTACCGCGTCCGTCCTATCGGCGGTGCTAGATCGGGCAGAATATCTCTATGTTTTTCACTGGTAAGGACTGATCGGCCAAAACGTAAAATTAAGTTTTCCCGGCGGACATGAAGTGGCTCAAGTCTTAAAGTAACAGAAAACTTGACTCGGGGAGCTAGCTGACATATCAAGAATGTACCCTGAGTCGATATTGGGAGTAAGAAAAATTCTCGTTACGACCATTGCAGTTTCCGGGCAGTTTCCGAGAATTCGACTTTTGAGTAAGTAGAAAAAAAAGCAAAAGGTTTGTGTGCGGGGAGTAGGAATCGAACGCATGACCTCTTGATTACTACTCCGATGTGTTAGTCAACACGGCAAAAGGCGAACTTCTACAGTGCATGAGTGCATAATTACAGTGCATAAGGGGCAAGGGCCTGCCAGCTAGATTTGGGAACACTAAGGAGGGGGTTTGAGATAACAAAGAAGGGGGGGGGGGTCCTGTCGACAATAAGTCTCTGTATCTTTATCTAAGCCCCCCAGGTCGGTTTGATGGCCGAAATCTGCGTAGTCAAGTTTTCTGTGCCTTTAATACTGACTACTAGATGGTCCGGTCCTTGCTCATGTCCAACGTGTGGTAGTAAGTAGCCTAGTATGGAGAAAAAGTTGAAACATAAAAAAAATATAAAGAGAGATATGCTCGCGACCTGGGTCGAACTAACAAGAAAAGGTCACACTCCCCACCAAAGAGACAACGGGGACGTCGATCTGTAGCAAACATTACTAATAGGCTACAAGTTTCGATTGATAAAAAAACAAAATGGCAAAAAATAATTACAGAAAAAGGTGCAGGCCTCTAGCAACTTCAACCTCGCTCGGCCCCTTGTTTCTGATTAGACGAACAAACTTGCATAACCGGTATTTCTGACCAACGAACTCCTCGGAAGTTATAAGAGGGAACCTGATCCGCCTCGAGAAAAGCAGAACGCGGCAAATGCACTAATCAGTGCCGGGCCAGTAGGGTGATGAAAGCGACATGGAAGTTCAAAATCCCGGAATCTCTATCTATATATTTTATCTACAACCCACCAAATGCACAAGGAGTAAAAAAGATAACAAAAAAAACTGAAACATGAAAATGAAAACAGCTGAAATCTTAAAAGGATGGAACGAAAGTAAGGATATAGAGTTAACCAGTAATATAGGTAAAATGTAACAATAATAATAATTCATCGTAATAAAAGTCCATAACTTACGTTGAGTTCGGGTTCCTTGGGTCGCACCCATTGAGGTCCATAGCATCTGTCATGACGGGTAGGAGGTCCCCTGAACTGGTCTTCATAAGACCTTGTTCGAAAAGACGGAGCTCGCTTTCTTCCGCATCCACGGTTCCATAGATGGCAGAACCATCGAGATATGAGGTCATGCCGTTCAGCGCCTCTCTTGCACCTTAAAAGATTCTATGTCTTAGTACAAACAAGTTTTCTAGGGCTGGAACCAGGGCTGTATCCAGGGGGGGGGTTAGGGGGTTCAACCCTCCCCCCCCCCTCCACCCGAAACATACAAAAAAAAACCCGGGCAACCCCTCCCCACGAAATAAATTCCTGGATATTTGCCTGGCTGGAACCCACTAACCTTCGATGAAGGTTTGTGTAAAGCGTTTTCTGGCGGTGAACGGAGATTAGCTGAGTCAGTCAGCTACACTGTAAATATTAGTATAAGGCAATGGGCAGGAAGTGACCCGTCATAATAAAAACTACTTGGAACAAAACAGGGAACACATTCGACACTTATGCAAGATTTCGAGCGTGTTTCCCCCTACTTACCTTACTTAACTACAGATGACGTCACGAATTCTGGCTTTTTGTTGTCAAGGCTGGAACGTATTTTTCCATTTTCAGCAAAATATCGCGCCAATCACATCAGAGAGATTCGTAGTTACCACGTTTACTACGCTCCCGAGCGTGGTAAGCAAATAGTTACTATTAGTTGCCATTTCGGCAAGGCCGGAACGGTCAGCGTAGTAACTTTTCACGAGGTTGGAACGAGTAACTAATACGTCCTTAATAAAATCCGATGACGAATTGCCACCAGACGCGCTAGGGGAACAATAACAATCACACGTGAGATCGGGGGATAAGTTATCTGACGGGTGTATAAGCGATTAGGCTTACGCTTTATACCGAGTCGCGCATTAGCCCAGCTGATAAGTCAGCCAGCACTCGGCACTGAAGTCGGAAGCCAGAAATGACAAACTTGATGACGCTGGACGGAACAGAGTTGGGTAAAGCAAAAAGAGGGGAAGAGGCATTTTAAACTATTTGAAACATGGTTAGGCCTAAGAGGAATTGAAAAAAGCAAAACAAACCTGGATAAACGTACACCAAGAAGTAACTTGTATTTTTTTATTTACGATAGCGCACCTAGCGGCCAAAAAAGAACTGATCTGAGAGGAATTTTATGAGGGGCGTGTAAGGGAGGAGTGCTTTAGGGGAGGAAGGGTTAGTAGATCTGATTGAAGATAAATGTTTCGCAATAATGAGAAATATGGCGGTGTTCATCCGGTTGGCAGCGAAGCATCGGGAGGATCTAATGTAAGTGTTATTAGGTTATTTCTAGGTTTTTCACTTTTTTTATGTTTTCTTGTACGTGATTTTTGTGGCAGTTGCTATGGCCAGTTGCGTTTTTGCAATAAATATCATATCATACCTAGAGAACATCTTCGACGGCTAGACGAGGCCAATCTTTGGTAATCTCTGCAGGACTTGGCATCGGATGAGATGACCCGGAGACACGAGGTTTGCGATCCCCCAGTACAGCATGTCGATGGGCTGAAAACATCTAAAAAGCAAAAAAAATATATAGAACGGTTGAAGGAGTCCTGATAGATAATAATAATAATAAATATTATATTTGTAACCCGTCAATTCGAAAAAGCGGAGTAAATGACAGAAAATAAATAAAACACATAAAGACACAGAAAAAGACACTAATTTTCAATGTTCGGCCAGGAAGCAATGGAGAAGGACGTGCGCTGGTTGGGCTCTGTTGTCAGTGATTTTTGATAGCGACGAAAAAACGTCCAAAGGGGTAATACATATTATATATATGTGTGTATGTATGTATAAGTGGTACTGAACGATAAGTCAGCTAGAATTTGCTCTCGCTATTTCGTCCCATCTTGGCAAGGGTCCTCGTCAGGCTATGGCTAGGAGCAAATCTTAGCTGACTTATAATAATACTAATAATAGATTTATTGCCCATCATTATGCACAAACGTACAAAAAGACGGAGTAATTAAATGAAGAAGAAGAAAATGAACAAGAAAGAAATGAAAAAAAGAACATTACTGTCAACAGAAATAATGGAAAGAACACAAAAATGATTCACAGAGACAAATTTTTGTACTTGTAAGTGGTTGTTAGAGATAAATTCGTCATTTTGTTTCTTTTTTGTTTGTAGAATATGGAATGAATCGAAATATTATACAGATTATAATTATACAAACTTCCTGCTAACTAATCACTTTTCCAATCACATTTCCAAAACAAACTATAGACCTAGGTGATGTGATGTGCTAGGTGAGGAGCTTCTAGCATACCTAGAAGCTCCTCAACCCCCTCCCCATTTTGAAAAAGAGTGCCCCTTAAATATTCCTTGAGCCCAAACTAATCACCTTTTCAACCATATTTCCAAAACAAACTATAGACCTAGGTGATGTAGACCATACGATACCTAGAAGCAGCTCACCCCCCCCCCATTTTGAAAAAGAGTACCCCTTATATTTGATAGCTTCTTACACCTTAGGAGAAACTGACTGATTCGCAGTCAGATTGAGCTGAAAGCAGAGGCGTTACTAGCCAAAATGTTTGGGGGGGGGGGGGGCAAAGGTATTTACCAACTGGCTGGTCATTTTACCGATTGTTGGGTGGCTGAAAAAACGACAGTTTATAAGAAGACCGTTTTAGCGAAAAATTGACTGATTTTAAGAAAAACCGACATTTTTTAAGAAAAATCTCCTAATTTTTCGAAAAAACGACTGTTTGGAAGAAAACTCGACTGTTTCAAGGAAAAAGATCGACTGTTTACACGAAAAACTGCGGCGCTTCGCAAAAAACATAGGGGGGGGGGGGGGGGGCGTCCCCCCGTACATGACGCCCCTGGCTGAAAGAGGACTGATCTATGTATGATGGATGCTGAGGCAAGGGGGGGGGGGGTAGGCAGAAAATATTTCACATGAGGCACTGAACTACGAACTACGCCATCTACGATTCAAAACATGCTTACCTGAGAAGGAAACTGGCTTAGATATGTCATTTTGAATGAATTGTCCCCAAACGGCAGCTACGGTCGTAAGAAAGCCTGAGGCAACTCGGGAGGTGCCGTGGATTTTCTCAGAGACAACAGTGGCTAACGGCAGTTGTTCTCCAGTTGCCGCTGTGCGTGGCGTCGAAATACCTATGGATTAAGGATCGGTGAGCCAAGTTTTTTCATCAACGCTGTGCCGGACACTTTCCACATTGCCGCAGGTCTGTCTCTATTACCAATTCGAGATTTGTATCTCTACGTACACAATATATAGATGCCCTGAGAAATTAATGGAATGAATGAAGAGTGTCAGAGCTCACACAGTAGCGAAGAGCTATGTAGGGTCTGTCGTTTCTAACCCAGCCTTTTTTTTTATCAACGCTGTGTCGAACACTTTCCGCATTGTCCCAGGTCTCTCTCTATTACCAATTCGAGATTTGTATCTCTACGTACACAATATATAGATGCCCTGAGAAATTAATGGAATGAATGAAGAGTGTCAGAGCTCACATAGTAGCGAAGAGCTATGTAGGGTCTGTCGTTTCTAACCCAGCCTTTTTTTCATCAACGCTGTGCCGGACACTTTCCGCATTAACGCAGGTCTGTCTCTATTACCAATTCAAGATTTGTATCTCTACATCCACAATATATTGAAGCCCTGAGAAATTAATGGAATGAATGAAGAGTGTTAGAGCTCACTCAGTAGCGAAGAGCAATATAGGGTCTGTCGGTTCTACAGCATCCAGAGGGTTTTTTAACTACGTGTCTAAATCGAGGGTGGCCAATGAGGCGAGATGGTCTTCACTGCTTATAAGGAACAAATAAGAAATACTATAGCCATCAACTGTTGTCGTGAAATTTCTCCAAGTGTGTCTGATAAAGCTGTCGGTTAAAATGACTACAAAACTTGGTATGAGGTCTATTGTCCTTTTCCTGGCCCCCTCGCATATAGGCTACCGTCGTTTCTTTTAACGAATATTCTTAAAAAAAGAGACACCGGTATACGTTGGTGGGCCTAGGGAGATGGCGATAGAGCTTTCATCACCCTGGTATGAGCACGTCGCAGCGAGTTGTTAGCTTACGATCCGAACAGTCTAAGGGATTTATCGCTCTCAAGGCAGGGCAACCTAACCTATATCGCCTCATTTACGGAGAGGGCAATAGAACTTGTTTCGCCCAGGTGGGAACTGCACGTCGCAGCGAGTTGTTAGCTTAAGACCCGACCATTCTAAGAGATTTATCGCTCTCAAGGTTGGGTACTTATGGAAAGGGCAATAGAGCGTGTATCGCCCTGGTGGGCAATTGGCGAGTTGTTGGCTTACCATCAGAATAGTCAGCCGCCATAAGCCTTCCGTATGGGGCGATCGCGTTACCCCACCTCGGGTTTTGTACATTGTTGCAGAAGCTATCCTGGGATCGGTATTTTTGGGGTCTGCACGGGACGTTGTCCTCGACTGGGCAGTCGTCGCCAAGAAGCGTCCCGGCAACACTGACAGTAGGTAGTCTCACAGTGATTTCTTCCTTGGTCAGGCGATTTCTGGAAAACAAATAAATATTAAGTTATCGTTCCATGAATCTATTTTACAACTATAGGCGTATTCTCCCCGTTCCCCGAGGACTCCACTTGAGGAGTCCCCGCGTTTTTGTTTGTCCCGGGGACTCACTCTCCGTATTCTCGCGAGTCCCCACGGACGGGGAATGCTCCGATTTTCATCGCCATCATAAAAAAAACTCCCTTTCAGATTCGGAGGGGAATCACTTTTTGCGGGTGTTGGTGCAATGTAAAATTAATTAAAAACAATGAGAATAAACAAAACCAAAAACAAAGTGGATCCAGACTAATTCGTCAACTGCATGTTTAATTTTAGAACAAAATCAATTTTGGAAGCATTTCCCGTGTTCTCGCTGTTTCTGTATGCGGAGTCCGCGTGGAGTGACTCCCTTTATTCTCGCCGTTCCCTTCCATTCCCCGAGGAGTCCTCGGGGAACGGCGAGAAAGCGCCTTATGGATCGCGTATAGCAAACTATTTACCAGTACGTGGTGGCAACGCGTGGAATTCCAGGAAAGCTCCGGATGAACGCACTTGCCATCTTTGCCATGTTAGTGGGGATGGCCTGGGCCATTTTCTCTACAGGTGGCAGAAGCTTTTGGATTTGAGGGTTCATTGTTTTGTGGGAATGGTGGGCAGCTTTTTGGTATCCTGCTAACTACGTCACCAAGAGTGATTGTTCCTTTTGGTAAGTTTGTGCAAAAAGCACTCGAGTTAAGAAGTAATGTTTCTTTGTTTCTAGTTTTCTATATTCGTATTTACAGAAAAAAGAAATGTATTCATCCTGTGACATGGTGAACTATTGACGAACTTTCCCCGAGCAGGCACTATTCATGTAATCAGCTTCTCTCTGGCGAACGAAGTTCATAAGGCCACTCGGTGGCTACAGGTTTAGCGCATCAGCAACTGGAGCCGAAGGTCGCGGTTTCGAATCCCGTCAGAAAACAACTGTTCTCTTTCAGTTAACTACTTATGAAATATCTGTAAATTTAAAATAAAGAATCCCCTAAAATAGTAGAGCCAGTTAGCATTTTTAAATCATCATCATCATCACACCTATTGAAATGTATATTGATGGACTTACTTCTTACATTTCTCGTTCTTTTCTCGCCTTACAGTTCTCGTTCTTAAGATTAACTGTTTAGCATGGATATGGTGTATCTGCTGCTATAAATTACGAGAAGTTGCAGAGCTCATATTCCTGTCAAACTCTGTTTAGGTTGCGAATGAATTTTAAGTATCCACTCGGCACGAAATTCTGATGGCTTTCAGTTTCTATTTGACATTCTCTTCAAAGTTGACTGACTTAATAGTCAATTAACATCATATGGGGATGACTTATTTGTTTCATATCTCTTTACTCTTTTTCCGTGTTTGAATGTCAGAAAGAGGTAATGGCTACATGACAGCAGAAGTGCTTTGTTGAGTCATTTTAGGACATTTCCTGAAAATTTTCAGAGTACCGATGAAGGGCAAGGTTACCTCTGAGTCAATGTTAGTCAAAGGAGTCAACTCAGAAGCATTCTCGTTTCTGCAAGGTCCAGGATCACCCACATTCGAATCGCTAATACAATCCAAGACTCGTACGACCGTGGGGCATCTAGTGGCGCGAATAGCCTACATTTTTTTTTATTCCGAATAAGCTACTTTTATTTTCTACACCAGTAGTCACAACAAAAAAAAAACAACTATATATTCAAGTGCTTCAAAACAGTGACAAGAAGTCACCAGAGCAAGACGGAAAAGAAAATATTAAATGACAAAGAGCTACTACTCACTGCAGTCACTGCTATAACTATCTTCAAATGCTTTCTTCACTCGTAAATCCCTCCATCAAACCCCTTCAGCCCCCCCCCCTTCCCATTTTACTTCATCCTACCACAACGTCAAAAGCATTAAATTCGACAGAAGGGAGATCTTAATTGGACCTTAAAACTTTTTTTTTTTTTACTGATTACAGACATGCGCGCGAACGAGCTATAGTAACTTGAGACCTTACGGATTCATTGTGAGAGACCCTTAACCTGATCCTTAACCCCTTTTATAAATCTACATTCAAAAGGTGTCATTTCGATTTTTTTGAATCCACAACGGACATGCTTACACGCCTTAACCCAAGCGCTACAGTCTCATCGTGACAGACCCTTAACCTGAACTTTAGCACCATTTGTAAATCTGGGTTCACCGGTTTCTACTGAATTTTCTGAATTTACGGTTCAAGTTTTATTAGTACTAATCGTAAAATGATACACATAAAAATCCAACATTAACTAAATATATATTAATATAAGATAAGATTTATTTCCGTAATAGCACAAAGGGCAACGGAAACACCAAAACAACACCAAAACGAAACCATAACCTCAACAACTATTTACAAAAAATTTCCCTGTGAATCATAGCCACCTTAAGGAATCTTCCCAGATTACTGACATGAATAGAACTTCTACTTTACAAATTTGGTTAAACCTTTCCTCCCCCACGCCATTTCTCCAAATATTTCCTTCCTCGGGTCTTTTAACTCCTGACATTCACACATTAAATGGGAAATATATTCATTCATTTTACCGCACATCGGACAAAAGTAAGGACCACATCTAACCTTATTGGTGCAAAATTGTTTAACCGGATAACAACTATTCCGAATGGTTCAAATCTTTACTTCGAAATCTCATGTTCGATACTATATTATTTTGTTCACGGTTACATTTTTTACAGGAAAAGAGTTTGGCGATTCGTATGCAAGACCCAGGTCAAAGATTTTAAAAGATAACGCCAACAAACGTTGAGAAAACCCATGGGATCGGTGTGAAAATGGAATTCGCCACTGACAATCATCTTAACAAATATTAATCAAAATTCACAAAAAAGATCTGGGTCAAGACCGAGGTTGATGAGTAAGAGAGAGAAAATTCGAAAATTTGATAAAAGAATTAAAAAGATTCGCTGTCAATACATGACCGGACGTTATGCGTTAATCGAGCACGAAACAGAATTATCCCGAATCGGATCCCGCAAAGACAGAGATTTTACCCTTACATTTTGTTCAGGAACAAAACACCGACTGGACAGAGGTTGTTCAAGACGTGTTAAAGGTCAGACTATGACCAAGCAAGGCCGCTGAAGCTTGTGAAACGGTTAGAATGCCGCAGCTGACATAATATCACCGGGCAAATAATAAGCAACAAAGGAAAAGGAGATAAAACATTGATAAGCACAGCCAGTTACATCACGCTTTGAAGTAACCAAACATAGAGCGTGTTCCATCCTACTTACCGTAGTTACTATGCATGACGTCACGAATTCTGGCTTTTTTCCGTCATGGCTGGAACGATTTTTCTATTTTTCAGCAGGATATCATGCCACGGGCGAATCCGGCCAATCACGTTTCAGAGATGCGTAGTTACTACGCTTACCACGCTCCCGAGCATGGTAAGCAAATAGTAACTATTAGTTACTATTTCGAGAAGGTTGGAACGGTCAGCGTAGTAGCTTTTCGTGAGGATGGAACGGAAATAGTAACTGATAGTAACTATTGTTCGAAGGGTGGAACACGCTCACAAAGACAATCACAAAAATGCTACTGAAGACTCGACGGCACATATAAACTGAATAAAAGGCTGAATGTTGTTAGGGTATTATTTGCTTATGTGATTGGTTTAGAAGTGGACGATAATATTTTTTTCGGGAAGGGCTAAAGGCTATCAGCCAATGAAAGGTCAGGAAGCAGTTTGTAAACTTCCATGGTTTTATCAGAGATTGAAAGTCCACAGGACAACACTAGGCTATTTCTAAGGGGCTATAGCTACAATTTGCATAACCGGTCGACGGACGAAGAAGCATCTCGGAAACGCCTTGGACAAGGAATGGTAGACTGCGGGAGAGATACAGCTTGCCGGATCCTCTTTTTGCTGTGGATAAACTTTTTTCTAAGATGTCAGAAAAACCTTCGAACCACCCTTGGAAGGGTTTTCTGTTCTAGTCCTGGTTCTGTTCTTGTTGTTGTTGCTCTTTCTTTTTACTTTTTGGTTCATTGTTAGGTTAATTTGTTAGAAGTTTCGTGTTGTATTTGTATGGTGTTATGTCTTTCCGTATATTACTTTTTCCTCTTTTTTGTATTTATACTCGTCTTTCTCTTTGTGAGTGTATGATGGGTCATAAACAAACTATTATTATTATTATTATCGGTTTATTATTATTATTATCGGTATTTGTATGGTGTTAAGTCTTTCCGTATTATACTTTTTCCTCTTTTTTGTATTTATACTCCGTCTTTCTCTTTGTGAGTGCATGATGGGTCATAAACAAACTATTATTATTATTATTATTATCGGGAGCCTTATATGTCACGAAAGAGGATACACGTGGCAAGCGTGATAAACAGTGTAATGCTAGAGGAGATAGGAGACACTTTTTTTTTTACCCAGCGTTCCCTCTCTCCGACGCGGCGGTTTGACGCAAAATATTTGAAACTGAACGCACCTTGGTTGTACAAGTCAAAAATAGAAGGCAGACCTAATGGTCTACCATCACTGTAAAAAGATTCTCCGAGTAAGGATTAAAGTTAACTGTAGTATTTGCTACTGAGATTAATCTTACCTCTACTGAGGTAAGATTAATCCGAATTAGAGATAAGATTATCTTTTTAGAGGCAAGATTAATCCCAGTAGCAAATACTGCAAGATTTTTTTTTTACAGTGATGTCTTATTTGTGAAAGGGTCGTTGACGGACCTTGAAGCTTTCGTCGAAGTTTGCGTTACATGACTGTCAAAATTCGGCTAGGCCGAAAAGAGATAGGAGACACGTATGACGTAGAGAATCTCGGGAACGAGAATGGATGGAAACACGACTGAAGCAAATGAATTACTATCGTAAGAATGACTTGTCTTTAAAGGACCTGTCTTACCTACAACACTAACGCAACCTACTTCCATAATCACTCCATACATTTCTAAACCCGGAGAGCCCAATTTCGTACGGTAATTCTAACCCCTCTAACAAAACCACCCTGACTTTCTCACGTATCGTCTTTTGCTACCTTCGATGTGTTTCACGCTATCGGCGGTTGTCTGCGACAAGTTTTTCCATCCGAAAACCGGTTATACAAATTGTTTCCCTGTTTTCCCTAAACGTCAACGGGTCTCGGAAAAGGCTTAAAGGACACCTGAATGAAGAGTACCAAGTATCATCCCTATCTGTATGACTTTCGTTAGCATTGCCTGCAGAAAACCCAATCCAAATACGAAATAGTGTTTCCAAGCTACGATTTTTGCTCCGTTTTTATCTGTCCTTATTTCAGTACCGAACAAATTTAGAAATGATCAAATGTTTCCAATCAACCCTTCTTCTGGAATAATTTTTAACCAGTTAAGCCCAAACGTATATCTAGAAGAAATTCCAATACGATCCGGCCAGCGCTGTACAAGATTTGAATGAATTGCGCTTTTTGTCTTGGAGTCTGCATGTGCAAACCTCCAGAAACGAACATCCCTATTTTGAAAACCTCACGCTCAGGAGAAGAATGCCCTCCGTGGCCATGTCTGTAAATGCATTCTCCATGGTGTGTTCAAGTATGGTTTCATTGTTCAGGTGTCCTTTAAAACAGCCAAAACCGTGGGTTATTTGTTGAAAGCACAGCCTAGTTTTAAAGTAAATATTTTAAGATACTGTAAGTTGAAGAGTAAATAGTACGAGGGGTCCTCTAACGACACAACTGCCACGGTTTATATTAGTGAGCCTGGTTTACCGTACATGAGGTTCCTAGGTGTGAAGCATGGCTCGATTCCAGGAGAGTAACCCTAGGTTCACACAGACGTTCACAGTGAGGCGATATCGGCCATCGCCGAGATTTTCGTCGCCAAAATCGGCGATTTCTGTTGCTTCGTCAGGTGATTTTCAATGTTGGGAAAATTCAACTTTAATCGGGCGACAGTACGATTGTATGCACGCAACAGCAACATGGACGACCCTTTTGATGATTCACTTTTAGAAAAATTAATTGCTGTTCAGTTCTACCCCATTTTCTACGAAAAGCGAGAAAAGGGACACAAAAACTCTCTGCTATTATTGAAAGCCTGGGAAAATGTGTCCGAACCTATGTAGATCTCATGTAATGTTCAAGTTTCGTAGCGACTGTTCTCTAAAAAGCATACTGAACCTTTATTCCTTCGCCGTCTAACAATCAGTACAAAAGCAAAACATCGTCATCATCCATGTCTCCTGTCACGTGGCTGTAATTTCAAGTCTTTCGCGTTAAATTCTGTTGCCGACGAAAATTCAGTGTGAACATCCAGGCGATAAAAATCTTCTGCGGCTGTGATTGAAAAATCTCGTTCATCGCCGCGATTTGCTCTGTGTGAACCTAGCGAGGGGTTACCCACTTCCGGCACCTGCTGTACACCCTTTCCCGGCACTGGTCGGCACCGACCGAAATCAGCAGTACTAGCACCGGTGCCGGCCATAAATTAAGCGATTCTGCTTCTAAACACGCTAATTTTATAGTTATAACACGTGGCAACCGGTGCCGGCTGGTGCCAGTCGATGCCGGCACCGACCGAACACCTCGGCACCGGGCACTTGCTGTACGCTAAAATCGACAGTGGACAACCCCTCGGAACCTAGGGTAAATTCGCAGCAACTTCCGCCTTCCGATTGGAAACAAAGACATCTTGGGACCTCCTTCAACCCGGAAGACACACAGACCTACTGCACTTGAACAATCACAAACCGTTCAGCTAGAAGACTCTGATTGGGTTTAATCAACCGAAAGCTGATTGGCTAATCATCCGTGCAATTCCTATTGGCGCAAATTTACGACCTTCGTTGTCAGACAAGGTCTTCCGGACATTCGACTTGTTCTTCGCTTTGTGAAAAAAATGTAAAAAATCTCCCCAACAACAACGAAGCCCCGAGCAAAGCGCTGGGCTAAAAACTGTTGGTTTGTTCAAATCACAAAAAAAAAAATGTTCACTTATATTACTCGCTGTTCATGTCTGGTTGCACGTAATAAGCTGGTCCATGTGAGGACTGGTGAGGGTAATGTGGTCTAGTCAGTGTTAGTGTATTTCTGTTTTTTATCGTCTTGCGCTAGTCTTTTTGAAAAGTCTTTTTGAAATTTTTGAAGTGGGATACTTTGATATACATAATAGCGAGTCCGTTTTTTTTAATACTGTTAAAGCAAATAAATAGTTGATAATCGATCAAAATGTTGGTAGATAAAACTAAAGACCAATGGGAGATAATTGGCGAGGGGGACCCGAACTTCTAACCTCCATGCAGTTTCATCCTGCATTAATAATTCTCATTGGCAATAAAAACTTAATTATTCTTGCATTCACTCAGAGCCCTGCCAATTCCTATAACCAAGGATTTGGTCATCACCTTATTTTAATTATCCAAACAAAAGACTGGCGATCTTCTTCGCGATATTGCGATTTCAAGGCTGTCTGGTGCGTCTGGATGCATTCAAAGATGACCACAAACAAATCTGACCAGGTTCACGCGAATTTTGGCAGTGGACACTACAGACATTACCATTTACCAATCTTCTAGCAACGTACAGTTTACAATTAACAGAAACGACAAAAGCTGTTAATATCCGGCTGTTTTCACCCTTGCATCCCCCCCCCCCCTGGTTTAGAGGAGAAACTCGGAAAAGTTGCATAACCGGTCATGCTGATCCCCTTGGAAACAAAAACCTGATCTGAAAAAAAACTGGTCATCCTCGAAAAAAGCCGAATACGACAAATGTAAAATATGCCGTTCGAGTGAATAAAAATAACAGCTCGAAAATGAGAATGATCGGAATGATTAAAGGCGTAGAGTGAAGCAGTAATATGGGTAAGACGTGCCGCCACCTTTTCCCAACACCTCTTTGTGTGATGGTTTATATTTGCATTCCGGTATACCGCACTGGAGTCCTGCCTTAAGGGGGAAGAAGAATAAGAACAGCGGTCCCGCCTTTCCGCTTTTTCGCGGCGTAAACGCGGAATCAGACTTTCCGCCGGTAAAAAAAAAAGGTTTTATGTTTCTTCTTTGATGGTGCAAAACGGATAAGTCAGCTACATATTATTCGAGCTATATTTCGGTCCTTCTTGGCAAGGGTCCTCTTCAGGCTCAAGCCACTCTTAACTCTTAACCAAACCAACTTAACTTTTAATTAGACAAGTTTTATTTAGCCTACTTCGCTGCGGGAATTTAAGGACAAATAGTAAATTGTTCTATAACTATGCTAAGTACCTACTCGGCCTTCCCCCATGGGCTCGTAATCACAAAATTACGCGACTTTACGGCGTTGCCGATCCCTTTGTGGCTGTGGCCCACCCCCGTGCTGCCTTGGACCTTCTCTATACCGGCGCCATCCGTATTATAGTGCGTTTGTAGAGTCATTTACTTTAATCGGATTTTATTCCTTTGTTTTCTTTCCTTCATTCTTTTTCATATACTCCGTAAGGGCACGTTTTTTGCCATTTCTATATGGGTTAATACAATTATTTATTGATTTTATCCAATGTAGCTTCAGGCCAGAGATGGGCGAATCCAATCATGAAAGGGTTCGAATCCGAATCCGAATCCAGGACTATGTATGAATCCGATTCCGAATCCACCATTTCATGCAGAGGATTCGAATCCGGAATCGAATCCGGATTCGAATCCGACCTTAACAAAAATCAAATTATGTACATAGGTTAAGGTTTAAAATGAAAGGTGACAAAAACCACTGATATCTAAGGCAATCAGATAATTGAGAGGTTACTGAGGATGGTTGGTGGTGGAGACCAAAAAGCTGGATTGCCTAAGCAAACTGTGTAAAATTGGGAAAACAGAAACTGGAAGGATGAAGTCTAGGAATTTGAGCGGATTCGTAAGATTGAGGGTTTGGAATCCGAGTCCAAATCCGAATTCAGTCTGAAAAGCAGAAGATTCGAATCCGGCTAAAAGGACGAATCCTGGATTCGAATCCGAATCCGGATTCGGATTCGCCCATCTCTGCGTCAGGCCCCCTATGACGAAAGGGAACATCTGTTGTAGGATTTCTGAAAGTTCTTTCTCGTGATTTTTTATTTTGTTCCTCTTACAATAATGTTCTGTATGCTCTTTCTTGAAAGTACTAATTCTTATTGATATTTTATTTATCAACAGCGAAATTATCGAAAAAAAGTAAGAACAAAAATCGAGCAGTTAAAAATAGATGAGGTGAATTAAATAAATGTTTTAAAGAAAAATGGATCAGTAGGGAAAGTGGCTGTGTTGTTTGTTCGAAGACAAATGAACGGACCGGAACATACTTCGAATCTAAACAATCCAAACCAATCCAACCCTTCGACCACAAGAATCTTACGACTTAAACACAACATCAAGCTTAAACACAGATGTAAATTCTGGTAGTGTGAAAAATTTGGAACGTTAGCCTACTTGAGGTTTGAAATGAAAATAGAAAAATTTTCCTTAATTAATGAGAATCAGGGTATTTATTTTGTAATTTCGATATTTTTCTTGTCATGGCCCCTCGGTCTTTTTCATATTAAATTATATTATGTTATTATATAATCAAGCCTGGGATCGGCTGATGGACGATCAAAGTTACCACGCCATAGGAACCGTCAGTAACGTTTGGGATCTCAGACATAGCCTGAATCAACAGGTGCAGCGGACGTCAACCTTTCATGTCTACTCAAGACACAATCCGGACGCATTAGGTATGATAATTAGATCATGCTACATCCATAAAAAACAGAGATGCTCCCATTTATCCTTGACATTCCGAATATGATGAGCATCATGCACTTAGCACCCGCCAGTAATAAACGCACAGTAAAAATCACTAGTTGTACTGATTTGCATAGCAGGAAACGCCGAACAATAAACATTTGATGGGTAGCAACATCTGGTAAACACACACAGCCAATATCTAGGGTTTGAAATAATGATTTTGACCTCAAGGAGCGTGATTTTTAGGGGTTTGGGGAAATAAGCCGAACAGGAGGTAACAGGCTACCACAACCCTGTTTTTTGGATAGGCTATACTAAATGTTGGTTCTAACCACAGTTAGAAATAGCCTATGCCAACTGGTGGATACCGTAACCCAACAAATACTGATAATTACTCCGAAACCAAGAAAACAACCAATGAGTCCCTTTATCACGAGTTAGGTCAGGTTAATGACCAGCATTTTGAATACGGAACCTATGTTCGGCGTACGTTATTCTAAACTGTGAGTAATACTGAAGCCTGAAACCTTCTCCCGTCCTGACCAAGGACAACAACAGAGGGTGGGTTTGTTCGAAACAAAAGCTGAAGGTTAGAGCATGGTTAAGAACAAGTTTTGGTACGGATAATGGTTCGTATAAAGTCAGGTTACTCCTAACCATATTTTTTTCTATTTTATATGAAGAACTTGAATGGATAAGCATGAATGACAAGTAGGTTGATTTTTAATTTTGAGTTAGGAAACTAAATATGAAAAAAGAATCTACATCCACGGATGAAACTCGCTACAAGTATTAGCTGCTAAAAACAACTATCGGTTATAAAGAACCAAATAAGGTCCGGGAGTGAATCAGTGAAAGACGAACAGCAGAATATAATACGATAGCTAATGCGAATCTGTAGGAAACCTTAAAAAAAAACAAAAAAAAAGGTTGCATGGCCACCTATCAATCACAAAACCTGGTATCCATATTACCGACTAAGAAAATATTCGTCCTCGCTTCATTTGTGATCCAGAAAGCCGCGAGTCGGCCATCGTACAAAGTAAATGAATTCTGGCGCAAGCCTTGACGGTTTTCTTCTTCGAGTTAAATGCTTCATTAAAATCAGAAAAGGTATTTTAACACCTGATTGGTATATCGAACCGCGTCGTGATGAATTTATGATGCCTCGGAAGACAACCGAAAGCCCGCTTAAAGTCCGTATACAAACACTGACTTCTCAATCCCAATATAATCTTCAGTTTATCAAATCAAACATCTGTTGTGGGTCGTTAATATTTACATGGCGAGGACATGGTATAAAACATGCCATGGCGAGGACATGGCGATAAAAGATTTCAGGTATGAAACATCGCTGTCCTCAACAGCAACCCATTTCAACGAAGAAAGAAAATAAAAATGAAAGAAGGCATCCAAAATTTTAACAGGCAAAAATTTTGCTATTTACTATACGAGCTATTTACAGGCTCATTTCCAAAAATCACAAATATGCCAATTCTTCAAACATGACTGTTACCACAGATGGACTCATGGGGAAAGTTTTAATTCCCGACATTACTTGATCCCTCGAAATGTGTGTCAAGTAATGGGCAAGGGGGTTAGAGGGCTTTGCAATTTACAACCGAAGGAAGTGAATATAATCAAAGTTTGTATTGCACTTGCAGTTTCGCTCAAGTGCTATATACCGATCACTTTTCGGTCGGTCGGTCTGTCCACTGTTCTCAAGTTCGGGTACTTCCAGATGTGCTAGGATGATGAAACTTGGCAGGCATATCAGGGATCCGACCAAACTAACTTGGAAATAGTCACTTCCCCGATCCGACCACCGTGGGGGGAGTGGAGGTATATTGAGGTATGTATAACTTTGGAACGGGTTATCGGATCTTAATGAAACTTGATATTTGGAAAGACCTTGTCTCAGACGTCCCTTTTCTAGTCCGGTTCGGACCCGATGAATGTGGGGGGAGTCAGAAGGGGGAACCGGCAATCCTGTGATACGCTTAGAGTGGAGCGATCAGGATGAAACTTGGTGCTAAGAACAAGCACAAGTCCTTGATACATCATAGACACAACCGGACCGGATTTGGGCACTGTTGGGGGAGTTGGAGTGGGGTTCCGAAATACCGGTGATCCGGAGTTAAGGTACTTCCAGGTAGGCTAGGACGATAAAACTTGGCAGGCACATCAGAGACCCGAGCAAATTAACCTAGAAATAGTCAATTCCCCGATCCGACCATCGTGGGGGGGAGTGGAGGGAGGGTATCGGAATCTTGAGGTCTATATAAATTTCGAACGGGTGATCGGATCTTAATGAAACTTGATATTTGGTTACGCATATACAGTTATACAGTTACGCAACGCAAACTTCGCCGAAAGTACGTCAGCCGAGGACTCTAACATGAAAAGATAAAAAATACTGTTTTTCGTTTTGGAAGTCATGTTAGACTATCAGGTCTACCATCTGTTCAGGATTTCTTTTATTTTGCTTGGTTTTCCCACTTTTTAATCACGGCGCGTTCAGTTTTCAAATATTTTGCGTCCAGCCGCCGCGTCGGACAGCAGGAAGGCTGGATAGAGTCGACAAGCTCTAACAAGCAAATCGCTAATTTCAAGTGGCAAGTTATGGTATTTTCGAAAACGATCTTCCTGAGCCATTTCATCGTGAAAAGATCATGTCTAGTAAGAGCAGTGCTATACACAACACAAACAACGAACAAAACAAACTATCAAAATAGTCCACTTGCTTCCCCCTCGATCACTACGTCTTTCCACTAGTCCCCGTCATCTAAAGACGAACGGGTCTGTGATCTCCCTTGTATTGTCATAAATTAAAATATAGCCTACTGATTTTATCTATCTATCTGTATAGCTCGATCTGTGGTTGGATTAAAAAACAAATGCGGACTGACATTTTCTGAGCTGACATGTTGATCTGACAAGCAAATCAGGGAATTTAATACAAAATTTTGAAGTTCATGGTCGTTTTCAAGAAAGACCCGATTTACGGGTTTTGTCTGCCTTTGATTGTACAGGGTTGGTTTTGTGATGGCATCGCACCTCATGGACAAAGACAGACCGACTACCGGGTTTGAAAGTGTTTGATGATTAATTTGATGTCCGGCATTGACGTCAGGGGCGTCACGACTGGGGGGGGGGGGGGGGCAATGTTGCCGGCCAGTCGGTAAAAAGTAGCCGAGTCGGCGCGAAGCTCCGCAATTTTTCGTAAAAACAGTCGACTTTTTCTTTGAAACAGTCAATTTTTTTCTTAAAACAGTCGGTTTCTCAAAAAAATAGTCGATTTTTTCTTAAAAATAGTAGTTTTTCTTAATATCAGCCAATTTTTCGTCAACACAGTCGTTTTTTCTCAATAATAGTCGTTTTTATCTGCAAAAACAGTCGGTAAAATGGCCAGCTAGTCGGTAAATACCTTGCCCCCCCCCCCCCCAAACATTTTGGCTAGTAACATAACTGACATAACTGACCATATGAGTAAACGGAAAAGATTCAAAAAGAGGTCGTACAAGAAACACCGATTCCTTTTGTAATCCTAACTACGACGTCCAGAGACAGAAACTCAAATAAGACCTGGCTGCTATATTTCGTCCACATGCAAAGTGGTGACACAAAAAGGCTACCGGATTACGTCGAAAAGCAAGACATGTGGCCGGACTTATAATCCTTTTTGGGATCCCAAAACGTAAGTGGAGGGATACCTATGACATCGCAAAAGTTGTCCGTCTGTTAGCACGATAACTCACGAAGGGAATAGGATATTTTGATGAAACTTGGTGTGAGGGTTCTCTGGGTCAAGGGTAGGGTCAAGTTCGTAGATGGGTTCTGTAGCCCCACATTCAGGGGTGGGGGAGGTCGTTCAAATTAATGGGCAAACAAATATTTTTTAAAGAACTAATGTAATAGTCGATTATGGGGATGATTAGCCTGGTGAAGCTGGATCTGGGAAGACAAGACCCAACTGTTTGGACCAAATATTAGATTTTGGGATCCCATCGACACCTTTGGTCTTGTTTCGAACTGAAGCCAGATTCGAAATAAAATCCGCAACTATGACGAGCTGGAAACCAAAACGCCAGACACCGATCAGACGATCTGTGATCCGGAATGGACTGATTTACACCCGGCTGAAATAACGGCTAGCCGTTATTTGGATACAACATTCAATCAATTTATCCTCGCGCAAAATATTACCACAGGAAACAGAAGAAAGACGCACATTATCACAGATCTAGGCTAAATTTGTTCCTAAAGAGCTTGGTCACACTTGGCTCATTTCCTGTTTTTTTGGGTTGTAAAAGCAGAAAAAAGAAAAAGAACAAGGGACAACTAATTCTGAATGTTGACGTTTCAAATTCAGGAGATCAATTAGAGCAAAACAGTGTGTATAATTATGTTACAGGAACCCTAACTGACCCCTAATTGCAGTCTGCTCATTATCCCTAAGCTGCCACAAAGCCCATGAAATCTCACGTCCCCTAGAGATTTTCAGTTGTTTGTCGAATAGGCTGGTTTCTGAGCTCTCATGTAATAACTAAAAGCGATACCGAGTTGTGCATTTGTAGTGAAAAGGAAACAATGTCCTATTTTCTTTTTGGGTGCCCTATTTTTCTTCGTGAACGTTTAGATTTAATATCTCAGCCTCAATTTGCCTTCTTCGTTTCATCCTGATTTAGTTTAAAATTTAGGAACGTTAGGGATGTTGTGATGGAATACATAAGGAAAACTAAATGTTTGGATTTGGAGCTATAGTCTTACTTAAGAATATGTGGTTTATTTTTTATATCTGATAATGGAATTCACAGTGTGTATTATTTAGTTTTTTTAAGTGCTCTTTTTTCCTTTCTTTCGTTTTTTGTTTCGTTTCCGAAGTTTCATAGAATTCACAGAAAGTTTCGCAATCCTAACAGAACTTGAACGTACACTATCTGCTGTAATTACAGACACATTGTGTTATTAGCCTTGCCGTGTTAAGTTTCTGTTAAACAAACGTTTTCATACTTGCCACTGACTTTTTTTTGCTACTCCGCTATACTACAAAAGCGTGGTATAAATAAAATATTAGATTTATGATCCGTAGCGAACCGAACGGCAAAAGTGATCCTCGGAGGGGGGGGGGGATTTGAACCCACGAGCTTTGGCTTACAAGGCAACTGCACCATAACTATTCATCACGGTAAAAGCCATCATCAGTATTATTATTATTAAATATGGTTCGCAATGTTACTTACAAACCAGAGAATGTGTTATCACATATCTAGTGAACTATGCTTATGCAAATGTTGTACAAATTCTGACAGTGTGTCAATTAATGTTCGAGTCTGTCTAGGCTGGCAGTCAATCACTGTGTATTTTAACTCGTTTTTGTTGTTTCTTTTACTATATTCAATCCATCTTGTACGGTGACAAATTAGCAATAATTAACAAAATATAACAGCTTCAAATCAGAATATGACATGATATGATATAGATTTGCTTAAAAGTCCGAGGTCCATCGCATGCAAAACAAAATACAAAATAAATAAAAAACAAACATCAACTCTTCTAATAAATCTTATCTACAAAAACTCTTCTCTATGCTTCCAGCCTATCCGCAAAAACCTTCCAAGCTGCCTAACCCCAAACAAACTTTTCTCCTGAAACTTTTCCACCAACCAACCTTCCCCGAAAATTTGCTCCCCAAATATTTCAACTCTCAAATCCTTCAGTTCCACACATTCGCACATAAAATAAAACAATATTCTCGTCCACACAACCACACTGTCAGAAGTTTCATAACAGATTGCGCATAACACTTTCAAGTGTTATGCGCAAGTGTTATGACCAATTAAGTTTATACTATTTCGTGCCCAGATCTCCAACAACACCTTCAATAGGTAAAAATACTACACTGTCAGAAGTTACATAACGACAACAGCAGGATGCGCGGTTTCAACAGATAACACTTTGGGATGTTATATGTTATGTTTCTTTCGTTCCCGTTAGTATCTTTACCAATTGAAGGTGTTGTTGGAGATCTAGGCACGAAATAGTATAAACTTAACTGGTCATAACACTTCTTTTCTAAGTGAACAGGTGTTCTTCTTGAAAGTGTTATGCGCAATCTGTTATGAAACTTCTGACAGTGCACACACTGGGCAAAAGTAATGACCACTAGACCGCCCCTTTACCCTTCCCATATATTTTTCCCGAATTCCCAGGGGGAGGCTATCACTACGAGCGCTAACAGTCAATTTTAATTCCTCCGAAGATAACCCTCCCTTAAAAAACATCTTTCAATCCCCAGTCATGCTTTTTGCAAACTCACCGGATTTACAGTACCGGATTGGCAGAAGAGCTGCGGAATTTCTTCCGACAACCTCCAAGTACAACGCTCCCGTCTCTCATCATTATACGTAACTAATGAATTTACGGTTGCACCTTCTCGGGACACTGACCGAAATAATTTGGCAAACATCTTTAGCTGTAGGGGGTATCCTGGCATTAAGATAGCCTTGAACCAGCAGTGACAGCCCACTGATGTTGTTCAGTAACTCGTGTGACGGCATTTCAAATCGCCATCGTCCTTGGTTTTTTCGTGAAAAAGATGAACCGTCAAAAAAAGCCCACATCACACAAAAAGGTGTGTTAACAACAATAGCCCAATTCCAAAAGACGACCCTAAACCAGAATTAGGTGTGCTTAGTCACGAAACGGAAGAATCCATCAAATTTTTCAAACTTGTGACAGAACAGGCTATTATATTCAATCCCAAGGGTCTATGCCTTTCTGATATTCGTTTGGTCCTGATCAAAGCAAACTAACAAGGGCCTACAATTAGTTGATCACGACTTGGTTGTTCACTATGTCCTTCCACAATTTCAAGGATTGGTAACCATAAAAAAAATCAAAGGTCAAAGTTTAACCGAAAAGGGATGTAACAGGAACATCTAGGTACCCATGACTTCTTCGCTTAAAGAGGCTTGAAGACCCGTTGAAAATACGTTACTTCGTTATTCAACTATTCACGAATAAACGATTTTCAAATAGTGGAATTTCTCTGTGAGTTGTGGTACCGCTATCTGTTTGGATCTGTGTTGTGTTATCCTTTTGTGTGTGGTAGAAAGACCATTTGTTGTGGTCCGCTTTACATAGTTAGGAAAGCAAAATGAATTAAACGGAAAGCAAATAATTGAATGAAAAAGGGAAGATTAAGATGAAAAATGTGATATCGTTTATTTTGAGTGAATAAAGTCACGCACTTTCGCACAGGACATGACTGAAACTGAATGACTGAATTTTATGACTTTCGCGCGAATGCAAACCCTCATAGGTTTTTTCTCCAGCGCGAAATTGCTGTTTTTTATTTATTTATTTGTGAGTTCTGAAAAAAAAAATGAACTGAAACTGAAAACTGGGAACTTACCTTGTCGCAAGCAATCGTGTTGCTTCTTCAGCAATTAAACCAGCGATGGTCACGTTTCTCGCAAAAGGATCGAGTCCTATATCGCTTCGAAACTGTCCTGGAAGAAAAGAAGATTTTGGTGACGATGAATAAATATTTTTTTTTACACTCAATTCCCAGAGTCTAGTCTAAGGGGACAAAATGACTTTACAATATCAATAGAAATCAATAGAAAACAAGCGTTGCGAGTATAGCGTACCAACTTATGTAGCATTTACAATGACGGGAAATCCCGTCGAGTAGAAAGGAATTCTGGTCGACTTGTTCTTGAAGACGAGTAGAAAAAAAGCCTACCGGGACGAGAATTCCTCGTCCTAAAAGTACTAAAAAAGTCTAACTAGCTTTTGGGAGCAGCAGTCGTCAGTACTGATGTCATAAATGCTATCAAAACATTTGTTTGTTGGCTATTTTTGTCAGATTTTCTGGTTTGAAGAAACAGTTTTTTCCCTCTGTGTGTAAACAGAATCTTGTCACCGAAACTGGTATTCTGTTCAAGTTTTCCTCTACTTGTAAACGCTGCATTATGCCATGAACTTCTTGGCCGACTGTCTCTAACCTGTTCACTACATAAATCATATAATCGTCTTCGTTTTCACAAAATAAATAAACCAGACATACTATTTGCTTCCGTGACCAGCCCACTCGCTACTTAAAAGCGATCAAGAGACTATCATATTGAAACAATCTTCCAACAGCCAATTCTCCGGACCAAGCGTCTCTTGTCAATTACTTATAGTTACTAAACATAGGCCTAAACACCTAGGCTCAGAACTAACGAGGTTCAAATACCAGCACCAAAAACGGAACAGGCAGATATTTTTTTTTTTCGAACGACGATAAAAAGCATTGACTAAAGATGAGCCTATGCTTAGGACTGTCGGCTAGACCTCAGCTCTCAAACGGTTCTTCCCTTCATCTCACCAGCAGTATTATAAAGCTGGTCTACTAGGATTCTTATCGCTCCTGCTAATGACCGTGGATAAGGATTGACATGTAATACTGCAATGGATCCGGCATTAAAAAATTCCCAGATTACAGAAAACAGAAAACTTGACTACGCAACTTTCGGCCATCAAACCGACCTGGGGGCCTTAGATAAAGATACAAAGACTTATTGTCGACACTATTGTGACATATTGTTGATTATCTCGAACCCCCTCATAGTGTTCCCAAAGCTAGCTGGCAGGCCCTTGCCCCTTATGCACTGTAATTATGCACTTATCCACTGTAAAAGTTCGCCTTTGGCCGTGTTGACTAACACATCGGGATAGCAGTCAAGAGGTCGTGCATTCGATTCCTACTCCCGGCACACAAACCTTTTGATTTTTTTTCTACTAACTCGAAAGTCGAGTTCTCGGAAACTGCCCGGAAACTGCAATGGTCATAACAAGAATTTTTCTTACTCACAATATCGACTCAGGGTACATTCTTGATATGTCAGCTAGCTCCCCGAGTCAAGTTTGAGTCAAGTTTTCTGTTTCTTTAAACTGAGTTCTCGGCTACGTTTTTACCGAAACAATAAAAGCTACAGCCAACTCGTCGTATAGCAGAAGGAAAACCACCTTCGTTCCAGTTATTAAATCTGATGGCTTCTATATCGTAAAAAATGCAGGGTCATACTGCCATACGTCAGTTAAGCGAAAGAAGGGGTGCAAGACCAAAATAATTCATTCTGTGCGCTAATTTTCCGGGATTTCCAAAGCTTATATGGCACCATAAACTGGAGAAACTCCAAATCAGAGCGTGCCGCATTATGCTAGGATTGAAATACAATGGTTACGAAGCTTCCCTCCTCCTATTAAGACTTGAGCCACTCCATGTCCGCCGGGAAAACTTAACTTTACGTTTTGGCCGATCAATCCTTGCCAGTGAAAAACATAGAGATATTCTGCCCGATCTAGCACCGGCGACAGGACGGACGCGGCACCAAATTCTCCTGGTGCCAGTTAAATGTCACACTAACCGGTATTCGAATTCTTTTGTACCATATTTCACTGAGAACATTAACAAAAAACAAGTGAATGAAAGTGATTTATTTTCTTGTATGTAATAATTGTATATATTCGAGTATTTTAACGCATGAAATGTAATGGTCGACGTACTTAGTGCCATGTCGGCGCTACGAGTTGGATCAATAAAATTATCTGTCTATCTAATCTGGAGTACAGACTACCAGGAAGCATCGAAGTTTTGTCGACTTATCGGCAGACATGATGATGATGAATTTTACCACGAACTGGAGACAGAAAGGGGTCGAGAAGAAAGACAAAAGGAAAACAATTACACATTTCGATAACGCGGTGAATGTGCAGGATAAAAACAAGTTAATAATTGATTCTTAGTTAGATTTTCGAACTTCGTCCTATTCGTTAAACCTTTAAAATTCTAGCTGAAAAGGCAGCTTATTTTTAAATCTGATATTTGGATACACTGAAATATTTTGACCCATCTAAGAGATTTTGTATTTTTTACCTAAGGCTCTAGTAATAATGTTAAGAATGTGCGCTGCTCGCACGACAACCCAAAATCCATTCAGACGCGGAGAATTTGAATTTCAAAAATAGTCTGCATTTCAAAGGATTAAAGACGTTAAGCCCCGAAAAGTCACGGGTGACGAAAGCAGAAAAACTATATTAAGATATGTTAGATATGTCTTGCAAGGAATCTGCCATTTTTAATTTATTTTTCGGCAATGGCGTTCCTTTATAGTAAATCTTTCAAGCATAGAGGGACAGGCGCATAGAGGTACCTCAGATATTTCCAGATAATGAAAAGAAATAATTTTCATAATTTCATAATAAACTTCATGGCAGAGAGCAGGCTCGATGGCCAGAAGATAAAATTGATAAAAACAACTTAAACATGGTAACACAACTGTACACAACAGGTATAACAGCCACTATCCGGTCCCAAGAAGGGGACACCCAGCAAGTAACCTCAACAAACCCAAAATAAGTTTATTCGATAAAATCGATTATCTGTCGATAGCGGGCAAACACGGTAACGCATTTTTATCGGGTTTTCAGGCATATTTAAGTAAATAAGTGACGCGTAATTAGAATGTCTGATGAATGAATGAATGACTTTTATTACGTGACATCTAAAATAAACTACAAATCACATAATTTTATACAAACAATCTCTTCAAAAGAAAAGGAAAACAAACTAAATATTACACACTGTGAATTCCATTGTCTTACATAAAAAAACCCACATATTTTTAAATCAAATCATAATTCCAAATTACAAGCGTTCTCAGCTGCCCTATTCGGATAAACTTTAAGGTTTTCTCCTGCTACAGTAACCCATAGTAAGGCGCTATGCTCTATTGCAACTATATCCTATGTCATCGCGCTATCCTGTTACGACGATATCTCTGATACTAATCCCTTGTCCAGCTGATTAATTCCACTTTTAGAGTGGCTGCGTTTTTCAAAACGTTCATCTGTTATTTCGACATGGTAGAAAAACTTATCAATCAATCAACATCTTGAGCGCGCTCAGCTAAATCTACGGCGCTATGGTCTACCGGGCGCAGAAGGTGAAAATTGACTTTCAGCGACCTTAAAATTTAACCACACAACTTTAAATTAACCTAAAGATGAACTATAACAGTTGCAGACACGATTAACTTTAATAAAATTATAGAGAAAGGGTGTGGCGATAGGACAATCAATGAATCCGGATAGTCCAGTTACTCGATTTGTGATCACGACCGTCACTCTTCACTTGTACTTATGATTATTTATTTGCAAAGCGTGACTGTATTATTTGTAACATTAAATTATTGATAAAAATGGGTCTACGACTTAAAGTTTAACTGAAAAGCCAACTTATTTTTGTATCATTTATCTAACTCCATTGCATTGGTTTGGATTGTGTCAAGGAATTTTTTTTTCACTATTTGCTCTAGTATGACGTTCAGAATATCTACAACCCTCCTCACAACCCAAAATTCTACGATGACGCGGAAACTGAATCTCAATACAAACGCGGCTTTTAAGTGACCATTGGTGAGCTCGGTAAACACTGCTCACTGCACGAACGCTTTTCCGCAAAATCGTAAACCGCTTTCGTCAAGCATACAACAGAGGTACAAGAGCATAGAGGTAGCACAAATCCGACAGGAAATTCCACTATAAAAAAATCGATTATTCGTGACTGGCGGAGCAACGAAGTAACGCATTTTCATCGGGTCTTCAAGCCTCTTTAAAGCGGGCCACAAAAAATGGTCTTTCTACCACAAACACAATGCTAACCATCCCTACTGTCACTATGAATGTTCCAAACCACTAAAACACCGTAAAATAATGAGCAAATTAAAAAAAACCCACCAAATTTCCTAGGTTTGAAATAACCCTTTCTGGACTAAATCTCAGCCGATTATCCCGGACAGCTGTTATGGCACGTAGGGAGCCAAGGGTCAAAATAATGATTTCCATCTAATGCTCCAACTGTTTGTTACAAATACAAATAAATTATAAAACCAAGACCAGTGTGGTACCTCTGAAGACATACAAAAATTATCAGTTAGGTCTTATAATTCTTTGCTAATCAATCCTGGAAAATTCCGCCATCTAGAAAAGAAACGCTGTGCGTGGTTTTTTTCTCGAGCCAAAACAGCAACTCGTCAATCGAGTTCAAATCTAAACAAACCCGTGGCACGCGATCCCTAAGAGAAGGTAAACTGAATGTTTGGATTAGGTCTGTAAGTGAATAAGTGATGGGTAACTAGATTGCCCTATCTCAGCCCTTTACTTTAAGTACTTGTCTGTGTCACAGTGTCATATCACATGTCATCATAACAGAATTAGTGCTTACCAACTACATTTGTTGTATTTTAACTAGGCTATGTGTTAAAATGTGTCGTCACTGTTTTATTTATGTATCACCATCACCAGACAGACGGGAGCAAGATAGAGATGGAATGCAAAAGTGATAAAGAGAGAAAAAAACAAAAGAAAAAAGGCTTTACATAGTGTAACAAAAACAAAATTCGAAAACGTGCATTACGTCAGCAAGACAACACAAATTCATGGGACACAGACACAGGATGTATATTATTCAAAAGTGCCTGAAATATTTCGTTAGTACCTTTTCTAGCACTTTTCATCAATTATTTTGCTACTCCGGTGTTTTTCCTTCAAAACCAAGCCATAAATCGTAAAAATCGCTAATAAATTATTTTACTGCAACACCAAAGACGCTGTCTACAAGACGGGCCAAAAATCTCGTAAAACGGTGGCGGAAAGATTGATTTATCGGCTGTCAATTCGTCAAGCCCGACCTTGCAAGGTCGCCGTGAAGTAATTCTTAAACTATTAATGGGCAAACCCAGACTTTCACATGGACTATGACGTAGCGCGGTCGCAATAAGGGGCATTTGAAGGTTACACATACAGCAAAAAAGCTCTGACGCTAGGACCGGCTAGGACACGAATCTATGTAGCTAGTAGGGCAGCACGAACTCAACTGGAAACAATGAGGTTTTTTTCTCTGACGTCAGATTCGAAATCCACGTCTGACGTAACCCAGGAGACGACATTTTTAACCACTGTTAGCCCCTTTTTTTAAATTTGTCAACTGTTTAATTTTCTATACAACAATTATATAGTTTTGTATTGAGAGAGGTTCAAGCTTACTTAACAATAATATTTAAAACCCATCCTTAACGGGCACCTGAATGAAGAGTACCAAGTATCATCCCTATCTGTATGACTTCCGTTAACATTGCCTGCAGAAAACCCAATCAAAATATGAAATAGTGTTTCCAAGCTATGATTTTTGCTCCATTTTGCATCTGTCCTTTTTTCAGTACGGAACAATTTTAGAAATAAACAAATTTCTCCAATCAACCCTTCTTCTGGAATATTTTTTAACCAGTTAAGCCCAAACGTATATCTAGAAGAAATTCCAATACGATCCGGCCAGCGCTGTACAAGATTTGAATGAACTGCGCTTTTTGTCTTGGAGTCTGAATGTGCAAACCTCCAGAAACGAACATCCCTATTTTGAAAACGTCACGCTCAGGAGAAGAATGCTCTCCGTAGCCATGTCTGTAAATGCATTCTCAAGTATGGTTTCATTGTTCAGGTGTCCTTTAACAGATTTTTCTTAGTTTTACGCTTAAATGAAGAAATATTACAGGTGTTTTAGATTTATTAATCTAATTGGCTCCAAAATACATATAAGGTTATCTTTAAATGTTTTTGTTATTCTATTATATTGTTATTATTGTTACTGATGTAGGCAATTTATGTTCTTTCATTTTGATGTTTCTCAAAACTACGACCTAAAAGAACCAGAAATCATATTACAAACCACGTTTGTTATTTAACGTTTTTATACTAAACAATCTAAACACTACTAAACAATCATCCACACCCCACGGGACCAAGACACGATATGTTCAAACCACAATTAGCTTTTTGAAAATGTGTTAGTTATTTAATAATTTCATACGAAAAAAAATATGATTCAACTTAAACGTTTGATTACTCTGCTATTATTCTTCTTCTTCTTCTTCTAGTGCTAAATGTTTGGCATTTTATGTTGTAGCATATAAGAACCCCAAATGTATCGTAGGTGTTTGTAAATATGTGACTAAAGGATTTAGTCTCACGAATTTAGCTTAGTTTACATAGCATAGTATTTCTAGAGGTGTAATAGTTTATTTGTGAAGTGTAACGTGTATTAAATACTGTATGGCCTTTTGGCTGAATAGATAAGCCATTCTTCTTCTTATTATTATTAATACGATTGTAATAATGTAACCTACTTTGGTAACAAAAAAGTAGTCGAATGAAGTTTTTTTTAAGAGCGAATATATCCAGCTGCGACTCGTCTGGAAACCACCTAACGCGTTCCAAGGAACAATTTGTGACACATTCCGCTTGAATCAGCATAGCAAAAAGCATTCTGCGAAAAATTAGGGACGAATTTACAAATTACAAGCCAACGCCCTTTCTCGGGGTATCAAAATTCTGTGAGGATAAAATCAAATTCGCCAGACGTCACTGGAGAAGATCGGGTCAACAATTTTCGAATAACTCAATTATTCGTATCTTCCAAACGTCCAACCCACGCACAAAATGGCCTAGGTAGGACGGTAATTAAAAATAAATAAATAAAGCGGGAAGTAAGAAATCCGGTCAGCACCTTGACTAATGACTTCCGGATTCTATTTTGATCCGGGAGTTAAGGGTTCGATCCTATCCAAGACAAGATTTTTACTGAAACACGACATGCCAATTAAAAAATTGGCGTGGGCTCAGGAAAATATCGATTGCTGCATGGGTCCGTTAATGAACCTGGCCTTGTCAAACATTCACTATTTTTTAGCAGAAAATAGCGTGTCGAGAGCTTGGACGTAGCCATTATCGTCATTCAACTACCCACGCGAGAAAGATACTTGGGCTTCGATTATGTTGAGACACGATGAAGAGTGCAACTAACGAGCGAGGGGTTGCCCACTCACGATTTTGGTACTGCCGTTTGCGGTTCACGACCAGTGCCGCCACTGGGTGTTACAGGATTAAACTGAATATTATTATTACTAAATTGCAGGCTGCATAATTACTAAGATTTTAATATTATCATGAAAAAAAAAATTCTGCTTTTGCGTTTTATGTTCTTGTCGTCTTTTAAGGCGGAGTCAAATAGAAATGGAAACACAAATGAATTATACTATAGTTTCAGCACATGATCTGGTTTGACAAACTCGGCGTTTTGTGTTTTATTCACTAGAATTCAAAGAAAATTCACTAGAATCAACTAGACGAAGACATAAATGGATTATAATGTAAGCACAAGTTCGTTATGTTACCATGATCTGAGTGTATTTAGTTTAATAGCGTATACTGCCTGTTGAGTTTATTTTCTTGTCGTCTTTTATGGCGGAACTAAACAGAAATAAAAACACAAATAGATTACAATTTATTTATTTCCCTCAGAAATGAGGAACACAAAATATAACATATAAAACACAACTATGCCTAAACCAACTGATCCACTCAATGACATATAAATACTATAAGAAATTCACATGATTTCGACAACTAAAATACAAGTGTTTACGTACTACACTATTCACTTGTTACGAAATGGGTATAGGTTGTGGGTCTGGAGGGCTAACGATTTTTTTTTTAATAAAAGTTTTTCATCCTTTTCTTCAAAACTGAAACCGGCTTTAAAATCAGAAACTAACTGCGAATTACTGAAAGAAGTGGGGAATTTGGAAGATTTGAAATATAAATTATGGCGACAAGCTAAAAGCTTAACGACAAATTAATAATAAATAAAAGATCTGTCGTAAATTTGAAAATTTTCTACAGCAGCAAAAAGAACATGAGGTAAAGCAACGGCGGTGAAATGACCCGAGGATGCCCTGTTCTGTATCGCCCACGAAAACGAATTAAGAAGCCAAATGCCTTGCGAATTCTATCTTGAAGGCTATACTGGGATTTGCCGAGATACAGTACCAAGAACTAGACGAACCAATTACCACAATCACCCCGTAGGAGCATCGCATCAGGATCGACATCTTAGATTGCTCCGAAGCGCAATTTAAGGTAATATGATTAACAATTACAGACTGAGAAGCCTTAGCATGTTTTCACCTCTACTTTAAACAACTAGAAACAAATCCGGACAAATCCTACCTGCATATCGGCTTATAACCAAAACACGAGCTTCCTCGACCGCTCTCAAAACGTCGGCGTTTGAAGCGTTTAGCGCTGACAGTAACTGCGGCTGAACCTGAAATGTAAGTATGATGAAGAAAGATGCTGACTCTCATAATAGAGCTGTAAACCAAGATAAATCATTCACTAAGTAACAAAAAAAAGCTCAAAGGACACGTCGGATCAACATTCACACTTTAGGGTCAAATTTGTTAGGGGTGGGATAGTATTGCTTCCCTGTATCCTGAAATTTACGAACCCCCACTTCATTGTGTATTTTACGCATACTCCGTTGTTATACAAAAAGCGGGTCACAAATATAAATAAAAAAATAAAAAAAAAATTCTAGAAGTATGTAAATATGTGATTGAAATGTTTAGACTCAGGAAAGAAAATTTAGCATTATTTACGTAGTCTAGAGGTGTAACAGTTTAGTTGTGTAGTGAAACATGTATTTAATCTTGTATGGCCTTTTGGCTTAATAAACAAACGTTATTATTATTACTGCCCCTAACCATTCCATCCATGCCCATTCCCGAGATTCCGAATATTTGCTCCACACTAACGGCGCTAGGATGATTGTTCCGTTCTCCTTGTTTGGAACTTTTCGACGCGGATCGAACGAGAAGCTTATCGCTTCTGATGAGCTCATTGGTTAGAAATACCGGGTATGCAATTTTCTCCGTGCTTTCCATCAATACCAGTGGGGCTGCGCGAGACCGAGAACGGCCGAATCGGGTTTGTTATATCTGAGAAACCCCGTATGAATTTCAAAGGAGTCAGGAAGTTCGAATGCTTATTTAAACTGTATTTACTGCGATTCTATGAAACTGATATCTACTGAAATTTAACATGAATAATTTCATGAATACGTGAAATAAGAAAATTTAAGATATCTTTGTCAAAATTTTGAAGAAAAAAAAATTATTCTAATTTTTTGCCAACACAAGGCCAAGTTAAATTGTAAGTAGTGCAATAATCGCCGCCCAGGTCACAGAAATTAGAATTTCCCGCCAAAGAGCCAAACTAAAGTCATCAGACCAACTGGTAAGCCCTCTGCTTGGTTTACTTGAAAACACTTCTCAGCGACTTTCATGCAAAATAAGCTACTGAAAAATAAAATGAAATAAAAAAAAATCCTTTGTTAAATCATAGTTGATAGTGGCAAACGGAAAAAAAAATGAAAGATAAAAAAAATATTTTCTATGTGCTTTAATAAAGGGGCCTTGACGTTTCTGGCAAAACCGCTCCAAAAGCAAGCCGAGAACCAGGTGCCCCCAGGCCCGTATCCAAGAATTTATTTCGGGGGGGGGGGGTCGCCTTCCGGGGGGGGGGGGGTGCCTGCGGGTCGGAGAAAAAAGTACAAAAATGACAAAGAACAGAGGGAAAAGCCTGTAAAACTGTTGATTTTTGTATGTTTCGGCGGGGGGGGGGGGTCAACCCCCTAACCCCCCCCCCCCCCCTGGATACGGCCTTGGGTGCCCCCTAAAGTTTTATGGCCTTTTTACGACGGCCAGGTACTTCTCAACCGAAGTTGTTACTATGTGACGTCACTGAAAATAACCTGCTTCTTACGCCCGTCATTATCACAAAAAAATGTCGGGGTTTCTTAGCCTCTGACATTGACCAATTTTTCGCTGCGCCTCAATGACTCGTCAGTTGCCGAGGGACTGATCACTCAATGTGACAAGCCTGTATACTCCTCGTTATACTAGAAACGGTCTAAAAACGTGCAACGGTCACATTTTTTACTCAAAGAACTGAGAACGGACTGCCAGTACCATTTTACCGTTCCCACGCTGGCATATGAGATACGCGGATTTGCCTAAATGCAAATCCGCTTTATTGTGTAGGCTATTTCGTAACATCAAACACTTTTCTCCGCATTACATCTAGGAAGAAGATTTTTTAGGCCCGATTAGTCCCTTCTCTTTTTTTATGTTTATTTTTTGATCTTGTGCATTTGCTACATAATTGAAAGCTCAGAGTATTTTTTCCTTTTCTTTGTCTGTACTGCACTATTTTCTTCTTCTTAAGTGCGTAAATAAAAATTTCATCATCATCATCATCACACTCGGATGCACAATTTCATCACGTAACAGGCAACGCCTATCTGTTAATGTCACGGAAAACTTCTGTTGTTTAGTTCAGTTCGGAGTTATTCCTCATATATAAATGCATAGCAATTGTACATTAATCATTATACTACATAATAAAACGAACAGGAAATTGCGGTGCACTTCGGAGATGAAAGAGCCGCGAACCCATGATGGTGGAATGTTTTCAACAACCAAAGGATTATTCGATTCTCTTCTGTGAGTGTGAACCGATAAGCGGCAACCTTTGACTATCTAACGGACCTAACTGATTACGAAAGAATATGACTAAAAGGTCCACGGAAATGTAATATGCTAATACACCAAATTCTGAAATTGTTTGTCTTTGTCGTTTACAGCTCTTAGTGGCATTATTTGGTTAGTTTACGTTGCTTTTTGTAGTTTAAAATTTTCGCGTTTCTTCTTTTTTATTTATATCACTCAGTATCCTATTTTAAAACAGTTCTATGGTAAAAATCAATCAATCGATTATCTGCTAATCTACGAAAACTGAGGATGGAGGATTCCTTTAAGTATGTATTCCCATCATGTATAGTAGTTCAATTTACGCTTGCTCACCCATCCATAAACACATCCAATGTATAATATATCGCAATTTTATACAATGAGATATTCATACAACAATCTGAATTGTCCGACCGACCCTTACACCACCTCTTGCAATGTCAATACTTTTCAAAAACTTTATTTATGATCCATTGCAACAACTATACATATTTAGAGTAATCTAGTACTATTAGTGACAATCATAAGGCGTATTCTCGCCGTTCCCCGAGGACTCCTCGGGGAATCGAAGGGAACGGCGATAATAGAAGGAGTCACTCCACGCGGACTCCGCGTACAGAAACAGCGGGAACACGGGGAATGCTTCCTAAATGGATTATGTTCGAAAAAAAATGTATGCAGTTGACGAAATTAGTCTGGATCCACTTTATTTTTTGTTTTGTTTATTCTGATTATTTTTTATTAATTCTATATCGCACCAACACCAGCAAAAACTGATTCCCCTCCGAATCTTAAAGGGAGTCCTTTTTTATGATGGTGATGATAATCGGAGCATTCCCCGTCCGTGGGGACTCGCGAGAATACGGGGAGTGAGGAGTCCCCGGGACAAACAAAAACGCGGGGACTCCTCAAGTTGAGTCCTCGGGGAACGGCGAGAATACGCCTATAATCAGAATAATTTATTACTGCGCCAAAAAGCGATTGGTCATCTTGAGCAGCGTCATAAATCTTTTGTAGCTACAACTCACTTGAAACAAATAATCGATTCAGAATCAACCGCGTCTCAATAAGACTGCTTTAAGGACCATCAATACGCCAGTGATCCTCAGGAAGAAGGAGTAAGCGTCTCCGTAATGACTCAAACCCTGTGTCAAGCAATCACGGCGATCTTTGGGAGCAGCTGTGACACCAATTCTGCCTTTCTTCCGCTAGGTACCCGGAGAGGAAATAGTCATCAAGAGCATTCTCTGTGCATAATTCCACCTGTAGACATTTTTATGGAATCGTGACCGAGTAGTCCGAGTACCCCTATGATGACAGTTAATTCTGAATCCCATAATGTCGCTCACTTCAAAGCTGCCGTAACTTCCGTTGATAAATTTAAATATATAGGTTTAGTATTTATTCACATTATAGTATACTTCTTTATTAAAGCGGAAAGAAAAATACAGCTTAATTGAATTTACATCCACCAGGAACTATTGAATAAAACATGTAGCAAACACGATCTCCATCTTAGATGAGAAACAGGAATATGAGTGCGACTGCCCCATGAAAAATTTATCTCAAAATAGTAGTATGAAGTTGTACGAAAAAGTAGCATGCAGTACGAACTGATGCTACTATATGCTTCTGTGTCAAGGCTACGTGTTACTGCATTGTACTGCATGCTACTATTAGCAAGACTGGATGCTACTATAGCAAGACAGGATGCTACTGGATACTACTGCTTAAGATTGGCCCAGTCTGAGGCACATTAAATGATAGTATTCTTTACTATTACATATGAATACATGCAACTTTTTCGTACAACAATCCTACGAATACACAGGGTACAAATTTTTAATCGGGTGGCTATTGAAGTTAAACTTAAAAAAAAAATCAGTCGACACGAAAAAAGCTTGACGGCAAAGTTCCAAAAGAAGCGAGAACCGGTTCCGACCTACAAATAATTACAGTGGTGGTGTCCAGAACAGTTTTTTTTTCAAGAAACAATTTACTCCAGGCCATGTGCTACCGGCATACTTCCTCTGGCCTTCGCGTCAGACTTGATGGGTTGCCTGGGGTAGGGGTGAATAAACGACGCAAAAAAACGCCGAACATTCCAGTTTTACATTATGTCGTTACGTAACCAAAAGCTATAACGTCTGCGCCAAATTGAGGGAACAATGGAACCCCTAGTTAATACTGAAGCGTTATATGCGAAGCGATTTTTCGCACTATTTCATCACACCGCAACGCAGACACACGGGAAACTGAAATTTTGTATCAAGATAATTCCGCATGGAACAGATAATTCTTTGACATGACTTGATGAGCATCCTTGCTAAGAGCGGCCGGTTATTTTTTTGTCGTTATATAAATCATTTTGACCCTCGTTATTAATTTGTTTAAGAAATATCAAAATTTTAATAGCAATTATGACGAACTATTTTTGTAAAATAAAAATTCCCGTCATTTTAGTTCGTGTATGAATTATGTTTTAAAATAGTAAACTGTATATAAACAACTTGGGTTAAAACTGTAAAGAGACTAATGTTACACTTGGTTGATCTATTTAACCGTGATGACATACCCAGCACTATTTATTGCTTAAGAAGTTATGGATCAATAAACGGAACTGTAAATTATAAACATCGCCGATCAACGAAATAGCGTTGACCACCAATGGATCTAGAGAACGGTGAACTATTTGGCACCCATGATTTTTTTTAAAAAAAATTTCGCGTAACTTCAATTAAATCAGCTTTCTTTTTTTCAGCTTTGCCATAAACACTGGCGGAGTGGATGGAGCCTTCAATTTTACACTAATGAGCATTTTCGATTGCTCGAGTATAACTGAAAATTGCTAGAGTTTAACGGAACAGGAAATGAGGGTGTGTCTTTCAAGACCTGTTTTTTCCGAATCACTGGATCTCCCGCAGTCCAATGAAAACTAACGGCCACGCGTTCGCAACCATGCAAACAAAACAAAAAAGTCTTTAGTCCAAAAAAGATATTCATCAATCAACTTTTTGTGGTTCTACATCTGTCACAACGAAACAAAGTATAAGAGATCGAAAAACAAAGAGAATAATGAAAAACAAGGAGTTAAAGCATAAGCCGCAGAAGATGTTCCAATATTCTAACACACGTGATTCCCAACTGTTTTCAGACTTGGAGAAAATTGAAAAAGAAAATACATAAAAGGCAGGTGAACTGTTGTTCTCCCTATTATGAAAGTGGCAAAGCTCTACTGATCAGAAGAAAATCAGAAAAAAACTGAGTAATTAAAAATGAAATGACAACATTGGACCATCTGTCAGGACATGCAATATGATATGATATAAAAGTTTCACCGACACACCGGCAAGCCTCTGGTTCAGTGAAGAGCTTATCGTACCAATTTCCCACCACATGCATACAAATTTAATGCTGATAATGACTTTCACGCCGCTTCCTTACAAACAAAAACTTACTTAGAGAAAAGCTTTGGTACTAGATAGGTAGGTATTTTACTAGTGAATAAACCGATACACGGCATTTCACAGCTACAGCCTAAAACTAAAATACCCTAATCTATAGCCTACGTTCACAACAAAAATGTAACCAAATAAAAACTAGACGGAATTTTCAGACCGAAATTAGGTTTGTATATAGCATATAGCTGCTGAAGCCCAGTTCAGCGGAACAGAACACACATTAGTGCACAAGCCTTAAAGGACCTGTCTTACCTATAATACTCTCGCAACCTGCTTCCATAATCACTCCATATATTTCTAAACCCGGAGACCCCAATGTCGTACGGTACATTCTAACCCCTCTAACAAAACCCCGCTGATGTTTTCACTTGCCGTGTTTTGCTACCTTCGATATGCATCACGCTGTTGTCTGCGAGAAGTTTTTCCATCAGAAAAACCGGTTATGTAAATTGTTTCCCTGTTTTCGCTATAAGTCAACGGGTCTCGGAAAAGGCTTACAACAGCCAAAACCGTGAGTTATTTTTTGAAAGCACGGCCTAGTTTTAAAGTATTCAAATGTTTTAAAATACTGTAAGGTGAAGAGTAAAGAGTAATTTAAGACGAGGGGTCCTTTAGCTCTCGCAATGACTCGTGGCTGAAAGCTGACTCCCATTTACGTGTGATTTTAACTAACATCGCCGATAAACACTGCTCTGATTCGTTTGTACAGCCCGTATCCACGAGCGGACCAATCACAAAGGACGCGAGAGGGGGGGTTTAGTTGTGAAAATTCCCTCCTTGGAAAGGTAGGTTTGGGTAGAGCAGCAAAAGCATGAAAACAACTGAGAACGGATAACTGAAAATAGGCGGACGGGCGATGACACTTGCTACTGAGAAGGATAATTGTGGAGTAGCCTCACGTTCAAGTTCTGCTTTAAGGTTTAACTGAAAAGCAAACTTATTTGTGTGTCATTTAATTGAATACACTGAATAATTTGTATTCTGCTAAGGGATTTTTTTTATTTTAAACTACCTGCTTTAGTTATGACGTTTAGAACATCTGCGGCCGTCCCCACAACGTAAATTCTACTATGACGCGGGAAATTTTAATCTCAACACAAACGCAGCTTTTCAGTGGGCAGTGGTGATCTTGTTGAAGACTGCTTAGTGCCTGAACAAAAGACATATCACAAATCTTTCTGGTAAGGCATACAACACAGATACAAGCGCATAGAGGTACCACAAATCACACTCAAATTCCACTATTTGAAAATCGATTTTTTCGTGAATAGCGGAACAACGCAGTAACGCATTTTCAGCGGGTCTTCAAGCCAATTTAAGTGAATAAGTGATGCGTAACTACATTGTCTATCCCAGCGCTTTTCAGTTAAACATTAAAAAAGTCGAATCGGATGCATTCTAGCGTTTGCGAAGTCCAGATCACTCACATTGTCCATGTCGCTGATTCAAACCAGGAAATAAGACCAAAAGAAAAACCTTGAGCTTATTCATTAAAGGAAAACAAAATATAGCTAAATCTCTGGCAATATGTCTTACTCTTACGACTTTTTTGTGGTTCACTTCATTCTTCTAGTTCAAACCAGGACTCGCTACAGTTAGGGACGCAGGAATCTCGACTGACTAGTAATTTTATGAGGATTTTCTGTACCATAAGTGCGTAGTTTTACGGTTCCAATATCACTTTCTTTGTGATGAATATTCCGATTCCGATTGAGGCAAATACGATCCTATATCAGACACATACAAAAAAAATATCTAATAGTAATGCTAGAGTGATAACTGAAAAAGTTAGACCCAGACAACTTACCACGACAAGGCTGGGGAGGGGTTCGATTTTCTGCGGGTCGGCATTCCTCTGTGGTCTAAAGCTGGACGCTGGAAGTATTTCTATACACTGGACAGTTTTTAAGGATACCACGAAGCATGCGACAGCAAGCCACATCTTCCATCTGAAAATATGATTTTCTAAATTAAGGTTCGGGTTCATTTATTGTCGTCACCAATTCTACAAAATACATATTTACACAAATTCGGCAGAGAACAGAGCACGAAAAGGCCGGACACTTCGTACTTATGCTAGTAATTCATTCTACTTTGGCAGTATTTCCATCCACTCTCGTCCCCAGGATTCCTCAATTCAGGTATATCCTTTATTTGCAATACACTGATCATCACGCTTGCCACGTTTGTTCTATTTACGTGACATAACATGCGCCCGATCACTGTTTCCGAGGAGCTTATTTGTCCAGATACCGTATACGCAAATTTTGCCAAGATTATCATCCCAGGCAAGGAACATGGATAGAGGCTAAAAGCAGCCGAAGAGGTGTGTCATTTTCTGTAAGCATAGCTTAGTTGTAAAGTGGTCAACTATTTCAGAACATTTGTGGTCTAGTGATCTAACTACAAATACAAATAATTAAAGGACCTGTCGTGTCTGTAATGCAGATGCAACCTACTTCCGTAACTGCACTCGCCAATTCCTTTATCCGGAGACCCAAATTTGATGTTACATTCTAAGCCCACTAACGATACCTGAGTTTAATCATTGCATTTGCTGCGATTCATTATTTACTATGAGCATTATGCCCCCGATACTGTTCGCGTACATGCTATCGATGCATAAAACCGGTTATCTGCATTTTGCCGAGCTTTTGCTAGAAGTCAATGAGCCCGGGAAGAGGCTTAAAACAGCCAATAGTCTGAATACTGGATCATAAACCGTAAATAGTGCGAAGTGTGCTTTAATAAACCCACAGAATTTGAACCCACCAACCACTAAACTCCCACCTAAAAAAAACTAAAAAAATAAGTTTTGACAGTGCCAAACGGACAAGTGAGCTGAGAAATTATGACAGCGATATTTCCTGCACTTCTTGGGGTCCTCTTCAGGCTCAAGCCAGGAAAAGCCGGTCATCACCAGGGTTGCCACATGTCGCACGATAGTGTGAATTGTCACTATTTTGTTTTTGTCCCTCTAGTCCTACGCAGGACATACAAATCACTCAAACGTCATTTTTGCAGCAGGGAATCCGACCAGAAGTAACTATTTCAATTTTTTGTTTCATGAAAATCAAATTAAGATGTGTCATTTTTTACGAGGCGATTCCGACCAAAAGTGAACATTTCGTGAAAATAGATTTCACTCCCAATTCACTCTCTGTTTCGGGCCAAAAGTTACTCTCTAAATATTTCTGATATGGCAACCCTGGTTATCACAGGTTCGCTTGTATAGCTTGAGACAAGAAAGGCCGAAATATCGTAAATCTAAGCTTAAATCCGTTGAGCACGCTAAATCATAACGCAGACTAAATACATGGCGACAAGCATGATAACTGTAACATACCAGCTCGGAATAGACAACTAGGTATTTCCCAATATTCATGGAGGTTGTCAAAATTCTAACCGTTCTCCTTAACCTTTGAAAGGGAAAGTTGTTTAGGATTCCATACACTACTCAGGAATTACGCTGCAAGGAGCAAGCATAGAGAGGAAAAGATAAAACAATTAGTTCCGCAGTTTTGGTCAATTTTCACGGTTCTTAAACTTCCTTACTATCTCTGCAGGGTGTGAACACCACGAAAAGAAACAGGCCTCCTAGGCGGGTAAAGTAGAGGTATGCTTATATTCAAACAATGTATACAACGGATACGTCAGCTACGATACTTCATCAGCGATCTTCGGCCCTTCTTGGCAAGGGTCCTTGTCAGGCTGTCAATCTTCAGGGTCAACGTCGGGGAAGAAAACAAACCTGTTATACAGGTTGTAAGACCTAATCTTCAGGGTGAACGTCGGGGAAGAAAACAAACATGTCTTACAACCTGTATTACAGGTTTGTTTTCTTCCCCGACGTTGACCCTGAAGATTGACAGCCTGACGAGGACCCTTGTCAAGAAGGGCCGAAATATCGCTGATGAAGCATCGTAGCTGACGTATCCGTTGTATACATTTTTTGAATAAATGCTTTATCGTCCATTGGCGTATGCTGTTTAGTCTGAACGCATTCCACGGGATGAAATGATGTTCATCTCAGAAAGAAGAAAATTAACAGCAAATTTTTCATGATGCAGCTAAATACTGATAAACGAGACGTGAAACAAACATTTTTGGCAAGTATTTTGCCATAAATTTGCCCGGTATCGGTTTTACCTTCGGCGACCGATGCCTGGTGGGCGACTTTAGATAGTATATGCAGTTCTTCGGGTATGACTGTAAGATGTCTTTCCGAGGAATCGAACTCGGAACCCACACAAATCTCGGTTCAAAGTGCAACCCCTTAACCACTCGGCTACTGATGACTACCAAATTTAGTGGTTAGATACCAAATTCCCTGAAACAACAGAACTACTCAGTAGGTCTTTTCCTATTGGGCAATTTGTTTGTTGTTGTAAAGTCCTCAAAACGTTACGACAATTTTTAGACAGGTTATTTCAAAAATATATAATAATAATAATGCTTGTTTATTGAGCCAAACGGCCATATAAGATTTAATACACATTACACTTCACAAGATTTAATACACATTATACTTCACAAAAGATGAGATCATGTTATTTTAGATATGCAAAGCACCTGCTCCACTTGTCGAAATTATGCCATAACCATACATTGACGGAGAAGTTCAAAGTTCAAGATGCAAGTATTATCCTTCTGGATGTTTCTTCGTCGTTATCAAAAATTATTGACAACAGAGCCCAACCAGCGCGCGACCTTCTACACTGCTTCCTAGCCGATGACTGAAAATTAGTGTCTTTGTTATTTACGTCTTTTATTTATTTTCTTTTATTTACTCCGCTTTTTGAAATGGTGGGTTAGAAATAAATTACTTACTTACTTAAATAAACTATTACACCTCTAGAAGTACTATGCTACGTAAGCTAAGCTATACTTTCATTCCTGAGATTAAATCCTTTGGTCACATATTTAAAAAACATCAACGATACATTTGGGGTTCGTAGATTTCAGGATACGGGGAAGCGATACGTAAATGACCTAAACAAAAACAACTGCAAGAAGGGACAAGCTAGAACGGCTCTTCAAACGCCAGATTTTCACATTTTCTCTATGCAATTGAAGTTTCAACGTATTTCATACTATCTGTTTCTAAGGTTTCCGGTTTGAAATCATTCCGTGGTTTCCAAACACGGCTGTAACACGAAGTTGGGCCAATTCTGTTCTTTGGGCATGGAGGTGAAATATCGTACTACTATTGCCTTTTATATCTCTAAGCTATTTTACTTAAATAAATTTACTGACATGCCGTACCTCTCAACTTCCATGACGTACTCTAAGCAAGAGCTTTAAATATCCTTAAAATCCTGTCTGGTCACTTTCGTTTTCAAGACTACACACGCACGCGAAAGTGAAGATGTATAGTTAATGTTCTACTGATCAAGACTACGGGTAGACTAAAGTGCTGAGCGCGTAACTGTGGGATTTACTTCAAATTTGACGTAACAATACCGCCGTTGGGGCACCCGAAACCCAGATGACCTTCTGTGTGGCTACCTTGTATCCGCAATAAGGGGTACGAAATATGGGGTAATAACCTATAGAGGAGCATCTTCAGCTTTTACGAAGACATCTTGGTAGCCAATGACCTGATAAATGACGCGTTTTTTGGACAATTGCTCTGGCAGAAGAGCAAATTATATGATGACGATAATTGCAAAAAAGGAGCGGTCTTGAGAACATGTAAATGTATGGCTATGTTCACGAACCCAGTGAGCCAAAGATGATACAACAACTATCTAGGAAGTGTTCTAAGGCCACCTGCACATCCTGGGGGTCATTGGCCAAAAAGAACAGGAAAGAGTCGGTCCGTGTCTCCCTCTGTATGTCTGATAGCGCAATACTCTCAAAGGGATTGAGATATTTTGTTCAAGCTTGGGTGTGAGGGAAAGAAAAATATTTTACAAGTGCTGCAGTCTGCTCAAAGAACTTCAATGATAATGATTTAAAAATCTTTTCGTTTTGCCCAAACGACGTAATTACGGGCATTGCAGGGGTATTGCGAATTTGCTTCCGAGTGACTGAGCTAGCGATATTACGCTATGCGAAAAAAGGCCGGCCAAGTCATTGGCCAAAAATTTAGGTTTTTGTTTTGATTAGTTGTTTGTACAAAATTGTGTGATTTGTAGTTTATTTTAGATGTTTAGTTTTGTTCACTTTTTAGTTGTGAAATGCCGTAAGGCTGAATCACGTAATAAATTCATTCACACACAGGATCAAAGTCGAGGGGTTGCTCTCTCTCCGCCACCGGTGTACACCTCGGCACGGCACAGGCTCGGCACCGGCACGGCACTGGCACGATACCGCCCGCTACCGACAAATTTTCTGCAGATTACGGTTCGCCATCTGGCGCCCAGTAACGAAGGTACTTGAAGGAAAGAATTATCGAAAACATGCTGCAGAAGAAGAAGCAGAACTAGATATGAGGAGGATGCTGTTGACCAAAAGCGCCAAGTAGCCAACCATGTTTCTGTGCTAGTGTTGGGCGATATTTGGATTTTTCGATACAGGCCTATTGAAATTTTCACTTTCGAAATTCGATAATCGATATTTCGATTTCAATATTCAATAACCGATATATCGATATTTTCATTTTCGGTATTCGATAATCGATATATCGATATTGATATTTGTTTACCATGTTTCGCTATAGGATTTCGTTAAATAGCATCTTGGATCATCTCTAACTCCGAATAGATAAGAAATGAATTAGGGAAAACATATTGCTCCAATTTCGGATATATAAGTGTAGGTTGGGTTGGGTTATTTACAATAATTACGAATGAACAAATATCGTTTTCGATATCGATATTTACTTTTCGAGATCGATATTTGGTCCATTATATCGATCTAGCGATATCCGACATATCGCATCTTGGATCATCTCAAACTCCGAATAAATAAGAAATGAATTACTGAAGACATATTGCTCCAATTTCAGATATATAAGTGTAGGTTAGATTGGATTATTTACAATAATTACGAATGAACAAATATCGTTTTCGATATCGATATTTACGTTTCGATGTCGATATTTGGTCCGATATATCGATATATCGTTATCGATATCGAATATCGCCCAACACTAGTGAGCTTCCGTATATTTTGCTTCTAAAGAAGGTAATTCACTGGCGACCAAACTTTTTTTCATATGTGTAGGATGTGCTAAGAATGAAACTTGGCAGGCATATTTAACTTGGAATAAATCAGTTTCCCCATCAGACCTTCTGGGAGTGCAGTAGAGGTATGCTTTCATGCACTTGCTGTGGCTAAATATATGTACCAGTTAGCCAAAGTTGGTAATTAAGGATTGACAAGATTGGTTTATAAATTCTCATTTTATAGAACCAATCACATTCCTTAAAGTACTCATCTGAACCACAAAGTACAGAAAATACTTTGGAGCAAAACATATATTTTCATGATCCCCATGAGCCCATGATCATTTGTGAAACAAGGGTTTTGCTTCAAAACGAATTTCCAGCTCCCTTAAAGGACCCCTCGCACTATTCACTCCTCAACTTACAGTATTATAAAGTATTTGAATACTTTAAATATGCCGTGCTTTCAATAAATAACCAACGGTTTTGGCTGTTTTAAGCCTTTTCCGAGACCCGTTTACTTGTAGCGAAACAAGGAAACAATTTACATAACCGGTTTTCTTGATGGAAAAACTTCTCGCAGACAACCGTCGACTGCGTGATACATTGCATTGCACATGTTGGCAGCAAAGTCTCTAACGCCGAGCGAAGTGTTGGACGGTTTGGCTTCGGAGCAAGATGCGAAAGGGGTGCTAGGCTTGTGCAGTTCGCTACTCTTAACAGCCTTACCATAGCAAACACGCTCTTCAAACACAAAACCTCACACAGAGTCACTTGGCGATCCCGAGATGGCAGAGCACAATCAGTTCTGGACTTCTTCTTGGTGTCAAGCCGCTGGATCAGCTCCGTCCAAGACTGTAGGGCATACCGCGGCGCCGACACTGGGTCAAAGAGCGGTTCCGACCACGCACTTGTCAAAATGACGATCAAGCTCAGACTCGCCACAAGGAAGCAGATCCTCCCACCTCCAAGGTAAGACATCACAAGTCCTGAAGACAGTAGCATTCTAGAAAGGTTCCGATTGACCCTCTCCAACCGTTTTTCCCTGCTGGACCCCAACGAAGAAGACGAAAGTCCCGATAATCATGATGTCGGAAAGTCTTAGGGTAGCCTCCGCGAAAATATTCAAAATGCGGCTGAGGAAGTTCTTGGACGCCGGAAGCGGAGAAGGTCAAAGTGGATTTCCGACCGAACAACACAGATTGCTGTGCGCAAGTAAGCCGTTAGTAACACCAACTCGGCGGAGTGCAAGGCCCTTCGGAAGGAATACCACAGGTCAGCGCGACGGGATAGGCAGGAGTACTGGCATCGTATCGCAGACAAGATGGAGAACGCCGCAAAGAAGTCAGATTCAAGGAAGCTATTCCAGCTCCTTAAAGGAGCAACTGCCAAGAAACCCGCCATCTCCTCTTCAATCCGGAACGACCTAGGAGTCCTGCTTACGAACAAGAATGACGTCGTCGAGCAATGGAAGGCCCACTTCCAAAAACTCCTGAACCCGATAGTTGCTCCAACTACCGACGCAATGCCTCCAGAGCCTCCCAATCTGCCTCCTCCCGACCCCATCTACTCCTCAGTAAACACCGATCCCCGAGTATTTCTGAAATCCAAGAAGCTGTAAAACAGCTGAAAAATAAAAAGTCTCCTGGCCCTGATTCTATCCCAGCCGAAATCTTCCAAGCTGGGGTTCCTGGACTCATGGAAAAGCTCCACAGCCTCTTCGGTACGATCTGGGAAAAGGAGGTATTCCCCCAGGATTGGAAAGACTCCATCGTCATTCCGATCTTCAAGAAAGGAGACAGAACATGAGCAAGAACAGACAGAACAGGAGCAAGAACTACCGCGGTATCTCCTGCTCCGCATAGCCGCCAAGATATTCTGTATAATTCTCAGATACCATGATATCTCCAAAACGCAACTAATGTCACTAGCTCATTTGCTCTGCATGCAGATCACCCGCAATGCTGCTAAAATACCAGGAATTTGGTTAAGAAAAAAAATCCAAAAAGACCTTTCTGAAGTCGATTGATCCTCGTTTGATTAGTTGTTTGGACGGAAGTTGTCAAAAAAACTCCAGAACGGTAACATTTTTGTGTACATATTCAAGCGGTTGATTATGGATAAATAGCAGAATGTCCTACGAAATTCTATCGGTGAATATATATTTGAATATATATACATATATAACCGAGCGGCTAGCGAGGTCACCGCATTTGGTCCGTCCATTTGCAAATTCGGTAATCCAACGCGTTTATTTGGTTCCAAATCGTCACCAAATTCGGTAATTCACTGGACTTTTCTTTTGTCAGTAGGCCTATCTGTTCCGTCGCAACCGGTCAGTCCATTAATAATTTGATGATTATCACATTCATTTGGTTCTCATTCGATATCGAACTCGGTAATTCAGTGGACTTTCATTTAGTCCGTACCTTTTACCAGACTTGCCCGATTCTGCTCCTGCCCGATGTGTGGAGATATGAATGAGTGTGTGCAACATCTTATTTGTGATGTGATTGTAGGGAATTGAATGATTTGAAAATTGAAATATTTGGAGTAAATGAGTGTGATCAGGAATGGATGGAGCAAATGTTTAAGAGTTAGTGTTATGCTACTATAAAGAAAGTGGGTAGATTCCTCAAGCTGTCAATGATGCACAGAGAATTTTTTTTGTAATTTTCTTGTGGTTTTAGTAGTGGGTAGAAAAAAAGTTCGTCATTGTGTTTATTTTTTTTTTGTATTCCCATGGCCCTTGGGCTTTTAGTGTAATAAATATCATATCATATCATATCAGATGTAGGTCGTTGTAACAAGAGTTTTATTCCATTATGATTTTCGGTTGCTGTACTGGTCTCAATCTGTCCCTTATGTATTTAATTCCTGTCCCGTCCGTTGCCAAACTAGGCAATCCGGATGTTTCGTCAATCACCTAATTCGGTAGTACGAACCGATTACTTGTTTTGCTATTCATCACTTAAAGGACCCCTCGCACTATTTACTGTTCAGTAAAAAACAACTTTCAGTAGTTTAATATATTTGAATACTTTAAAACTAGGCTGTGCTTTAAACAAATAACCCACCCTTTTGTCTGTTTTAAGCCTTTTCCGAGACCCGTTGACTTGTAGCGAAAACAGGGAAACAATTTACATAACCGGTTTTTCTCGTGGAAAAACTTATCGCAGACAACCGTCGACAGCGCCATACACATCGAATGTAGCAAAACACGGCAAGTGAGAAAATAAGCGTGGCTTTCTTAGAGGGGTTAGAATGTACCGTCCGAAATTGGGGTCTTCGGGTTTAGAAATATATGGAGTGGTTATGGAAGTAGATTGCGTTAGCATTATAGGTAAGACAGGTCCTTTAAAGACCTAATCCAAACATTCTGTTTCCCTTCTCTTACTGATCACAAGCCAACCGTTTATTTAGATCTGAACTTGATTGCCGGGTTGCTGTTTTGGCTCTCGAGAAAAAACCCACGCAAAACGTCTTCTTTTCGAGATGGCGAAATTTCCCACGTTTGATTAGCAAAGAATTAGAAGACTTTATTGATTATTTGTTGCATGTCTTCAGAAGTACCACACTGGTCTTGGATCTTTGTATTGCTAATAAACAGTTGGAGCATTAGATGGAAGCTATTATTTTGATCCTTGGCTCCCTACGTGCCAAACCGGCTGTCCCGGATGATCAGCTGAAATTTAGTCCAGACCGAATTATTTCAAACCTAGGAAATTTGGCGGGTTTCTTTTTAATTTGCTCATTGTTTGACGGTGTTTTTGTGGTTTTGAACATTCATGGTGACAGTAGGGATGGTTAGCATTGTGTGTGTGGTAGAAAGACCATTTTCTGTGGTCCGCTTTAACTTGGCGTAACTCAGTAAGTTCCGACCGTCATTCATTTTCTCGCGTAAACAAAAATGTCCATTGTTGTGAAGTGCCTTGTCGATCGTGAACTCACTAAGTGCAGCAGCTTCACACCATCATTCCCCGTTCTGAACCTAAACGACCAGGAATTTGAATCTCAACTACATCTTTTAAGTCCGATCTAGAAGGGCGGCTCACTGACAGCTCTCGAGAATGCTTTTGCTATTGCAAAAGCACTGAAAAGTGCTCTTCCGTCAGTATTGAGTCAACAAATTTTGTAGACTTCTGTCGGGCGAAAGTTAAAAGTCTTAGTTTTGTCTTTTTTTCTCCTTCATATTCTCATCTTTATTTTTCTTTATAGTTCACCTCGATAAAAAAATATTAATAAAATTTAATAATTCTTCAATGTTTTTGTCTATTATTTCCTTCTCTTTCTTTCCTTTTGGTGTATTGTTCTTCTTTTTTTACCGTTAATATTTTTCTGTATGTGTAGTTTATTTATGCTTGTAATGTGATGTAACTATTGTAATGTAAATATTTTCAGTGTAGATTGGTGTATAGGTAGTGGATCCCCAACAAGATAGATTCAGGGGGTCTAGTTTCTTACCTTATATTTATGTTATGTAGTACGAATAAATTAATGATGAATTAAGACCGAAAGTTTGTCGTAAGTCCGGATTTTAGACACATACAAAAAAAATCAAATTCCGCGAACTTATACTTTATAGCCAGTATTACCTTTAATGTCAATTCAACCTACCTCCGCAACTGCATTCCTTAATTCTTAATCCCGGAGACTCAAGCCCGCTAACTAATCCTGCTCACTAATCTTTGCACTTGCCACATTAACTCACTAGTTTCCATGCGCATTATGCTCCCACTGAGTGTCCTAGTATCATACTAGTATATTACTGATGCGTAGTACCGGTTTTATGAATTCTGCAAAGCTTTTGCTATAAGTCAATGGGTCTGGGAAAGGCTTGAAACAGCCAAAGCCGTGGATAATTTCTTTAAAGCAGAGCTTAGTTTTACAGTATTCAGATAGTTTCGAATATTGGAGAACAAATAGTAGATAGTGCGAGGTGTGCTTGACGGCAATTCGCGGTGTTTTTAGAAACAGATTTAACAGATTCAGAAAATTTTAACAGACCCCCCCCCCCCCCCCCCCCCGAACGAAGAAAGTTTCGGGACGCCCGGTAAGGACGTCCATCCTAAAGCCAGGCAAACTAAGAGAGGACGCCAAGCCATACAGATCATTAAACCTTTCAACCCCAGGAAAGGTCTAGAAACGATTTGTCTACAACAGGATATACTGGTTTGCAGAAAGGAACAGCCTAATACCCCAAACCGGATTCCGAAAACACCAGTCGGCCATCGAGATCATCACCCGCCTCACGGAAGATCAAGGTTTCAGAATAGGGCTATTATCAGAATAGGTCTAAAATACGACAGTCTGATTACCCATCACATTTTTACTTAATTAGGCTAGAAGAACCGACAAAAAACCCATTTTTAACATCAATTTCTTAAATTTTAACATGCGTTTTATCAAATGATCGCCCTTTTTGAATACATTTTTATTTTCTTATTTCTAAAAAGAAGGCCCTAAGCAATAGGAATTATCACCATTAAAGACATATAAACTACTACAGTATACAATCAAAATATATTATTAAAAGCCCTCACTTCTACTGAGGAAACAGTTCTATATCAACATATTGGTCAGAGCTATATAAAGGGGTTTCTACCCCACCCTCCCCCCAATTTCAAAACCCCATTTTTAACAAAAATTTCTTAAATTTTAACATGCGTTTTATCAAATAATCGCCCTTTTTGAAGATATTTTTATTTTCTTATTTTCAAAATAAAGTCCCTAAGCAATAGGAATTATCACGATTAAAGACATATAAACTACTACAGTATACAATCAAAATATATTATTAAAAGCCCCCACTTCTACTGAGTAAACAGTTCTATATCAACATATTGTTCTTATTTACCCTCATAATAGGCTGCAAATCAGATTTTTCTTTAGAAGCAACTCGCTAGCAATTGCATTATATCTCTGTGGAATAAACAAATCACATGCTTTGCCATTATGACTAATAACTACAACCAACTTATCACCATATTTTGTCTTAGCAATTCTCATTTTAAATATATTATATTTCAATCCTAATACCAGTTCTTCTTTCCTGTCTCATTGTATTTATTCATTCTGATTGTAGACAAGACTTCCTTCATGGACTCCATTTATTAGCGGCTGAATTTCTTTAATAAAAATCCGAACTCACAAACTCACATACATATTTTTATTAATAATATCAAGTGTACCTTTTCTTTCATAATATATAACACAGTAAATATTATATGGTACGGGTTGATTATCTTTTAATGTTATACTTATTTCAATATCAGCAGTTGTTCCATTATAAATATTTGACTCGTGTTTGGAAACATCGAAACAGAATAGTAGATATACTTCTTTAAATTCTTCTATATTGACTACACTACCAGTATCAAACGCTTATTGTTTATAACCCAAATGTGTGTATCTGTTGTACAGATTAGAGTACGTGCATTTCTCATCACTAAAGTCGCATTTGAGGGGTTCTTCTGGATATTTATCCCCGTTAATTCTAACCTTTATATCCGTCAAATTCATATGATCAAACACCATATTATTCTTTTTTTGGTTGTTATGCTTTTAATTTTTCTGTAACATCACAACGATTTTTGTAGGACTATTTCTCTCAGACACAACTTTCCATGTGTGTTCCTTATTCTGACTAAGATCACTTCTATAAGTATTACAAGCTTCCCACATCAGATTATACTTTTTATCCTTTGCCAAACCCTTTTCCAATTCACTCATCATTTCAATACTAGGAGCTATGACAGGAATTTTCCAGGATAAACACTCAATGACTACTTTACAATTAGTATCCCCATTTGTTACAATCATGTTATTATCATCATTTCTTCTTAGACAAATTCTATGCGATGCACCTCTAAAAATCGTTTGTTTCCTTTCAAGAATCCGAACAACTCTGATAATGGTAAATATAAATTTACTAATTTGCTGTTTTTAGTTCTGTTATATCTCTTCTCAAACCCTTTATTATAATTTCGATTGGGTTTAGAACTGACAACCACAGTTCCTGCTAGTGCTCCACCTGCAGGTACGGTAAATGAACTGCTTATAGGGTTGATATCGGTTCCCTGATTATAATCCTTATACCAGAAATGATTTCTAGCTGCACTTCTAGAATAATCATCGGAATATTCAATCAACTTTGTAACAGTAGTTGCAATACCAACATGATTAATTTTTTCAACAGGAGCATCGTTTATTACATACTCAGCGGTACTAAATAAATTGAATCCATTATTAGTTAACGTAGCGGCATCGGTTGCATCTATGTTAGCTCCATTCTCTTTAACTATTCTTACACCCACTTCAAGATAACTTTCACTTGGATAGAACCAGGAATCAAATTTCTTCGTTACGAATTCAAACTCTGTTTTACTGGATACATTCACATCTGTTTCTCGAATTTCTTTAAATTCATATTTGACCACTGTATCATCCACAAGCGGCTCATCAAAAATGTTCCATTGCGGACTGATAACTTTATTCACTGCCATTTATATAAGAAAGAAATTATTAAATAAAACTTATTTCAGAATCTTTAACCCGTTTCCAATCATTAACGTTTTGATCAAGTCTTGACTTCTTTGATTTAAAATTCTTTTATTTGTACCCAGAAGATCCTTCATCGATTTTTTGTTTCCAACTACATCAATGAGTTCTTTCCTGTTTACATCAATCAGATCTTTCCCGTATTCTATTGCTCTATTTTTCAACAACTCAAATCTCGGTTTAATAATTTTGTTATACATTGACATAGCTCCATCTTTTATTTGTTTTGCTGACGTTTGAAATAACTGAGAATTAGCAATGTTTTTGAATATACTACCGATTCCACTTCCATACTGTTTTTTGTAAAGTAATCGTTTATTATTAATCAACATTTATAGGTAAATAACTTTATTTCACTAATCCTTTAAGCTTTTCTCAAATGCAAAACATATCCAACGTTATCACCGTTCAAATCGATAGGTCTTCCCAACTGATCAGTAATTGTCATTCTCAAGGAGTAAATAAAGTCTTTTGAGTTAATAGGAAGGTAGATTAATTGTCTAGGATTTTCAACAATTTGACAACCTGGTTCTGTATTCGGAACAAATGTCCAAATGACGTCTGATTTACTTTTGTTTACGATAGAACTGTTTACAAGAGAGCAGTGAATTTGAATTTTATCAACGCTTCTTGTTATATTCGGAAGCTTTGTACCTTCATTGATTTTCTTAGAAATCTCACTATCCTTCTTAAAGCCTAAAATCTGACACAAGTCACTATTAAATCTAAACACATATTTTTCTTGTAATATGATGACAAATCTCATAGATGCTGGATTTGATGAAATTACAATAGGACATTTATCTTTTGGTGTATCAAAATACTGACACAAGAAATAATTCAAACAATCATCGTTATACATCCCATTAGGAGTAGTAACATTCATCCATCCCCCCTCTTCATCTTTCCTGTATTGAAGTGTATTATTCCCAAATTTATCACTTATATTATGCCACGAATACCACAAAGTACACTGATTCAAACCTATTTCATAATCCCAATTACGATTCAATTCGATTGGTTGACTAAATGTTATATCAATGATGCTTTCATTACCTTCAATGTTTAACAACACCATTTATTAGAAATATTTTTTAAATATTGAATTGTAAACTCTCTTCGTAAAAAATTTATTTCGCATTAACGAATCCAAAATATCAATAGCTTCATTCCTCACCTCATCAGATTTATTCCCGTTAACTCTACTACCTATCAAAGTGTACAATTTTTTAATCATTTCATCACAATTCATAAATATTCCAGTTCCTTGTTGTTTGACTAATCTCAAATTTTTTTGAATGGCTCTTAACCTATCCTTGTATTCTTGAATAAATTTAATAATTTGATCATGGCTAGAGTAACCTTTATCACCATAACTTTGACTTATATTTGTTAAATGATCCAGAGCCTCCTCTATATCCGTAGGATGACTAATGTAATACATAGGCATTTTAAAATAATGATCATTGCCACCCCGCGATTCATGTTTTGAATTAATCTGATTTAACAACTGGATTAATGTCTTTATTCATATCAATGGATGGTGGTCCTAAAGCGGGAGTTGGTTCTAAAGCAGGAGTTGGCGCTCGACTCGATACCTCTGAAGCAGTCTTAAATGTTTCACCTATTCTTTGAAACCGTCTGCTTGAATTTTCATCACTCTTCTGTAATTTCTTAATGATCGCTTCAGTGTTTTCTTTTTGTGCCATAACAACTGGAGCGTTAAATTCTGAAGCCATTTCTTGAAATCCTGCTTTCTCCATCTCATATTCTTGAACCTTTCTTCTCTGAATTTCTCTGTTCTTCACTATACCCGATAACATATCACTCAAGCGTCTTGAATCCATTTATTATTTCATAATAAATTTTGAAAGTTCTTTTTCATAAAACCCTCCTTGAATTAATTCCCCACTTTTGTCAGATATTTCATAAGTAATTGGAATGGTAGGTCTAACGGTTGCTATCTGGAATATTTCATTCGTGTAGTTAGGTAAATAACCTTTATCATAAATACTTTTTTCTTTTTTAATTCTAACTAAATCTCCTACTTTGTAATTTCCTGTGACTTTGTAATCACATGGAGGAAACAAAGCATTGTAAACCTTTTTCTGATTTACCTTTTTACTATCATCTACTGGTTTCATTTTAATTGAACGATGATAAGTGTTATTATAATTCCTAACAAATAAAGGTAAAATATCAATCCATTTAGTAGTGTTATTGTGAGTAAAATATTTCCATAACTTTTCTTTCAACGTTCTATTGAATCGTTCAACGATTTGCGCTTTCAATTCACTTTCAGATGCAAACCAGTGTATGTCGTTATTTTTCAAAAATGTTTGAACAGTTCTCATTACAAATTCTTTACCTTTATCAGTTTGTAGTTTCTTAGGAATTCTTTCTTTAAAGATATGACTGAATGCGTTTATTATTTCAGCACCCGTTTTATCTTTCAAAGGGGTACACCAAGCGTATTTACTAAAGCAATCAATAACAGTCAAGATGTAATTTGTTTTATCATTCGCTTTTTTATATTTCTGGAGGTCAACTATATCAGCTTGCCATTGCTCGTAAACATGGTGAACATAGACTCGCCTCCTTTCAAAATTGTGATAGGAATGTTTGTGTAACGTATACACATTCTCATTTTGCAAAACATGTTTTATGTTATCTTTAGAAACGTTCACTCCATTTTCTTTTAATTTTCGGTGAATATCATCAACCCCTGAATAATTCCAATAATACGTCTTTGAAATATCTTTTTCTGCGTTGAGGTTTTTTTAAAAACAGATTTTTCCTCGAAGCGCAAATAACACAATTACCTTTCAGCATTGGAACATTATTTTTTTGTGACACTGCCTTAAACATTGATTCAGTATCAGTTTTCTTTTTACATTTCATACAATAAATCTCCATTTATTAGAAAACAATTTTTATAAACGAAAAGCTACCAACTGAAATCCTTTAGTTTGCGCTGGATGTGGGAAATACAGTGAAATCCACAGTTTAATTCATCTATATTTTGAACAGCAAGATTTTCAAAAGCTATTTTTTTCTTTGAAGTTTTTAAATATTTAATTATTTCTTTTCCTGGGGGTATACCGAAAGAATCGAAAAATTCGACATAGGGTTGATTAGGTAGATTACAATAGGCAACCCAGTGAGTTCCAGGCATTCCACGTTTATCATAATTAACTACACCACATTGTATAATATTTATCTGTTTGGGTAGCGTATCTATAGAGAAAACACTCTAAAATGTGGTATACTCTCTAATGCATCCATAATATCAAAATTGGTTAGAGGTCCTACTTTACTTTTGCTTCTTTTTTGATGTCCCCGTTTTTTGACTTCCTTGGCCTTCCACGTACCCCATTACCAACAACTTTTTGTGTTCCAGGAAGTGTAAGCGCACCACCTGTGTTGACATCATCGGTTTCCTTCTTAGGCCTTCCACGTACCCCATTACCTACAACTTTTTGTGTTCCAGGAAGTTTAAGCGCCCCACCTGTGTTGGTTATGTTATCCACCAATTCCTTACCAGCGAATGTACCCAAAGCAGCAGCTCCGCTTGTTAAAGCTGCCTTTCCAAAGGTAATTGCCAACGGTATCAGGAAAGGAAGTAATCCACCCTTTTGAATCGCTTCTTTTATCTGTTTGTAGGATACATCAATATCACAACCCTTATTATTCATTTTACATGTTTCAATTTTATCAATTTGTCGTTTACTTAAAAGTAACTTTACTGGTTCTCGTTCATTCTGTCTACTATGACTAAAACGTATCTGACATTTTTGTTTAGCGCCAAAGCATTTCTTCAGCTTTCCTTTCTGAAGCTTTGACAAATAAACTGTATACTCCATTGTTTCAACCATTCATTAGAAAAATAATTTATCATATAAACTTCTTATTTACCAGCCATCATTTTTTCTAATCTGGAAATGAATTGTTTGCCAACAGCTTTTTGCTCTAGAAGTCTTTTTAAAATGTTTACGATTGCTCTTTCAATATTATCGATATGGGTTTGTTGGTCAGCAATTTTTGTTTCAATTATATTGTTATGGGTATGTTGACCAAGAAGCTTTTTGTCAAAATCTAAAAGATACGTAATTAACATTCCTAAATTAACAGCGTCATTTTTGCTTCTAGGGTCTTGAACATTTGTTATCAACTTGTTTTCAACGTTAATTTCTTTATCAGTAACTCGAATTATTTCTTTTACAAATAACCCTTTATCTTTAATCCTTACCAATAAATTATCAAGAGAATCATGTACAGCAGTTAAACTGTTGATATCTTCGCTAAAATACTGATTTATCCCCACTTGTTCTGCGGTAATTTCTTCTTTAAATTGGTTCAAAATAATAGTCATAGATCTGAAACTAATAGCGTCCTGGTCTGCTTTCGCATCCCCTAAATTAATAATTCTCCTATCTTGTAGATTAATATTACCGTTGTCATCAGTAACTCTCTTCTCATTCGATTCGTTACTAACCTTTTTTCCAACACTACCAAATTTATTCATTTATAATAGAAACAAGTTATCCAGTAAATTTTTCAAAGTTTTTTCTGTACTTCAGGGTTTTATCTTTTGTTTTTAAATCAATAAAGAAAAATCCGTAACCTTTAGTTGCAACCTCGAATTGTTTGAGAAAGTTTTCATTGTCTATACAGGATACATGGCTTTGTCTAATTAACTTTATTTCTTTTGGATTTGAACACTGAAAGAATGCAAAATAATTACACTGAAGTCTTACAACCTTTGGTGTTTTATGATAGCTCTGTGATAAATAAACAATTGAAGCATTTTTCTTTCTTCCTCTTATGAATAAATCTTCTATTTTCTTCTGGTCTTTTTCAGTTTCAAAATCATCAAAGATAATCAAGTTTTGATACTTGGGGTCTAGGTCGTCAACATCGATAATATCATTAAGGTCGTTACTTGCAATTAAAATATTCGTTTTACATTTCGATTCCGAAGTGTTTAAATTGTCTATAAGGTCTTTATATTTATCTTCTTCAAGATCTTTTGCATACAAGTATGGTTTTTCCTGTTCCTGAACTTCCACAAATTAATAATCTAAATGGCCACTGAGGTGCAAGTTCGTGCTTGTTCTGATAGTTATTCTTTTCGCTAAAATCATATACTTTGATTGGTGCCTTTTCATTCATTTATTTAGGAAGAATTTTTCATGATAAGATTTACCGAAGTAGGTACTTGAATTTTTGAAGTAGGTACTTGAATTTTTTAAGTGAGTACTTGAATTTTTGAAGTAGGTACTTGAGTATTTTAAGTAGGTACTTGAATTGTTGAAGTAGGGACTTGAATTTTTTGAAGTAGGTACTTGAATTTAATGTTTATAACCTAGAGGTAAAGTTGTAATATTATCGCTTGTTACTATCCTTTTATCATCCTTAGGATCTAACGCTTTTTTATTCTGTTCTTCTAAAAACATATTGTGCTTGTATGATCTTAAGTTATACTGGGTTACAGAAAGGTTTTCTGTTTTACCAAACAGTACAACCTTATAGTTTTGAATCGTAATTTTATCTTCAACTATATTCGTTTTTATTCCTTTCAGTTTTTTGCTAGCTTTTGAAGGGTCTTGGTTGTCCTTTACATAAGCATATACTTTTGATCGTAATCCTACAAACTCAGTCATAACCTGTCCTGCTAGTTCGTCTTTCATCATTCCTATCACTTTCTTATTTAAATTAGGAAACCCATATGGATTATCTTTCGCATAATCAGATGTATCGAATCTCTCATTCAAATCTTGTTTGATATCTTCATAGAAATCTTCGGTTCGAATGTCGTATATGAAAGAATCAGTATTCATATAACATAAATCTATTTTATCTTCATATTTAGGTTTCATATAATCATAATGGAATTCATAAATCAGTAGCTTGGATAGTTTCAATACAGCAAAACCGATGTACATTGGCTTGTCTAGTTTTATCTTTTCCTTCGACATTCTTGCCACAGAAAAGTTTTCACTGAAAATAATTTCAGATTTAAAGTTGGGTTTCTTTATTATTTTTTCTCTTGTTTTATCGTCAGTTATTATTTCCATATCTGCTCGTTTCCTCACATTTTCCATAGTTTTTCCAAAGCAAGCGTTATTCATCAGCTTAAAAAAGTCCTTTTCAAAATCATTTGTACCTTTAGTTCTAAGTGCTGTTCAGTGAATCCTAGTATTCTATGTACTTTTTTCAATATCAAACCCTTTTGTAATTAGAATTCTAGATTCCTGTGGTGAACTACGTAGTTGTGCTTATCTAATAATGTGGTACAAAGCTTACCATTAAAATGTTCGGGTGCTAATGGTAAATCTTTGTGTAAGTGGAAAAGTTCTTTCGGTTATTCAAAATCTACTTCATATATAGCACCTACATTCTGTAACTTAATCACCGACTTAATATAATTTTTTAGATGGCTGTAATGCTCGAGTGATTCGTATTCATTCCTTTCTTTCAAACCATCTGGTATTGAAATGAACTGGAAATTATTCGCTGGTAAATTCTGTGACATAGCCCACCCATATAAGTTATTCTTATCGAAATACATTAAATAGTTAGATGGCTTATCCTTATCATAACTGCTCATATACTTATTATTTGCTTTTGCGTATCTCGTTATGCATTGAGATACACCACCACTTATCCCCTTTTCAATGAATGTATACATGTCTTCCTTCGAGAATAATGGTAATTCTACTGTTGAATGCTTTAGGAAAGCGTCCCATGTTAGTCCTGGAGCTGAGAAGTAATGAAGTGGATCCAAGTCATAATTATGTATACATACATTTCTGAAATTCTCTACAACATCCGACAATATTAAAACATCACTCTTCAGGTATAACTTGGTATAATCAAGTAATGTTTCACAGTTAAATACTTCCAAATAGACACCACTCTTTTATAATCAGTTTTGTCAATACCTTTTCCCGTTAACCTAGAGTAAAAGCTTTCTATGGGTGGTAAGTTTGTACAATTCATTTTACTGAAACCGTCTACGAATTCATACGGATAAACCCCTTTTTTAATTATTTCTTTGAATTCTTCATCGTTTTTGAAACTATTCGATGTATACTTGAAATTCTTTATCAGATGATTACAGGATTCTTTGCAATCGCATTTTGCTAAATTTGCTGATAACTTGTCCAGCGATGAAGCCATGAATCGAATGGAATCTATGAATCTGATTTCAAATTTTATTTCCTGATCCTGTCTTGGGATACTTATTGATTTCGAGAATGAGATGAAACTTTCTACACTTCCAAATATTCCGTTATCAGGTATCAACTCTTTCACAAATAGATGGGAATCATATTTAGATAAATTATGCATTACTACAGGGATATGTTTGGGAATCCTGTATTTCATGTTACATTCAGCATGAGCAAATCCCCTATCTTCTCCTGTCATGTGGTCGTGATCAAAGTGCTGATTTTCAGTAATTTCGGTTTTACAGATATGACAAGTCTTACTAATTAGTTTAATCCATTTTTCTGCAAGTTCTGCATCTGTATAAGTGTGTTTTCTCTGCCTGTTTTCATATTTGTTTGCAATTTCTGTGGATACTTTTGTAATGGTTTTAATAAAATGTTCTGCAGCGTCTTCACCGAAATAATCGTATTATTTGTTCTGGTTTGTATCAAACGAACAACAGACTTGAAAACCATATGCAAAAGGCTTCTGCTCTGCTACTTTTATTGTTTTCTTTCCGTTTACCTGATTGTATTCTTCATTATAAGACTCAAAGTCGGCTATTATGCAATAAGGTACTTTAATTTGTTTTGCAATATTTTTATATTGTATACTTGAACCTTCAGGAGGCATTATAATATCAGGATCTTCGCAATTATTTTTACTTTCATGTTTTCAAAGTGTTCTTCCTTCTTAAAATGTCTTCCGCAATAAGTGCAGAGGTATGTCTTTGTTTTCTTTTTTGAGATTTGAGGACCAACTAATCTGCTCAGATCCTTTACTAGCACATAATGATTATCAAAATATAATAAATGAATCATATGTTTTGCTGTTTTCCCGTTGATTGTGCTTTTTAGTATGTGATTTCTAATTATTTTCTCTTTATCAATTTGAAATAAGCAAATCTTAACGTTGTATTTATTTTCAAATTTGTGAATATCTTGTGTCTCCATCGGGAAGTTAGTAATCCCTTTGAAATCAAATTCGTTCTCATATTGCTTATATTTCGAAGTTCTTTCTGCATGATCTTTAGCTGGGTATAAATGTGCTAAGATTGACCAAAGAAAGCATTTTTGATCCTTATTTTCAATATTCAGGCAAGCTTTTTTATTGTTTACGAAATCTGGCAGTGTTTTAAACGTTCCTCCCATGTACGATTCTATTCGTGTCATCCTATAATCAATTCCTTCATACCGACTAAATTGTATCCCAGATCGAGGAGTATTACTTAAAGAACTAAGTCTTTTGTTATTATCATCCAAATCACTATGAGTAAGTATGCTATTTTATTTAAAATCCAAGAAGTACTGTTGTAAAATACTACTACTTCTTCATCATTCTCCTGTCTATAGAAAACAACCCTGGTTACGAATTGAACTCTATATTGATATCTTTCATTCATTCTTCGTTGTAAATCAGCGAAAACAAAAGCTATAAGAGTATGTTTATCTCTTCCATTGCTTTCAATTGAAACATTTACGGTATACAAATTTTCAATTTCCCTAGAAATAGTAGGCTGCTGCTCTTCTTCCGTTTTGAATAAATAATTAGGAATAGTAGTTTCTTCTTTAATCCGTTTCTTATTTATAAAGAGAGTTGATAAATCTTTGTGTTTATTCTTATCACTTCTTTCTGCTTGATCTCTTATGATATCTGTATTTTTCCTTACGGAATCTTTATGTTTTTTAATAATGTTATTATAGTATCCTTTAACCCTTTGTATTACTTCATCTCGGTTTCCACGGGTGGATAGTTTTTTGTTTTTTATGAATCTTTTTAACTCACTTGTATCTTTTTCTTTTATCTTTTTCTTCTCTTGTTTTATTTTTGTAATAGCGATATTATTTTCTTTTATCTCATCTTCCAGAATGGTTCGTAATTTAGGTTCTGGCTTGTAGCTGGATGGTCTGTTCTTATTATGGATTCTTTCGTTTCTGCGTCGAATATTAATTGTATCTTCAGCTAGCAAAATATTCTTATTAAGATGGTTTATTATACTATTTGTTATTTCATGTTTCTTAGCTCCATTTGTTTTGATTTTATTAATTTTCGCATATGTCCGCAGTTCATTAATTCGGTATTGCGGTAAACTTCGTATAACCGATTCGTTTTTTGATATAATGGTTTTACAACGCTGAATAACCTCTGCAGTTTTCATCATTTATTAGGGGAGTATTTTTGGTAATGAATTTCTCCCGTCTTCGTTTTCTCAGCCGTAAAGAAAATCACTGGTTTCAATATGCGTTTCACGTAGCAAGCGCCGTCTAAATTGCCTCTGACCAGTCAAGCAAGAGTTAGTAGAGTTTCCTAGATGGCGGATGTGTTTTGCGTTTCACAGTGCAAGCGCTGTCTAGATTGTCTCTGGCCAGTCAAGCAAGAGTCAGTAGAGTTTCCTAGATGGCGGATGTGTTCCGAATCGCGAAGCTTTCACTCAGTGAAATAATTTTTGAAACAATTTTATTATGTTATAAATGGAAGAACTGGAAAAGAAATTATTCGTTTACCGTAGAAGTTATAAATATTACAATACTGTTAGCAACTGTCTTCTTTTATCCAAATTCGTCTTCTCAGCAGCTGGTCTCAGCGCATTTCTTATGCTACCTTTAGCTTCTTTAAGTTTGGGTGCTGTTATCATCGAAATAATCGAAAAACATCTAAACATTGCAGAAAGAAAAGCAGAGTATAAAACCGCTTATAATATTTACACTGAACTGTTATCATTGTTAAGATGTGGGCAATTAACGGTTGAAGCAGTCATTCAGCGTGAAAATGAAATGCGTAAAACCTTTCGATTTTTTCCTCGCGAAAAATACATGAAACAGGTTCGCTTAAACGGTTATAAATATTGTAAGAATGAATCTATAAGAAAACAAGAAAATTTACCAAAAATATAACATTTTTGCAAAACCTCCCACCCCAGACTCTGAAGATTGAAGATGTTTATTTGTCGTCTTATTTTTTTTTTTTTTTTGTGAGTCTGGGGTGCCCCGTGAGGGGAGGAAACCCTCTGAGTTTTTTTTGTTCGCCATCGCTCACTATCAACGGATTGCTGGTAGTGGGATTCGATCTCACGACATCGTTGATGCAATGATCACTAAGCTTGCAATGACTTGGACCATTATGCCAACGGGGCCTGTAATCTCTCCGGGAGCAACTGTTTTGTGATGTGAATGCTAATGCGCAAAGAGATTTTCTATTTTTTGCTTGCCCAAAGAGCTTTATCCGCACTAGAGATAGAACTGTTAGGTACATTGAGGTGATTTTAATTTGATGATGTGATGAATAGCGATCTGGATTTTTATTAAAGAAATTCAGCCGCTAATAAATGGAGTCCATGAAGGAAGTCTTGTCTACAATCAGAATGAATAAATACAATGAGACAATCAGGAAAGAAGAACTGGTATTAGGATTGAAATATAATATATTTAAAATGAGAATTGCTTAAGACAAAATATGGTGATAAGTTGGTTGTAGTTATTAGTCATAATGGCAAAGCATGTGATTTGTTTATTCCACAGAGATATAATGCAATTGCTAGCGAGTTGCTTCTAAAGAAAAATCTGATTTTGCAGCCTATTATGAGGGTAAATAAGAACTCTGAACAAATTGTTACTGTTTACTCAGTAGAAGTGGGGGTTTTTAATAATATATTTTGATTGTATACTGTAGTAGTTTATATGTCTTTAATGGTGATAATTCCTATTGCTTAGGGCCTTTATTTTGGAAATAAGAAAATAAAAATATCTTCAAAAAGGGCGATTATTTGATAAAACGCATGTTAAAATTTAAGAAATTTTTGTTAAAAATGGGGTTTTGAAATTGGGGGAGGGTGGGGTAGAAACCCCTTTATATAACTCTGACCAATATGTTGATATAGAACTGTTTCCTCAGTAGAAGTGGGGGCTTTTAATAATATATTTTGATTGTATACTGTAGTAGTTTATATGTCTTTAATGGTGATAATTCCTATTGCTTAGGGCCTTTATTTTGGAAATAAGAAAATTAAAATATCTTCAAAAAGGGCGATTATTTTTATTTTAAAATTTAAGAAACTGATGTTAAAAGTGGGGTTTTGAAATTGGGGGGAAGGTGGGGTAGAAACCCCTTTATATAACTACTAACGTCACTACTAGACTACGCGACGTAAAAAACAAAAATCCCTTACATGAGTCAAAATAATTCATTGTATTCAAATCAAACATATAAAAAATAAATTGGATTTTCAGTTAAACTTTCAAGAAGAAATACAATCCTCCCTACTGCATTCCTACACTTCGAGGGTGCATACGACTATGTCAGAAAGCGAAAGATGCAATGGAAGCTTGTCACAAATAAAATCCGTACAGTAAGGACTACCACAAGGAACTGTGTTGAGCTGTTTAGTTGGCTTATCGACGAAACGTCCCCGTGTCAAAACGTCCCCATGTCAAAACGTCCCCGTGTCAAAACGTCCTCGTGGCGAAACGTCTCCAAGCATAGATTTTGAAGTTTGCCTCGATCTTCAGGTGCATGATCGGGGTAAAACAACTTCAGAGTGTGGATTACAGATGTGGTGAGCAGGAAGGATCGAACATAGGACCCGTTGCTGCATAAATGTATTGTTTTCAGTTAAAACGCGTAACTGATCAGTTCCAGGTCGTTATAAGCAACATGAACAATCTGAGGAGCACCAATATGCTCCTCAGAGAAAGGGGAAGCCCGCTCTGGCTCAAAGAGAGTCAAACAAGGGAAATGCAAAAATAAGCATAGTGCCGATATATTTGATAAAAATGACATGGGGAGCGAGGAAACGAAAGCGGATGGAACGATTAGTTAGGTAGAGAGACATAGTAAATCTAGGTTAGACTGGTTAATAATAAGTATCACAAAGTTAAATATCGAACAAAAGCGAGATCAATCAGTTATATCGCAGCGTAAACTAACACATAAAATGAACCTGACAAACTACTAAATCTTTGCGCTTTCCTTAAGAAATGGCTATAGCCGGGAGCAACAGTTTGCTTTGTTTCTTGAGTATCGGTTAAATGCTGAAGTAGTCAACCGAACGTGGTTTTCAAAAGCATATATTCCAAAAAAAAAATTTTTTGAACTAATGACGCAATCAGCATTCTCATAGGCCTAGCTATCCCTCAGCGATGAAAAAAAAAAATTTATAGCCGGGGACGTTTCACCACGGGGACGTATTGTCGTGGGGACGGTTTGTCGACAACCCGTTTACTTTTATACTGTTCCAATCTGGCCTACAAGTCACGCACCAAGTATGCGAGTTTGCAGATGACCGAGGAACTACTTTCGCAGAAAGTCCATTCGAAGCCGCAAGTCACACTGGACGAAGTCGAAAGCTACTCAAAAGTGTCCGGACTACCCATTCCAAGTCCAGTCTAGTCCAATTTCATCGCAAATGAACATCAGTTCAAACCAACTTTTACCATCAACGTGTCATTTTTGACACTGCAAAACGGATACGTCAGCTACATTTTATTAGAGCTATATTTAGGAGCAAAATAGTAGCGGTGTCCAAAATGGACTCGCAGAACCAGCTTTAACTCCAAGCAATTTTCACGAGGAAATTCACAAAATCTGATACTTCTTTTTTGTATTGTTGAATCTTTATTTGTTTTTCCACAAGTTCATTTTCAGATACTTCAGCAACAATCTTTGCTTGTTTTTCCACAAGTTAGTCTTTCAGCTTGAGCCTGAAGAGGACCCTTGCCAAGAAGGCCCGAATCTCACCTTCCAACCCCTCATACACGAGATCAGCACCAGCTGCCACCCAAAGATGAAAATCATCCTTCACCTGGAAGGAACCCCTTGGGGCTGCTCAGATGGAATGCTCCTACAATTTTACACGCTATACATCCACCCGCAAATAGACTATGGGATAACAGTGTTGGCTCATGATAATCATCATGTCAGTGTATGGCGTCACACGGAGAGTTAGCGGCGAATACTTTGCTAAACATCTCCGAAAAAAGGCAAATTCGGACAAAAAATTACAAACTGGCAAAATCCCTTCTCCGACTCCCCCCATGGGAGTCAAATTCAGTCCTGTCGAAGAAGTACCACATTATCGATGCTTCCGCGAAGGGATCGACTAAAACCAGGAAAGGAAGGGAACGCGAGAAAAGCAGGAAGGCATACTAAAACGAGGACGGGCATACTAAAACGAGGAAGGGCATACTAAAACGAGGAAGGAATTCAAGGCTGCGAAAAACGGAACGCTGCACCGTTCCCTTCCTCTGTTTAGTATTCTTCGAGGGGTTGGCAACTTTTCAAACTCAAAGTTCACCATCCATTCCTCCTTTTGGTATCCTGGCATGGGTAGGCATAAAGTTCAGTGAGGGGTCAGCAACTATCAAAATTGTAATTCACCTTTTCGTTTCTAGTTCAGACGGATAGTAAAACGAAGGATACTACAGGATATTAAAACGAGGAAGGGATGGTGAACTTAGAATTTGGAAAGTTGCCGACCCCTCAAAGAATACTAAACAGAGGAAGGGAACGGTGCGGCTTTCCAGTTTTGAATTCTGGCGACAGCCTTCCTCGTTTCAGTATGCCCTTCCTGGTTTTAGTACGCCTTCCTGCTTTTCTCGCGTTCCCTTCCCTTCCTGGTTTTAGTCGATCCCCTCCGCGAAGTGCGAAACCATAGAGCGTCGTGCTAGATCCCGGGAGAGTCCCCGCAGAAGTTCATTTCTTGCGTATAAAAAGAACCCGATGTGCCGAGCATAAAAAATCTATTTCTTCTGGATTCCTTATGTATAAAAAGAACCCGATGTGCCGACGAGAATACCGACGCCTGACAAAAGCATACAAAATTTGATTTCTTCTGTGTTTTTTAAAAACATATAAGAATCGCCGTTGACTCGCCTAACGTACCTATAAGTTTTATAAAGTCTATATAGTGTTTCGTTTTCTTTGTGTGTAATTCATTTTTCTTTCTTTCTACTACTCCGCTCTTTCATTTGTTGTATAGCGGGCCTCAATAAATTATTACTATTATATGATTCTTATCAACCTACAGAGAGGCTGATATAAAGTAATATCTACCTCTAACTTTCAATGTGACTGACGGAACCTTTGGGATATGGGATGATATGTATGGACAATCGTTAATTGTTGAAGGACACCTGAACAATGAAACCATACTTGAACACACCATGGAGAATGCATTTATAGACATGGCCACGGAGAGTATTCTTCTCCTGAGCGTGATGTTTTCAAAATAGGGATGTTCGTTTCTGGAGGTTTGCACATGCAGACTCCAAGACAAAAAGCGCAATTCATTCAAATCGTGTACAGCGCTGGCCGGATCGTATTGGAATTTGTTCTAGATATACGTTTGGGCATAACTGGTTAAAAAATATTCCAAAAGAAGGGTTGATTGGAGACACTCGTTCATTTCTAAAATTGTTCGGTACTGAAATAAGGACAGATGCAAAATGGAGCAAAAATCATAGCTTGGAAACACTATTTCGTATTTTGATTGGGTTTTCTGCAGGCAATGTTAACGGAAGTCGACATACAGATAGGGATGATACTTGGTTCTCTTCATTCAGGTGTCCTTTAACGGTCCTGTTCGAAAAAGTTATAACAACTGACATACCTCCATCTGGTTGGTATACGAATATAAACCTCAACGGTCATTTAAAAATATCAACTTCGTTGCGCTCGGTCGGTGTTTTACCCCTCCTTCGGCTCTGATAATTTTCAATGAACGTATCGGTGTTATTTTCTGATATCAGCCTCGATGTCGGAAGTTAGAGTTTAACTGAAAAGGGCTGGGATAGGATCCATCGCTTATTCACTTAAACTGACTTGACGACCCGCTGAATATGCGATACTTCGTTGTTCCGCTATTCACAAATAATCGATTTTAAAATAGTGGAATTTCCGTGTGATTTGTGCTACCTCTATGCGCTTGTGTTTTTGTTGTATGCCTTAAGAGAAAGATGATTTTTTTTTTGTTCAGGTAGCCTACTAAGAAATTTTAACCAATCTCACAACGCTCACTGAAAAGCCGCGTTTGTGTTGACATTAAAATTTCCCGCGTCATAGTAGAATTTACACTGTGGGGACGGCCGCAGATATTCTGAACGTCATAGCTAGAGCAGATAGTGGACAATAAAAAATCCCTTTGCAGAATCCAAATAATTCAGTGTATCCAATTAAATGACACAAAAATAATTTGGCTTTTCAGTTAAACTTTAACCTTTAATATAAAGGCGACACTCCTTTCGAGGAAGTACAGAGACACAAAAACGAAATTCAAGGACGTCCTTAAAACCCTTCCCTATCAAGAAAGACTTAAAACTCCCTACCCTGGTATACCACTGTAGACGAAGCAACATGCACATTACCCGAAAGTTTCTGAATGATTCAAGTAGTCTCCCACTCACGAGGTTACACCAAGAAACTCAACAGAATTTAATATTAATAAATTCAACTTAAACATGGCTATACACAACTGTATACAATATAACAGCCACCATCTGGTCCCAAGAAAGGGGACACCTAGCAAGTAACCTCCTCATTAAAAAAACAACCAAAAAAAAGACAAGATGACCTAGAAACTGTCGATACTGCTATCAATCTTCTTACAAATTATGTATTTATCACTCAATATTCAATCAGAAAACTTGCTTTTATTTTATTTTTTAAAGGACACCTGAACAATGAAACCATACTTGATCACACCCTGGAGAATGCATTTACAGACATGGCCACAGAGAGCATTCTTCTCCTGAGCGTGACGTTTGCAAAATGGGATGTTCTTTTCTGGAGGTTTGCACATGCAGACTCCAAGACAAAAAGCGCAATTCATTCAAATCTTGTACAGTCCTAGCCGGATCGTATTGGAATTTCTTCTAGATATACGATTGGGCTTAACTGGTTAAACAATATTCCAGAAGAAGGGCTCATTGGAGACATTTGTTCAAATCTAAAACTGTTCGGTACTGAAATAAGGACAGATGCAAAATGGAGCAAAAATCATAGCTTGGAAAAACTATTTCGTATTTGGATTGGGTTTTCTGCGGGTAATGTTAACGTCAGTCAGATAGTCAGATAGTCAGAAAGTCATACAGATAGGGATTATACTTGGTACTCTTCATTCAGGTGTCCTTTAAAACATTTGGAGAAAGTTTCAGGTGAAAACGAGATTGATGTTTGTTCCATGATTTTATAACAGTATTTCACTAACAGAGAATCTTGATCTTTCGGTTTGTATAAATGATTGGAGTATTAGTGATGCATCCCGCGAAAGGGTTGATGGGATGTAGCCTATTGCTTGAGCGAAAATGTCCGGCTTGTAAAAATATCATGGAAGTTGTTTATAATGGTGTTTACTTTAAATACTACCGCATGATATGGGACAAGAAGACCATCTGGTAATATGTTAGAACAAAATAAAGGGTTGTTGTTGATGTTTTGTGATGGAATGTGGTCTTTTAAACTCAGCAGTGGATCAGTAATTATTCCTAGGTATTTCATACTCTCCACCCTTCTATGGTGATGTTGCAATCCCCCAATGAAGGCTAGTAAAGGTTGGAATATTTCTCCCACATTTCTTCCCCGTCGTCCACGTCCTGATATCGATTGATTAGATATGACATAACCAGGCAATTTGCAGGACCACGGATACCGCTGTTTTCCAGATTAGATTTCAGTACCTTGTGACATATAGGGTCAAATACTTTCCTTGTGTCTATAAAAATAGACGCTGGAATTTCACCGCGGTCCAGTGCGTTGTGAATGTACTACTTAACCGCTATCAGTGCTTGTGACCCTTCCGAAACATATTTTTCTAGGAATCCAACAAATCTATTATATATACATCTTTCAGTTATTTTAGCAAAATGCAGATAGTATGGACATTGGCCTGTAGTTGGAATGGTTTTTCAGGTCTCCAGCTTTGTGTAGGGCTATAGTCGTGCAGACTTGAGACAAGATGGAAAAACTCCATTCTTAAACGTCAGGCTGATAATGTGTAGAAGCAGGTCTACAATACTGGGCAGAATCAACTTCAGTTGTTTGGTCGAGGAACCATCAACACCTTCAGATCCTCCTGTTTTTAGTTGGACAAGTAAGTACACAACTTACACAAGTAAGTTCGGTGGCATTGGTACGTGTTAAAAATATTGAACTATGCCATACGAAGTACAAAATTAGAGAATGATGGGGCGGAGCTGTTAGTTTCAGGGTTCTCACTCGCTGTGGTTGCCCAAAGGGTGGCGAAGTATTCATTCAGGACGTTTGCCACATTTTACTTTCCTTTAGTAGTCTCTCCGACAGTATTTATTTCCCCCGCCATTTCAACCTTTAAGATCCCGACCTCAAAGACCCAACTCCCAGAAAGTCCCCACCCATCAACCTCTCCCACCAGTCCACGACGGATACAGGAAGAGTTTCATACCTGCGTTTGTAAACGATATTAACCAGTGATTTGTGTATTATTTTCTTGTGTTGACTAAGCTTTTCGTTGACGATCGGTTTTTATCTGATAAGTGCATAAATAACCTGACGTGAAGCGCTAATTCGGCGCCTCGCGCTGTGAAAGCCGTTTTTGAAATTAAAGTCTCTCTCTCTCTTTCTCTCTCTCTCTCTGTCTCTGTCTCTCTCTCTCTTCAGGGAATGAGGCTTGTTTTTTCCTGCCAATGTATCATTAATGAGACTCCATGTTTTCTTGGGCGATCCTCGTGCCTCAGCAAATTGTCTTGATATGCGGATGTTTTTGCCAGTTCGCAGAAGGCTTGTCAGGTTATTTTTGTACTCTTTGAATTCTTTCTTTTTTGTCTCGTCGGGGCTTTGGAGCAACGCTTTGTACATTTTGTTTTTTGTCTGAATGGACTGCAGGATACCTTTTGTAACCCATGGTTTTCTAGGCATGGAATATCGCTTAGAGTTGATAGTTTTTGCGGGTCAAGCTAGTTCAAGTGGAAATTGAAATTGTTACACAAGATATTCTGCTGCGATGTCCGTGTCGTCAGTATTTATGCACAGGGCACAATCCGCTTCTGACAAAATTGGCTTTAGTTTCTCAGTAGAATAGTGGTCAGGCCTTCTTGCTTTCTCAGCTTGATGTTTCGGTGGAGTATGATGCGTTCTTGGGACCTCAAAACGTAAGTGGAGGGATCTATGACATCGCAAAGTTGTACGTTCGTCCGTCTGTCCGTCTGTTAGCGCGAAAACTCTTGAAGGGGTTGAAATATTTTGTTCAAATTGGGCACGATGACTCTTTGGGTCAAAGTACAGCTCAAGCTCGAAGATGGGCTCTGTAGCCCTATATTCAGGGGTCGGGGAGGGGTTTCAAATTAAGGGACGACAAAAAAATATTTTTAAAAGCTAATGAGATAGTCGATTTCAGGGTAAAGAGACGTGCTGAATCCGAATACGAAAATTATTTTCACGCCGGATAAGTAGTTCGCGCTGAATCTGGAAATTTAGCATGAAGTTTTAACCTAGTCGATATAGAGTGAGGAGAAATGCTGTTGCAACTTTCGAACATACTAATGATAAATAAAAAGTGTATGTGATCAGTTTAGTTATCTCGAAAGTCCCAACCGGCATTTAGTGGGTCAAAGTGGAAAGACTAAAGTGGACAGACAATAGTGGACAGACTATAGTGGAAAGACTAAAGTGGACAGACTATAGTGGAAAGACTAAAGTGGACAGACTAATGTGGAAATACTATAGTGGAAAGACTAAAGTGGAAAGACTAAAGTGGAAAGACTAAATTGGAAAGACTAGAGTAGACAGACCATAGTGGAAAGACTAAAAGTCAGAATGCATCCGACAAAGTATCTGGTAACAATTTGATGAAATTTGTGTCCAGTTTTTGAGTCCTTATCCTACTCCTTTATTCACACAGGCGAAAGCTCTGCGCGTGGGTGACGTCACTTTGTTTAATCTATGGACGTAGGAGGGATGGTGACTTCAGTCGCGTGTATACGCACAACATTAATTGGGTTTAGTAGAAGACGTTTAAACCTAGCGTACGTATTCTTTCGGTTTTGGATGTTCTCGAAGGTTTAGTAACCCTTTTAACCACCGGTGGGAGATCACTGAATAAGTAATGAGCAATGGCTATCTTGATTTGAAGAGTGAATTGTGTTCATTCAAGTAATTTGTGGATAACGTTGGCTACCGTGAGGATTTTGAAGAAAACAAATGTAACAGTGTGTTCGTAGAAATCTGACCCATCGAAAGATAATGGTGTCTCCCCCCTTCTCGGCCCACATGAATTTAGACCGTCGTGCTCGATTTCTGGAATCCCTCGACCCTTTAAACAGCCTCTATCCAGCAATTAAACAATAGTTACAGAAATAGTGTATTATTATTTTTTTCTCTCTTTTTTGAATTATGTTTGCCAAGTTAAAATTGTATCTTGTGTGCTGTTCATTGTTCCACTTTCTTTATTTCTTTTTTTATACTCCATCAGTGACATTTTATGCGAAGATAGGTAATAAACATATTCATTTATTTATTCAAGTTCTTTAATCTAACCGACAGGCTGCACCGTTTCAATTAATTCACATTTAACCCAGGGCGGGTCACTGGGTCAGCATCTCCATTAACTTCAAGCCAAATTTCTGTACCGCGATGCTTTATCCGGGACGGTACGATTTCACACGAAGTTTTCATCTCCTTAGCTCGTGCAAGCAGTGAGCCACGGAGGTGATTCAGCGCACGCGGCAAGTCTGTGCTTATTATAATCCCTGCAGATTTGAGTTTGCTCATGTTATTCATGATTTGTTGCACGTAGCCTTCCGATGTAAGAGAAATAAACACTGGATTAGGCCGGGCTACTACCCACCGCTTGCCTCCGGCGAGAGTGATTACTGGGTTTACGCGACTCGGTAGCATTTCACGGTGGCAAGTGGGATGATGTCTCTGCGTAGACACGAGACTACGAAGACAAACGAAAAAAGCGTCAGTACATGGACACGCCACTACAGAGACACGACGGAACGAAGACCGACACTACATGGACACGACGGTACAAGTACCGACACTACATGGACACGACGGTACAAGTACCGACACGACGGTACAGGTACCGACACTGCGCAGACACTTTTTGATTTTCGACGTAGTGTCGGATTTTGTCCTCGTATTGACGTGTCCACGTAGTGTCGTTCGACGTACAGTCGTGTCTACGTAGTGTCGTTCGATGTACCGTCGTGTCTAGGTAGTGTCGTTCGATCTACCGTCGTGTCTACATAGTGTCGTTCTATGTACCGTCGTGTTGACGTAGTGTCGTCCGATGTACCGTCGTGTCTACGTAGCGTCGTTCGATGTACCGTCGTGTCTACGTAGTGTCGTTCGATGTACCGTCGTGTCTACATAGAGTCGTTCGATGTACCGTCGTGTCTACGTAGCGTCGTTCGATCTACCGTCGTGTCTACGTAGTGTCGTTCAAAGTACCGTCGTGTCTACTACATAGTGTCGTTCGATGTACCGTCGTGTCTACGTAGCGTCGTTCGATGTACCGTCGTGTCTACGTAGCGTCGTTCGATGTACCGTCGTGTCCGCGTAGTGTCTTCTTTTTTGTCCACGTAGTGTCGGGAAATTTGTCCATGTAGCGTCGGATTTTGTCCACTTACTGACGTGTCTACGTAGCGTCGTGTCTATGTAGGGGCGCGCACCCTGGCAAGTTTGCCACTGATTCCTTGATTGGGGTCGCCGTCGCTACCCCCACCCGTCAATACGCCAAATAAAAAAAATCCGTCGATTCATCCACCCGCTGATTCACCCACCCGTTGATTCGCCCAGCGTCGATTCACCCAACGTCCTGTTGCTTGAGCCTCGATTCATTCAATTCTGTGATCCTTTGATTCGCCCACCCGTCACAAGACCCCAAAAATGCGTCGCAACTCCCACTTTTTCTGACAGTTCGTCTACCCGTCACAAGACCCCAAAAATCCGTCGATTCGCCCAAAAAATCCGTCACAACCCCCACTTTTTCGAAAGTTTGCATACCCGTCACAAGACTCAAAATATCCGTCGATTCGCCTAATTTTCAAAACCGACCTTTGATCCAGCGCGGCTCTTTTCATTGAACGCGGTAGAAGAAAGAGACTGAGTCACAGGGGAGTAATTAAGAAGGATACGATACCGCCCGATGTAAATAAGGGTGAAAACTAGTCAATACGGCTTGAGCCAGAATGATGAGAAGCATGATATAAGACCCCGGTGCTGATAATGAAAAAGGACATGGAGGATGAATGCAAGAGTAAAATATAAATGAGCTTCCATATTTTTTGGTAAAACATGTACCGAAAGCGGTAGGCTACATCTTGCGATTATTTGGTCGATTAAAGAAAATTATAATGCCACACGATCATTCAGTTCTCAATAGAGCAAAATATGATTGGTGCTCCCCAATACCTTTCCAGTCATCGTGCCGAATTTGAACAAAATATTTCAACCCCTTCAAGAGTTTTCGCGCTAACAGACGGAAAAGACGGACAACTTTGCGATGTCATAGATCCCTCCACTTACGTTTTGAGGTCCTAAGAACACATCATACTCCACCAAAACATCAAGCTGAGAAAGCAAGAAGGCCTGACCACTATTCTACTGAGAAATTAAAGGCAATTTTGTCAGAAGCGGATTGTGCCCTGTGCATAAATACTGACGACACGGACATCGCAGCAGAATATCTTGTGTAACAATTCCAATCTCCACTTGAACTAGCTTGACCCGCAAAAACTCTCAACTCTAAGCGATATTCCATGCCTAGAAAACCATGGGTTACAAAAGGTATCCTGCAGTCCATTCAGACAAAAAACAAAATGTACAAAGCGTTGCTCCAAAGCCCCGACGAGACAAAAAAGAAAGAATTCAAAGAGTACAAAAATAACCTGACAAGCCTTCTGCGAACTGCCAAAAACATCCGCATATCAAGACAATTTGCTGAGGCACGAGGATCGCCCAAGAAAACATGGAGTCTCATCAATGATACATTGACAGGAAAAAACAAGCCTCATTCCCTGAAGAGAGAGAGAGAGACAGAGAGAGAGAGAGAGAGAGAGAGAGAGAGAAAGAAAGAAAGAGATAGAGAGACTTTAATTTCAAAAACGGCTTTCACAGCGCGAGGCGCCGAATTAGCGCTTCACGTCAGGTTATTTATGCACTTATCAGATAAAAACCGATCGTCAACGAAAAGCTGAGTCAACACAAGAAAATAATACACAGATCACGGGTTAATATCGTTTACAAACGCAGGTATGAAACTCTTCCTGTATCCGTCGTGGATTGGTGGGAGAGGTTGATGGGTGGGGACTTTCTGGGAGTTGGGTCTTTGAGGTCGGGATATTAAAAGTTGAAATGGCGGGGGAAACAAATACGGTCGGAGAGACTACTAAAGGAAAGTAAAATGTGGCAAACGTCCTGAATGAATACTTCGCCACCCTCGGGGCGACCACAGCGAGTGAGATCCCTGAAACTAACAGCTCCGCCCCATCATTCTCTAATTTTTTACCTCGTATGGCATAGTTCAATATTTTTAACACGTACCAATGCCACCGAACTTACTTGTGTCGCGAGCCAACTAAAAACAGGAGGATCTGAAGGTGTTGATGGTTCCTCGACCAAACAACTGAAGTTGATTCTGCCCAGTATTGTAGACCTGCTTCTACACATTATCAGCCTGACGTTTAAGAATGGAGTTTTCCCATCTTGTCTCAAGTATAGCCCTACACAAAGCTGGAGACCTGAAAAACCATTCCAGCTACAGGCCAATATCCATACTATCTGCATTTTGCTAAAATAACTGAAAGATGTATATATAATAGATTTGTTGGATTCCTAGAAAAATATGTTTCGGAAGGGTCACAAGCACTGATAGCGGTTAAGCAGTACATTCACAACGCACTGGACCGCGGTGAAATTCCAGCGTCTATTTTTATAGACACAAGGAAAGCATTTGACCCTATATGTCACAAGGTACTGAAATCTAATCTGGAAAACAGCGGTATCCGTGGTCCTGCAAATTGCCTGGTTATGTCATATCTAATCAATCGATATCAGGACGTGGACGACGGGGAAGAAATGTGGGAGAAATATTCCAACCTTTACTAGCCTTCATTGGGGGATTGCAACATCACCATAGAAGGGTGGAGAGTATGAAATACCTAGGAATAATTACTGATCCACTGCTGAGTTTAAAAGACCACATTCCATCACAAAACATCAACAACAACCCTTTATTTTGTTCTAACATATTACCAGATGGTCTTCTTGTCCCATATCATGCGGTAGTATTTAAAGTAAACACCATTATAAACAACTTCCATGATATTTTTACAAGCCGGACATTTTCGCTCAAGCAATAGGCTACATCCCATCAACCCTTTCGCGGGATGCATCACTAATACTCCAATCATTTATACAAACCGAAAGATCAAGATTCTCTGTTAGTGAAATACTGTTATAAAATCATGGAACAAACATCAATCTCGTTTTCACCTGAAACTTTCTCCAAATGTTTTAAAGGACACCTGAATGAAGAGTACCAAGTATAATCCCTATCTGTATGACTTTCTGACTATCTGACTATCTGACTGACGTTAACATTACCCGCAGAAAACCCAATCCAAATACGAAATGAAATATACGAAATACCTGAACCTGAATCTATCACATTGAAATGTAGCCGTAATTCCATACAAGTTTGACCAGAGTGTGACATTACAACTATTTATGCTCTGAAAAAAAATGTAATTTAATAAGATGACTGGAGCCTATACTATTTCCGTTATAATTTTAGTTGCTGATCCATTGCCCAGCTTTGGTTGTCTTTATCTCACCACAGAAACTTCAAAAAAAGGTAAACAGTATCTCAAAAGAAAGCCAGCTTCTTTTGCTTCATTGTCGGTCTTCTCTGAAATACTAGCGTCTATGCTGCATTGCCAAAACATAAAATTCTGCAAGGACCCAAATTTTCTTTTGGTGACTTTGTTACCTTGTTTAACCGTAGGTACTTGGAAAAATACGAAAGCAAATTGCATAATTGTTAGAAACAAACATGAATTCAGTATTTCAGTATAACAAAAACATTTAGTGTTTTGAACAGAGAAGATCTTTGTCTTTTTGTTTTCCAGGCATCAATATTGACTCTCTTGTACTGTAACAAAGCGGGATTCTGTGACTTCCAATTCCGGCGCCTCAGTGCCAAAATTTCTGAATTAAGAAGGATTTATCAGTGAATATGATTTTAAACACCCATCTCTCAACATGTTTAACTAGTTTAGACAGCTGTGATGCATCTAGTCAAATACAAGCTAAAAATCTAATTCCGTAAGGTTGATTAGGAAATAGAGACCAACGGAAATAATATAGGCTACAGTATTTATTAGAGTATATATGTAGGCCCACAGCAGAACTGCCAGCGAGGTGCCAGAAGCATTAACATTTATAAACTTTCCGAAGGACAATGAAACCCTATTATGGCCAGATGCAGGGGTGGTCCGAAGGGGGGGTGAGGGGGGTGACTCACCCCCCCTGCCTCCCGTTAAGTCGTATCAGTCGTTTCTTTTGGCCTCGTCAAAACAATCCGAGTCGTTTAAAAAAAAATGTTAATTTGTCTAGGCACAGCTTCAGTCGTAAGTCAGTCCATAAAGACAAGTTGTCCAGTCGTTAAAACCAAGTTTTGTAACCCGGACAGGTCAGAGACATGATTCATGGGGGCAGCAATGCGGCTACCTGTTCTACTCCCATGGGATTTGGATCTGCCTCACTTGGGTCTTTCAGATTTTAGCCTGTCAAAATTGCAATAGGTTAGTTGTTAAAGTGAAGTCTGACTGGGTAACATTGATGTACCTTACAGACCAAAAGCGAGAGACAAGGTTATGTGCATTGATTGTTGGCCATCTTTGGCTATAAGTGAAAAAAGAAGGAACAGAATTTCTAAACAGAATGGAAAAGCCATCAGAAATCAAATGACAGGAGACCCGCGAAACAAGTATGCCCAGAACAGAAGGAAAAATGTTGATTACAAAGAGAGGTTGAGGTGGGAACAACGCTTGAAAAGGACAAGGAAGATTTTAATATACACCCGAAATTCTTTTCCCAGGACAGTAGCCAGATTCTACAGACGCTGGAATAGCTCATTCTAGTCGGGAGGTAAATTTTTGGCCTCTATGCTGAAGAAAAATCGACTGTTTCCCAAAAAAATCGACTGTTTTTACGAAAAATCGAGGCGCTTTGCGCCGACTCAGCTATTTTTTGCCGTCTGGCCGACAGCATCGGAGGAGGGGGGTGTGCATCCCCCTCCTATACGTGGTGCCCCTGTTTGCTAGTGTTAAAGCACATCTGAAAAGACTTCGTAAAATTCAGGACACTCATACAACTAGAAAATGATCTCTTTTATGTTTAGGTTTTTCTAAAAGCGAACTTCTCGTCTTCATTTGCTGTGTATAGCATCTTCTGTCGCGTAGAATCAAATTCTGCTAACCAATTTTAAGTTGCAATTCTTCAGATGTAGCTCACTGTAGCTTTACCTGCTTTAGTTTTCGACATGAAAGTAAAGTGTGTCGAACAACAAATAAAACGGTACACAGTACTTTCATAATGAAACAAAAGTACATCAAATCACCCTGAAAAAAACGCAACTCAAGTCTCGTCGGCGAACCGGCGTCTTTTTCTATCTGTAAACTCCTGTCAGGCCAAGACCAAAAAATCGTTACGTCCGTAAATCCGGATTTTTTTTAATGCACTGGCAAGCTTTTCGTTTCTGAGGAAGTGTGTTTTTAACGTGAAAATTACTTTTTTTGCTATTAGTTCAGAGAAAATCTACTTTCTTTTCTATAGGCACTATTTTGTCACTTTTTTCGATGGATAGAGTCGTGATTTCATAGCTATTCCTAACTTTTCACTGGGATCGCAAAAAGACGCTCTGCTCCACAGCGTTTACGTCCATCAATCCGGATTTTTTTTTCTTTTAATGCACTGGTGTCTTTGCAAGTGTCTTTAACATGAAAATTACCTTTTTTGCTTTAATTTGGAAGAAATCTAATTTGTGTCTATTTTGTTTTCTATGGCCACTATTTTGTCGCTTTTTCGACGGTCAGATTTGTGATTTCAAAGCTAGTTTTTCCTTTTCAATGGGATCGCAAAAGACAGCGTCTTTTCGGCATCTTCCTCGGCGTTTCACAAAATTTCACATGTGGCGCATTTCATAGTATCCTCTATTTACTGGAACGATGTGTCATTTACTTGGCGATTAGGCTTGGAACTTTTTAGATTTGAAACACATTAAAGGCTGGCTGGAATCTTTCTAGACCAACGCAGATTAAAAAAAATTCGCCTGTGGCACTTGCTTTAATTTGTCCTGGGTAAGGGCGTTGAAAGCTTTCCTCTTTAGCGAAAGGTGAAATGCAAAGCTGAGGCTATGAAATGTATGACAAAAAATTTATTACAAGAATAGTTTCAGCTGATGCATTGCAGCTAATTTTACACCGGCTCTATTATTTGTTGGTGGGGAATGTGCGCCATTGTCGCGTAGTCGCAACAATTCATTTTTGTTGGTATGTGCGAGTCGTACATTACGATCCAGGAGTCGCTGAAATGAGGGGTTTCACCCCCCCCTGGCCTGAGTACTTCGGGCCATCCCTGGCCAGATGCAATACTACCAAAACTGTTTGTGGAAGGCAAAGTATTTACTGACTGGCTGGTCATTTCTACTGACTGCTTTAGCGGAAAACAGCTGTTTTCATCAACAAATTGATGGTTTTCACAAGAACCCTGATTTTCAGACAAAATGAATATTTTAAGAAAAAAAAAACTACTTTTTTGACGAAAAATCAACTGATTTTCAGAACAAAAATTGTTTCCAAGGAAAAATCAACTGTTTGTCTGTAGACTTGGATTAGTTGGATGTTTTTAACCGATTTGTTGACAACATGAGGGGGGGGAGGCATCCCCAATATGGGATGCCCCTGATTCTGGTTATTTTGTTGGCTCCTCCAATTCCATCACATCATAACAATGTACGTCACAACACTCACAAGTGTAAGCTATGGTATTCCGCCTAAATTTAAACAATTCTGATAATCAGACTAGATTGAACAGTTGAAAGCCGTGATTAACATCAAACAAAAGACCACTTCACCTTCAAATAAGCTTGGCTTGGCTTGGCTCAGTAGCTCATTAGCTACTGAACGGAGCCTTAGAACCTGCTTAGAACCACAGCTGGGTTTAACTTAAAACCACTTGCACTAGAATATTTGAATTCGCGATGCTTGTGATGATCTTGACGAATGTATAGAGTTAACAGTCATCGTCTAGAGGAAGGTTTTGCGAGCTGGAAAGCCATTCCAATGGTTTTCGCGCTACTTCGGAAAGTTGCCGAACTTTCCAACCGGATTTTTGCGCTTTGGAAACCGATACAACTTTCCCGGAAAGTGATTCTACGAGATTAGTGGAAAGCTCCGCGGAAAGTTGATTGTTTCGGTGGGAATTTCAAATGTGGAGAAAAAACAGTGCAAGTGTCCTGCAAGTATCACTAGTAAAATAAAATAAATGGCAAGCGTTTTCTTCGATGGACTATGGATTTTGGTTTGAAATGCCTCTGCTCAGAAAAAGTCGGGATATTTTACCGGAGTTCGAAAATGGGAAGTGTGTGCGACCCGGTACAAGAGGGCAGACCAAGTCTTTGGGCCTTCAAAAACTGAAGCCCCCGCCAACGAAATCATCCGAGAGGTACCTGAATTCATTTGTCCCTTATTTTATTAAGCATTTTAACTCGACAAACCTTTGAATGTATTGTATTATGATTGTAATCCGCTGTAATGTTGACAATCCGAGGCTAGCTGTATGCTATTGTGGAGAATTAAAACGATTCTTCTTAACTTGACCCAAAGAGTCCTCACACCAAGTTTCATCTAAATATCTCATTCCCTTCGAGAGTTATCGTGCTAACAGACGGACGGACGGACAAATTTTGCGATGTCATAGGTATCCCTCCACTTACGTTTTGGGATCCCAAAAATTAATAATTTGTCCGTGATTTTGTCTAGTGTTTCCTTCCCTTTCTTTGTCTTTCTTTTCAGTGCATTTTTCTTCTTTTTTTGCCGTTAATATTTTCTGTATAGGTAGTTTATTTATGCTTGTAATGTGATGTAACTATTGTAATGTGAATATTTTCAATGTATAGATATAGGTAGTGGATCCCCAACAAGATAGCTTCAGGGGGTCTTGTTTCTTGCCTTATGTTTATGTTAGGTAGTTTTTGTAGTATGGATAAATGAAAGAACAAATGATTATTTGATACCCCTGCTCGTTCCAAATTTCAAGTTTCATTCAGATCCGATAACCCGTTCGAAAATTACAAGATTCCGGATTCTTCCTCTCTCCACTCCCCCACGATGATCGAACCGCGGAAGTGACTATTTCCAAACTAATATTGTCGGGTCCCTGATATCCCTGCCAAATTTCATCGTCCTAGAACATCTGGAAGTACACTAACTCAGTATCACCGCAATTCCGATCCCCCACCCCAACAGTCCCCGAATCCGGCCCGGTTCTGTCAATAATGTATCTAGGGCTTGTGTCCTACAGTAAAATGCTAATTCAGCATTTTCATGTACAAGATAATTAGAGCTGGCCATTTTAACTAGAGCGAAAAAAAAATGACAAGAAGTTTCAGTGGAGTGAGGTTTACGGTCGTGAGGTTTACAGACGAATTCCCGATAACGACGAACTATTTCAGCTTACTTCTGCAAAATCATCTCGGAAATACTTAACATTATAATTCTCATAACAAAACCACAAAACGGACGGAATCAGTAATAACAACCATATTTGCTACAAAATGAGTAAATGCTTAAATTACACAAAAACAAAAAAACATAGATCTAAGTTCTTGACAGAATACAACAAATTCGCATGGGGCGAGTTTTGAGAGCGGTAGAACGAATTCTTCTGGCAGTTAAAGTACAAAATCAACCTAGACATAACTAAATTAGGGACTACAAGTTTTTCCTTCCTATGGCCCAGCGGTCATTCAGCAAAGCAATTTTTCTGATCGGAGGTAAAAATCGAGAAACACGAATATTTGGGTGTCGTAAATACGGTTGGCCCTCCGTTTCACCCTCCTAACAATAGTAATTATTAGTTACTATTTTCGTTCCAACCTCGTGAAATGTTACTATGCTGATCGTTCCAGCCTTCTCGAAATAGTAACTAACAGTTACTATTTGCTTACCACGCTCGGGAGCGTAGTAAGCGTGGTAACTACGATCTCTGTGACGCGGTTGACCCGATATTTTGCCGAAAATAGAAAAATTCGTTCCAGCCTTGAACGTCATGCGTAGTAACTATGGTAAGTAGGATGGAACACGCTATTTCTAGACACTAGAGCTACACTGTAAAAAAAATCTCGCAGTATTTGCTACTGGGCTTAATCTTGTCTCTACTGAGATAAGATTTTTTTTCATAATTTTATCCCAGCCCGACGGAAAATTTGTACCTGCGTAGTTGTATGATAGTTGTGTGACAAACTTACATGTACTGATATGTAATAGTAAAGAATACTATTATTTAATGTGCCTCGGACTGGGCCAGTCTTAAGCAGTAGTATCCAGTAGCATCCTGTCTTGCAATAGCAGCATCCAGGCTTCCTAATAGTCTCATGCAGTAGAATGCAGTAACACGGTAGCCTTTAACATTGCAGCATGTAGTAGCATCAGTTCGTACTGCATACTACTTTTTCGTACAACTTCATGCTACTATTTTGAGATACATTTTTCATCGGGAGTAGAGATAAGAATAATCCCAGTAGCAAATACTGCAGTTAACTTTAATCCTTACTCGGAGAAACTTTTTACAGTGTAGGTGCACACATAGCCAGATAAGGTTTCACATGCGAAATTCACGGCAATACTACCGAACCTACATGCGATGTGTTGAAAATTTGGAGGAAATTCGTATCCGACTGCGAAAATCGGACTATGTGTGCACGCACCTTAAGCCCGTTTCACACTGCTGCGTTATAAGCGACAAGATAGTTTCCTCAATTTTACTACGTACAACAGAATCGCAACTGAGGTACAAACTGAGGTTTTCTGCCTCATCATTCCTTCATCTCAAGCTGACTGCGAATCATATTTGACACTGCAAAACGGATACGTCAGCTACATTTTATTGCAGCTATATTTCGGCCCTTCTTGGCAAGGGTTCTCTTCAGGCTACAAGCAAATTTTCAACAAGAAATTCACAAAATCAGATACTGAAGCTAGAATCTTTGGTTGTTTTTCCACAAGTTCATTTCCCAGCTTGAGCCTGAAGAGGACCCTTGCCAAAAAGGGCCGAAATGTGGCTCTAATAAAAAGTAGCTGATGTGTCCGTTTTGCAGTGTCAAATTCTGTCCTATCATTCTGTATGGGACATGGAAACCCTCGGGAGGTGACTTTTGATAACCCTGGGAACAATCCACCACTTGGAAATTTTCAGTCAAATTTTACGTATCTTTACATGCCAAATCGGACTTCATGGCAGTTTATTCAGAAGGCATTTGGAATCCAAGGATTATAATGTTTCCTTCAAGAAAAATTTATAGCAATTTTCAACGCATCCGACGCTGCAGTAAAATGCAATTCTATGTGATGCCGAGGGGCTACCCACTCCCCGGCACCTGCGTTACACCCCTTCCCGGCACCGGTCATAAATTAGGCGATTCCCGTTCCTAAACATAGTAAGTTTTATGTTCTAATGCAAAAGATGACAGCTGGTGCCGGCACCGGGTACTTAGTGCACACTAAAATCGAGAGTGGGCGACCCCTCCTGTGTTGCTTGTCGCGCAATTTGTGTCGTATGTCGCAAAACGCAGAGTTTTGCGCGAAAACGAAGCAAGTGTGAACCAGGACCAAGGCTGAAAAAGGTAATAAACAAGAGAGAGCTAATGTCACCCGAAAAGTGTCCGACCACGTGCCTAACCACGTACAACGTTACAGGGTTGCCGATGTAACCCAGTTCTGCTCGAAGATATCCCGTATGTTTTCACACTAGACGTCTCTTCCGGGCCGTTTTGGGACCACATCTCACTCTTTGTTTGCCCAAGTCTTGCTTATCAAGCCGCAATCAACTAAACCTCACATAAATCAAACATGTCATAACAAGAGCTTTAAATGCGGTGTTGGCTGTTGTCGAACTCGCCGAAAAACAGAGAGCGGCGCCCCGCGTCAAGATAAGATGGGCTGACTACATACACCTCATGAATACACACAAAATCAACAACACCACGGGCCACAGTATCTTTTTCATTCACTATTCTTTTCGGAAGCGCGTTAGAGTTCCCGTTTGTAAACAGGGTATCGGTTTCCGCCAAAAGAAACTTCCAGTTATTCCGGCAAGGCGCTTGTTGGGGCCTTGCGATTACCAGTGACATGAGGTTACGGCGGTTTATTATCTTACGATTCATTTTTTGCTTAAACTCTCCTCTCTCAAGTGTGCCCTACTCTTTCATTTTTCTCTAGTTTATTTATTTTATTTTATCTATTTTTAACTACTTCATCAGATATTCCTTCAGCCCAAGCTGACTGCGAATCATATTTGACGGTGCAAAACGGATAAGTCAGCTACATTTTATTAGCTATATTTCGGCCCTTCTTGGCAAGGGTCCTCTTCAGGCTCAAGCCGCTCAAGCTGGAAAATGAACTTGTGGATAAACAATTAAAAGATTCTTCCTTAAATATCTGATTCTGTGAACTTCTTCTCTGAAAATTGGTTGAAGTTAAAGCTGGTGCTGTCAAGTTGCACTCAAGCCGCTCAAGCTGGAAAATGAACTAGTTTGAGCGGCTTGAGCCTGAAGAGGACCCTTGCCAAGAAGGGCCGAAATATAGCTCTAATAAAATGTAGCTGACTTATACGTTTTGCACCGTCAAAGATAACTACTTAATTTTACTTTTTCTTCAAAAACTAGTTTCAAATTTGTGTCTGGTTCAGTTGTCACGGTACATGTCCCTTTTTAAAGCGCCGTCTATGTAATCTTCTACAATTTTACCTTAAAACTGTTTAACTTGAAAATAAATAAAAAATGTACCTTACAAAAGTTACAGATGTTGTGAAAAACATTATTCTAAGATGAGAAACGATAAAAAAAGAGACAAAATCAAGGCACCTAATCGTTTCAAGGCAAAAACATTCCAGAATAGAGCACCAATCCTGTGTGGAAACCACTCACACTCCGCTGTTATCCAAAAAGCGGGTCACAAATAAATAAATAAAAATAAATGAACATCGATCGCGCACGCGAGAAGAGAATAGTGAACGAAGGAAACTGCCCAGGGATATCTGAAATTATGGAGATGTGGAACCAGACTGAAGGTAAGATTTTAGGCGTATTCTCGCCGGTCCTTTGAGGAATCCCCGCGTTTTTGTTTGTCCCGGGGACTCACTCCCCATATTCTCGCGAGTACCCACGGACTGGGAATGCTCCTGTTATCATGACCGTCATCAAAAAGGACTCCCTTTCAGATTCGGAGGTTATTCAATTTTTGCTGGTGCTGGTAAAATATAAAGTTAATTAAAACAATCAGAATAAACAAAACCAAAAATAAAGTGGATCCAGACTTATTTCGTCAACTGCATTTTTTTTCTCGAACAAAATCCGTTTTGGACGCATTCCCCGTGTTTCGCTGTTTTCCGTACGCTGAGTCCGAGTGGAGTGACTCCCTCTATTCTCGCTGTTCCCTTCGATTCCCCGAGGAGTACTCTGGGAATGACATAAATACGCCTTTTACTACTCGTCTAGTTGTTCAACCACCTCATGACTTTCACCAGTACCCAAACTCCCCGGCTTTCCAGCTGGTCAAACCAATCACGAGTTAAAATGCGGTTTGTTCGTATGCGTCAGTTTGGACTTGCTCCAGGGAGTCGGAGCTTTTGGGAGTCGCAACCTCCTCTCTACCACTTCTTCGTCCTTTGGAGCCGCTACTTCCATACTGTCCCCACTCTCCCCACCTTCAGCTGGCTTATGCACCTCCACCTTACACACTTCCGGTCTTGTCGTATACACAGATTTTACGATTCCCCTGTTTGGGGAGTATCCACTATAGTTCGAATCCGTCATCGATCGGCCGTCTGCTTCATCCCTTTTAAGCATTTCCGTCCCGCTTTCTTCGTGGGGGTGGAGCCACTTTGCACTGTGAAGGAAATTAACAGCGGGTCGTTTGGGGGGAACGGGAGGGAGGGAGTCTTTAACGGATTCATTAATCGTCAGACGCTCAAAGCCAGACACGCTTTCTTCACTAATTGCAGCTGGCCGTTCCTCACTGACTAGCAGCAGCTTGGAAAGCGGAGGGGCCAGACCAATCCCGACCCTTCTTTCGTGGTAAACGTCCGTGATTGGTAGTTCCCGGTTTAGTCTGCTGATTTGATTGGCTAGGATATGATCCTGAATGCTCTTCTTTGATCCGGTTTCACTAGCGCTGTAGAATGCGCTCAAGTCTGGTTCAACTTTGGGCTGGAACGGCTTCAGCTTAAGGTCGGCAATACGCTCTTCTGACCGCGTGAGTAGGACCTCGCGCTCAAGGGATCTGTCGCGCTTTCGAAGTTTTCCAACTTCACTCCTAACGCTTAGCCGATCAAGCGCGTCTAAAGACCCGGTCAGGGGTGCGGCTAGTTTATTTGTGCGCTGCGCTATTGTTTCGGAATCCCGAGCGATGTGCCCCAACTTATGGCGCGAGTTTACAAAAGCGCTGACTTCCCCTACGCGGGTATTCGTTTGGGGTTTCGTGACGGGCTGTCGCCGGACTGTAGATTGTCCGGATTCCCAGTCATTGACGGAACTGGCGCTGCTTGAAGATTCCGGCCGTATATTCGAGGTTGATCCTGAAACGGAAATCATTATTCTTTATTTGTCAACTTTCAAAGCTGAAGTATAAAGTTAAAGAACTTAACGTACCTATATTACTTATTCGCTCTACGCCCTTCCCGATAAAAAAACATTTTCAAGATTTAGTTATTTGGAGTTGTAATTTTTAACAGCATACAGTAGTAACTGTTTGTTTCCACTGCGTGCTACTATAAGTAAAGATAGATAGACATTTTTACTGATCTAAGTCGTAGCGCCGACATTGCACTAAATACGCCGACCATTACATTTAACATGTTAAAATACTTGGATATATACAATTATTACATAAAAGAAAATAAATCACTTGGAATTCACTTGTTTTTTGTTAATTTTCTCAGTAAAATATGGTCAAAGGAATTCGAATACCGGTTGGTGCGACATTTAACTGGCACCAGGAGATTTTGGTGCCGCGTCCGTCCTGTCGTCGGTGCTAGATCGGGCAGAATATCTCTATGTTTTTCACTCGCAAGGATTGATCGGCCAAAACGTAAAATTAAGTTTTCCCGGCGGTAAGACTGGATGCTACTGCAGCAAGCCAGGATGCCACTGGATACTTCTGCTTAAGACTGGCCCAGTCTGAGGCACATTAAATGATTCTGTACTATGACACATCAATACATGCAACTTTTTCGTACAACTATCATACAACAACACAGGCTACATTTTTTTCATCGAGTTAATCGTTCCATTCATTCTCATTTCGGACTTCCAATTTCATATTTGTCCACCCTAGCAGCACCTAACAGTTGTTTAAAGAAAATGTTGTTAAAAAATAATTTAAAAAATTTAAATGAGATTATTAATTTCCAAATATTAGGGGGAAGAATAGTAAATAAAATATGGGTTTATTTTCAAAAGTTAGGTGACGTGAATAGTTTCAAGTGGGTAAACGTAGATTAAAGTTAACGTCAACAAAAGATGCTACCGAAAAAAACAAAAAACACAGCACTATACCGATTCTGCATCTGCCATATCTGGCTCTTTCGAAACGGATCAGGCTCCACTTACTGCTTCCGAGGTTCAGGTTCTTTTTAATAATAAACAAAATAACAAAATGTCCAGAGCCTGGCTGAGAAGACACATTCGTAATGCCCGGACGTGCAAGACGTGCAAGAAGTTTTCACCTACTGCAATGCCCGGACGTCGGACGTACCCCTGTTATTATCCCCTTGGGGGTGAGATCAGAATAGTTCTGTTCTCACCAAATGTGCATCATAATCATAATAAGGTAAAAGCTAGGCGTGATTTTGGTTGCTGCGTGACACAACTTCATTCACAAATTAATTAAGCCGTTTTTACCGCCTGGCTGGTAATTTTTACCGACTGTTTTTGCAGAAAAAAACGACTGTTTTCAAGAAAAAAATTACATTTTTGAAAAAAGTCGACTGATTTTCAGAAAAACCGACTGTTTTCATGAAAAAAATCAACTGTTTTGACGAAAAATCGTCACATACACACTATATTATATAGTGTGTATGTGTGTAATCGTGTTCACTTGTCGATCAGAGAGTTTTTCAGTTGTTTTGTTGATTTTTTTATTGTTTTTCTTTGGTTTTGCTTTTCTTTTCGTTTTTGTACTCCGTCCTTCTTCTTTCTGAAATGACGGGTGATTAATAAATAAATAAATAAAATAAAAAATATTTGTTTTTGCCCGCTTACAAAAGGGAAAAAGCGGAGTACAGTAAGAAAAAGAAAAGAACAAAAAGAACCTCAACATAAAGAACGCAGATTGTAATTACCGCATTAAACAGACGGCCAAGAACAAACCAGTTGACACCGTGCTTACATTTTACAACTACCGTTGTCCTAACGGACAGGGTTGCCACCGGTAGTACAATTGTACTATTTTTAGTACATTTTTTCCTAAGTAGTGAGTTGGTAGTACATTTGAAAAAAAAAGTAGTACTAATGCAGTATATTTTAAGAAAGGCAGTACTATTAAGAAAAATAATAGAACTTCTGAAATGAACTTCTGTCAAAGTTCATGTGGGCCTAGTTGTATTTTGCCCATTTTATCTTAAATATTCAATCTGATTACTTCAATTTTAATCCGGTTCTGAATGAAACCCCTGTTTTTGATGAAGGTTCGATTCAGGTCATATTGGTAGGGTCATGCCGAAGTGATTTGAAGCAGCAACAGTAGAATGCATTCCTCGAAAAGGAACACGCGCATACATTTTTTTTAGGTAGTACATTTTCTCCTCTGGTAGTAGCCTACTTTTTTGCTCTTGGGAAGTGCATTTTATTTGAGTCGAGTGGCAACTCTGCTAATGGACCAAACACTTGATTCGTTGACTCGTATCCGTTTTATCCACTGTTTGAATATACAACGCTATAATAAAGAAAAATGAAGAAAAAAGAGAAAGAAAGACTATGCACTTACTGAGTTCCTGGTCAGAAAAAAACAATATATACACTAAATATTCCTTCAGCCCAAGCTGACTGGGAATCATATTTGATGGTGCAAAACGGATACGTCAGCTGAATTTTATTGGAGCTATATTTCGGCCCTACTTGGCAAGGGTCACACATGTGTTTCCCACAAGTTCGTTTTCCAACTTGAGCGGTTTTGAGTCTGAGGAGGACCCTTGCCAAGAAGGGCCGAAATATAGCTCCAATAAAATTCAGCTGACGTATCCGTTTTGCACCATCAAATATGTATACACTAAAAAATCCCGTCTACAAAAACAAACTAAATTAAACAAAATAAAATAGTAAATCAAATATCGGATATGGAAAAATAGTTCCAAATAGAGGAAGTTATAACAGAAAAGCCCTGGGTAGTTTATATAATAGTTTTTGTTCTCCCTCTGTCTGCAACCTTTCCGGAATTTCTGGTATTCTGAGACAAAAAGATTTAAAATGTATTGCCTCGACGTTATAGGAATTCCCGTATAACTGGAACTTTTTTGCTCTCTGACCCTCGTGCAAAGTTATCTTCAATTTCCCAGGACCTTCATGTTTCTGCCCTTGGTCATTTCTCCGCATTCCATCTAGGAAGAAGATTTTTTAGACCCGATTAATCCCTTACCTTTATTTTAATGTTTGTTTTTGTATCTTGCGCATTTATTACATTATTGAAAGCTCAGTTTATTTTTTCCTTTTCTTTGTCTTGTATTGCGCTATTTTCCTTTTCTTAATTGCGTAAATAAAATTTCATCAACATCATCATCTTCTAACCTGAATTTCCGGCATCACTGGAGGGCGAAGAGCCCCCTCTTGCGTACATTGCACGAATCCTCGTCTGGTGTGCTAGGGTCAGCGTCATCTGAAGGCTCGGGGCGGGGGAGATCTTATCCCCTTTCCGGCTCTGCAGCGTCTCTACCGGACTGGGAGTGAACGCCGCATCCGACTCCCTCCCACGCGGTTCGCTGGCGGCCGCAGTTCTGCCGTCCGGCTCCCCTCGCGGTTTGCTCCGGACGTAGGAGCTGAATGCCGACTTTCCTCCAAGGACAAGGGGAGCAACTCGGCGCGGGGGGTAGGAGGGGAGCGTGGGAAGAGGAGCGGCGGCTTCGTCGTCGCTGGACTCGAGGCTCTCCAAGGAGCTGGAGTCGACGTTTAGAGAGTTCGGAACGTCTTGGGTATCTGCAGAGGAAAAGGAAATGATGCAAAACGAAAAAGCTCCAAATCATGCTAAAATTTGTCTAGAAGACTTGAGTATGGGGACCACAAGTGCACAACACCGTCTTCCTTAAAGGGCCCCTCTTGCTTTTTCTGCCTTTTATAGTATACTTAGCTCCCATATGCAATTATAAGCTTCTAAAATCCAGACCTTTCTCCATTGCTTCGTTTCGTAACTACGAATTTTTGGCACTTTTTCGGCCTTGCCAAATTTTCCCGTCACCCGGCGAAAAGTTTGCCAAATCTTCATTGTCCGCTGACAACTCTTTCACACATAAGGATGTGATAATCTTCTGTTTATTACTTCTTCTATTTGCTTAGTTTTCCAATTTTTTAACCGTGCAAGTTCATTTTTCAATCTTTTGCGCCCAGTCGCCGCGTCGGAGAGCGGGAAGGCTGGATATAATCGACAAGCGCTAACAAGAGAATCGCTAGTTTCAGGTGGAAATTAATGGTATTTTCGTAAACGTTTTTTTTATCCATTTTATTATTGTTTCTTTATTATTGTTTCTTTTATTGATACTCCGCTTTGATTTTTTTTAGCGGGTCAAAAATAAATTATTATTATTATTATTATTATAGGGAAAAGATCATTTCTAGTAAGAGTTGTGCTTTAACGATGAACTTGAAACAGTGCAAAAACGGGCCTTAAAAGTCATTCTAGGAACCAAGTATGTTTCATACGAATCTGCCCTCGTAATCACAACCCGTAAAGAACGTAGGTACCAGCTGATGTGCAAATTTGGGCACTCCGGGGTTGTGAGTGATAAGCACCGTTCCCTACTACCCTCCGCCGTTGCAGTCAACAGAAACGCACGCCACAAGAATAAACCTGAACCACGCGATGCAGGACAAATCGTTTCAGCAATTCATTCGTTCCTTTTTTTACTAGTGTGATTAATCATAGTGCTTATTATGTTGTACAAGGTAGCGTAAATTAGTTGCGGCGGTAGCCATAACTACGATAGCTATTTTATTAAATGAATCTTGAATCTTAGAAGAGAACTTGAAAGAAGTTCCATAAGTACTAGCTCGCCTCTTTCAGTGACGTTGACATTGAGTCAGAAACTCGAATCCGGATAGAGCGACTTTATTATTTTTTTAATTCCAACGCTTTTCTAATTACTCCTTGGATTCTTCCTAAAATATTCAACGAAATTCGGAGCACTACTGTAACAAGGAGTGGTGTTGTATCCAGCCTGTAAGGTTTCATGCTCGATTTTTTTTTTTTTTTTAACCAGGCCTACGGGTGACTTAAAGCACCAATGGCACACAAGCCATCTTTTTTTTTATTTATTCAGTCACTGCTCTAATGTTCTTTAAACCCGACTAAACTGTGTATTTCATCAGGGCTTAGCATGTTGCAATACTCTATCTGACTAAGTCCAAAACACGCCATTGATCCTCAGGAAGAAGGAGTAAACGTCTCCGTAACGACTCAAACTCAACAACTCAAATCCTGTGTCAAACAATCACGGCAATGTTTGGGAGCAGCTGTGACACCGCTTCTTGCTTTCTTCCGCAGGTACCCAGAGATTCTGCATCGGCAGGGAGAGATAAGGCGTATTCTCGCCGTTCCCCGAGGACTCCACTTGAGGAGTCCCTGCGTTTTTGTTTGTCCCGGGGACTCACTCCCCGTATTCTCGCGAGTCCCCACGGACGGGGAATGCTCCGATTATCATCACCATCATCAAAAAGGACTCCCTTTCAAATTCGGAGGGGAATCATTTTTTGCTGTTGTAGGTGCTATGTAAAATTAATTAAAAAGAAGCAGAATAAACAAAATAAAAAATAAAGTGGATCTAGACTAATTTTTTCAGCTGCATATTCATTTTTCGAACAAAATCCATTTTAAAAGCATTCCCCGTATTCTCGCTGTTTCTGTACGCGGAGTCCGCGTGGAGTGACTCCCTCTATTCTCGCCGTTCCCTTCGATTCCCCGAGGAGTCCTCGGGGAACGGCGAGAATACGCCTATAGTCATCAAGAGTATTAGCTCAGCAGTAACTACTAGATTTGACTTCAGCAGGATTCAGTAAATAAGGGCGTGACTTCGGTAATAAAAAAAACACGAAGAAAATCTTTTTGCTCCGCAGATAACAAGACCGAAGGTTTCGATGGGATCCCAAAAATGTAATATTTGATTCAGACAAATTGTTAAAATAGATTTAATGTTTATTTTTGTGGCAAAGTCATCTACTTGTCAGGCAAGAAAATAATATTCGTATTCGGATTCAACATGTTTCCAAATCCTTAAATCGAACCTTTAGTCAACTTAAGATTAAACTTTTATGTTTGACAAATTTTCCGGTTTTTGCCGGATTCTGGGTGAACTACCTGTCCGGCGAGAAAATAATTGTCATATTCGGATTCAGCATGTCCGATCCTTACCCCTAAATCGACTATCTCATTAGCTTTTAAAAACTATTTTATTCGCCCCTTAACTTGAAATCCCTCCCCCTCCCCTAAATTAAAGCTATGAGGCCCATCTACGAACTCGACCTTTCCCTTGACCCAAAGAATCCTCACATCAAGCCTCATCAAAATATCTCATTCCCTTCGAGAGTTATCGTGCTGACAGACGGACGACAACTTTTGCGATGTAGTCGGTATCCCTCCACTTACGTTTTGGGATCCCAAAAACTTGTCACAAAGCCAGTGGTCCTGTCTAGGAATACTGCCCAGACACCCTAATCAGGATTCAGGTTTGTATCAGATCTTACGCAAAAAAGGGGGTCAAGGGTCTGAAACCTGACCGTTAAGGATTCAATGCCCTGCCACTATCAAAGGCCACGTAACGTCCATTATTCATGGTGACAGGTTCCTGTTGAACAGGTTAGTCGAATCTGATTTAGGCGAGTAGAAGATTAAACATGGTATCAAATTTCTAGGAAACGCATGTCCAAGGACTTGGAGCCAAAAGCAGCAAAAACGGCCGTTAAGAGAACGTGCCGAGCTAATGCAGATACAGGGTTACCACCAACCAAACTGTCAAGAGTGTTACGAATGGCAATTCTGCTCGTGCCAAAACAAACTCATCTTGAACACGACAATCCAGAAATGCAAATCATGGATACCTGTCATTAAAGTTTAAAAGATACTCCCAACACATACACACTCGACACGACACACATTTAAGGCGTATTCACGCCGACTCCTCGGGGACTCGAAGGGAACGGCGAGAATAGAGGGAGTCACTCCACGCGGACTCCGCGTGCAGAAACAGCTAGAACATGCTTCCAAAATGGATTTTGTTCGAAAAAATAATGCAGCTGGCGAAATTAGTCTGGATCCACTTTATTTTTGGTTTTGTTTATTCTGATTGTTTTTAAGTAATTTTACATTGCATCAACACTAGCAAAAATTGATTCCCCTCCGAATCTGAAAGGGAGTCCTTTTATAAAAATAATAATATATTCGCAAATTGGATGGAAAGCCGTTAAGCCTCTAAAAAATTCTTAATTTACATTTCTTCTAAATTTGCACAAGGACAAAATGTCACTTGAATATTATTCATCAACTTCCTTCTTGAATGTCAGTAGGTTTGTGGAGCAGATTACTCTCTCTGATAAGTTGTTCCAGTGCTGGACCACTCGGTTGCCGAAAGTCCAGCGGCCCATGTCCTCATAAAAGCGTTCGGTCCTCACTTTGTACTGGTACGTTGTCATAGGCTCCATTGCAGAGCTTGTACATTTGAATAAGATCACCACGATGGAATCTATAGGCGAGGGTTGGGATTTCAAGCTTGCAAAGCCGCTCTTCGTAGGGAAGGAAACGTAATCTGGGAGAGAATTTGGTTATCCTCCGCTGAACATTTTCGAGAGCATCTAAGTCCTTGTTATAGTATGGTCTTGTAGAACAATGTCCATACTCAAGGATTGGGCTGGTGATGATAAGCGGAGCATTCCTCGTCCAAAAACGCTGGGACTTCTCAAGTGGAGTCCTCGCGGAACCGCGAGAATACGCCTTTAGACAGGCTTGAAGACCCGATGAAAATGCGTTACTTCGTAGCCTCGCTATTCACATAATCGATTTTCATCGAATTAACTTTTTCTTTCCTGTTTGTGGTGTCTCTATGTGCTTGTAACTCTATGCTTGAGACATTCAGGAACTACAACGGTAAACGATTGCCAAAAGACAATTCTTTTTTTAGTCACAAGCAATAGTGAGCTTTCTTCAGAGGTGAGATTCAACACTTCCTGAGCTTCGCCTCATTGCCATTGAAATGTGCACGCTTTTGTCAAAAAATTCAAATTCCCACGTCTGGATGAACTTTTTCTTGTCCTGCTAGCAGTGCATATTCTCATCGTCATTACAGTGCCCAAGATGACAAAAAAATCCTTAAAGGACCCCCTCTTGGTTATTCTGCCATTCACATTATCCCTAGCTCCCTTCTGGAAATATAAGTTCCTGAAATCCCCCCTTCCGCCATTGTTTTGTTTTGTACCTACGACTTTTTAGCACTTTTTCAGTCGAGCCGAGTTTTGTCAGGCACGCAGCGCAAACTTGCAGCAAGCTCTCTGACAACTCTTTCCCACATAAGGACATGAGAATCTTCTAAGTATTGTTTTCCAATTTCGAAGACATGGTCGACCATCAGGTCTATTTTCTGTTTTGGACTTCTTTTGTTTTGACTGGTTTACCCTTTTTCATAACCACGGCACGTTCAGTTTCAAATCTTTTGCCCGCGGCCGCCGCGTCAGAGAGAGGGAAGGATGGACAGAGTTGACAAGCGCTAACAAGAAAATCGCTAATTTCATGTGGAAAGTAATGGTATTATCGAAAAAAAGGTGCATTCAAAGCTTGCTTTCAGCTAAACTTTTAAGTCCTGCACCCTTTCGGTGCAGTGCTTTATTGCCAAATAGAGGAAGTGGGGCCCATCTGCCCATGGGCCTCCTTTTAAGGGCCCCCGGAACAAGGGATAAGAATATTACTGACTTGAAAGAAACTAGAGTCAAGCTTTCTTAAATTGTTTCGGTGTGAATTAAATCTGAGTCACGCATCATCGGGGACACGCTTGCAAGCTTGCAAAGTCAAGGTTCTACAAGGACGTTTATAAGTGCTTTGGGAACAGAATTCTGATCCCTGGAACAGCCTTACCGAAGATGCGGTTAATGCTGAATCGATCAATAGTTTCAAGTGCATTATTGATGGTATTTTCAACTATGACCAGTTCATTACTCAACATTTCTCAGAGTTTTTTTTTAAAGGCGAAAGCCTTTTCTGTTGCTTTGTATTATGTACAGCAGTGATAGTCATCACCATCTATAACGGTCGACTTGCCAACTGTTACGAGGTAATTAGCAGGGGGGGGGGGGAGAGGGACGAAATGTCTTCTGGGTCCGACACTGCTTGTGTGAAATAGACAGGAAGGTGCCTCTCCCGTTTCCTATTTTTCTTTTTTCATAGAAGGTGTTTTCTGCTTTTTTCGCCATTTTCTTTCTTCAGACCTATTGCCTGTCGAATTCTTTATGAATATTTAAAGGACAGCCGTGTCTACTAGTGCTAATATCACCCGTGAAGAAAAAGATGAAGTATGGTAAACAAAGGAAAAAGAAAATGCACAACAACAACAAACTAATTAGACCACACCCCTTAGGAACCAGGGATTTTTGCATGCGTTCAAATCAGCGTTCTATCATTCTTGTGAACTGGGCATGAATGGGGTAGCCTACACCCTAACAGCGAACTAGAATGGGCAAAAGGTTGGAATTGCTACAGTAGCCAACCAGATGAAAAGTTATCTCAAAATAGTATATGAAGTTGTACGAAAAAGTAGCATGTAGTACCAACTGATGCTACTACATGCTACTATAGCAAGACTGGGCGCTACTGGGGCAATGCGGGATGCTACTGAATAATACTGCTTAAGATTAGCCGAATGTGAGACACATTAAATTAAAGTATTCTGTACTACTGCATATCAATACATGCAACCTTTTCCTACAACTACCATACAACTACATAGGCTGCACGTTTTTCATCGGGAAACAATGAAGCAAAACTGAATACTGGAAAAGATGCAGGATCTGAGTGTCCTTTGAACAGTGGTTGACCTGCAGCCAAATTAAGGCTAGTGTGACAAACAAAAGTACCAAACCACTGAGCAAGCGGAAATAAAACGAAGCGCAACAACCCCAGTAATCAAGACAATCGTGAATACAGAGCACTACCAACCATGTGTGGATGACAACTCAGTAAGAGAATGGAGACACAGAGCTTACACCATTTCTTAGACAAGAGGCCCGTCACCCTACGTATTCACGGACCAGATTTACAATCACTTTGCTTTGTTGAAATAAGTCTCGAAGTAGACCTAGATCTCTTCCCTATAAATCTGCAACTAAATTTCCTTCTTGGTTAATAGTGAAATAAGAGGCATAACAGCATCATGAACAAAAATCATGAAAAATTGTGCTAGGCCCAAAATCTTAGACAAGACCGGCCACCTTATGTAGCGACGGTCCAGCTATACAACCATTTCGCATTGTTTCAATCAATCAATCAATCAATGTTTATCATTCGAAAAACATTCCTTACGGTATTAACAAAAAACTGAATATTTGTTCTCTTGTCAAACATATCTATATACAATTGCACTTTTAAAATGAGTCTCGAAGTAGACCGAGACCTCTTCCCTACAAATCTGCAACTAAATTTCCCTCATGGTATAGTGAAATAAGAGGCATAACAGCCATATCATGACAAAAAATCACTAAAATAATACATATTATACATAATATACATATACTGCATATATTTATATGCATATAATATATAATATAAAATAATATTATAAGAATATATTACAAAAATTATATCTCAACACCGAAAATACAAGGATCCGTCTTTCTTGTAAGTAAACAGATGTGATAAGCGAGGTGATGAGAGAGAGATATATATATACTAGAAATAAATATACATAAATAATGAACATATAATAATGCTTAATGTGTTAGAATAAATGTTTGTAACTACAGGAATTTTTAAAGGGAAGCAAAGCTAAAAGGAGAACACAAATTTAAAGGACCTGTCTTACCTATAATACTAACGCAACCTACTTCCATAATCACTCCATAAACCCGGAGACCACCAATTTCGTACGGTACATTCTAGCCCCTCTAACAAAACCACGCTGATTTTCTCCCTTGCCGTGTTTTGCTACCCTCGATGTGTATCACGCTGTCGACGGTTGTTTGCGAGAAGTTTTTTTCCATCAGAAAAACCGGGTATGTAAATTGTTTCCCTGTTTTCGCTACAAGTTAACGGGTCTCGGAAAAGGCTTAAAACAGCAAAAATCGTGGGTTATTTGTTGAAAGCACAGCATAGCTTTAAAGTATTCAAATATTTCAAAATACTGCCAGTTGAAGAGTAAATAGTGCGAGGGGTCCTTTAAGACCTGAAATTCTGATGATAACCACTGATAACAACCGAAAACCCGGCGTCAGCAGCGTGGAGAAGAGTGAGTAATCCGCACACATACGAGACTACCAGCATCACAAATCAACCTGACCGAATGAAGCCAACGTAAGAAGACATCACGACACTCCTCCAGTCGGACACCTTTCAAACCACGTCTGTCTAGATCTCTTGCCTGGGTTTATCTCTTCGGTAATGATGCAGATAAATATAACAATAAGCATGGTGGTAAAATGTCATATGTGGGTAATCTTGTGTAAATTTGGTCACGATTGACGACAACCAAATTGGGCAAATATTAAATTTAGAGGGAAAAACCAATGTGAGACATTGAAATCGTTGGTTGAACTCTTTGATTGTACAACACATACTTCTGCGTGGTCGAATAATCAAATCAAGTACTTAAAGCACAATTCTTACTAGAAATGATCTTTTCACTATGAGCTTGCAGACAAAACGTTTTCGAAAATACCATTACTTCCACCTAAATTTAGCGATCTTCTTGTTAGCGCTTGTCGACTCTATCCAGCCTTCCTGCTCTCCGACACGCGGCTGAGCGCAAAACATTTGAAAACTGAACGCGCCGTGGTTTCATAACAGATTAACGAGGATGCGCGGTTTCAACAGATAATGCGTTAATGCGTAACAGATAACACTTCGGATGTTATCTGTTGTGTTTGAAAACATTATGCATAATTTGTTATGCATAACAAGCTTTGTTAGGAAGAGCCAAAAAAGCATCTACTGACTGACTTTATTCCTTATCATCATGATGTCCGAAAACTCAGCAGATACTTTTTGGCGGTTTTTCGGTTCTTCCTGACGGTAACGCTTAGCCTATTATGCATAACATTTTGAAACGCAATAGGTAACATCCGAAGTGTTATCTGTTACGCATTATCTGTTGAAACCGCTCATCCTCGTGTTATCTGTTATGAAACTTCTGACAGTGAAGCTACGATGAAGATCGGGGAGATTTTTTTTAAATTGATTGACTGAAAAAAAACACACACCGAGGACTGGCGAGGATAACGTTAGGAAGGACTTACCAAACAGGTCCCAAGGGCCTGCAGGGCAAACTGTTTATTCTTTCAAATATTTTTAGTTTCTCCTTTAAGTTAAATTTCTTTTCTGGCGCAAAGTTGGTTTCTATGTTCCACAAGCATGTTTACGGACCGACGGGCTGATTACTTCTGTCGCAAGGTGTACACGATCCCTGCTTCCGGTCTGCCTCCGTGCCTGTCTGCCTCTTGATGTACGCCAAAATTTCAGTGAGCAGCCCCTCGTTCCGGACTAGAGTCTCATGCTTGCTCGTCCTCAGCATGGCATGATCCTAGCCGACCTCCATCAAACCGAATCCGAGCGAAGCGGGCAGTTCGTGGCTTGCTGGAAGTCTCCCTTTTTTTGTTCCCAATATAATTATGCTAAGTGATTAAATTATTGAGTCCTGCCACAAACAAATCTGTATAGATTTTCACGTGGCAGGTCTATTATGATATTAAATTTTCTTTTGTAAAATTCGATTATATGTTGAAATTTGTCTCTCTCTCTCCCGGAAGCTATAACAAAGATCGGGGAGAAACATGCACTGAGGACAGCGACAACGCACTGAGGACTGGTAAGGACAACGTTAGGAAAGACTTACCAAATAAAGTCCCAAGGGCCTGCAGGGCAAACTGGGCGTTCCTCCTGCTAGCTTGCTTGCTCGTCCTCAGCACGACCTCGTCCTGACCGACCTCCATCAAATCAAATCCGAGCGAAGCGAGCAATTCGTGGCTTCCTGGGAGCCTCCATGACGTCACTGGGACTTGAACTTCCATGGTTTCTGCTTCAAGGTCACGTTGCGTGATTTGTGATACAACGTGACGCATGACACCGATGATATCCTCCGCTGACTCCGGATTGGTCAGAAGTTTGGAAAGGGCACATAGAGAATTGGTTGACAAACCTGGAAGGGAATGAAAGGGGTAAAAATATTGCAGATACGATTTTGAAATTTAGACGCATCGCATGTAGGCATGTAGCCTTATCGGAATGTGTGTGAATTTAGCTTAAAGGAGGAAAGGCAAATAAGTTACAAGCTTATGATGGTGTGGTGAATCAACACAATGCCCCAAAATCTAATCACATCTAAAAAATCCTTCTCCTGAATGGCAAGCAGCACGAGACCAAAGGTTTCGACGGGATCCCAAATATTGAATATTTGTTGCACTAGCCTACTTGGTCCAAACAAGCGAATCTTGTAGATTTCCGGTCTAAGCCAAACCCCATTAATTCAAATTAATTCAACGACATTAATTCAAATAATAAATTAATAATAATTAATTCAATTAAATGTTTCAAACCTTGCTTGCGGTGCGGTAAAGCGGTAAGAAGAGCAATCTGTAGGCGATTTCCCTCTTTTTAAAATTGAAGTCACGCTCCCACACAGAAAGCTTTCTGGGACAACGGAAGACGCCAAACACATTTGAAACAAAAGCGCAAGATGTGATACAAGTTCCGCACATTCGGGAGCTAGATGTTTTTTTGAAATGCCATCAGCATCGATGGATTTCGACTTGAGATGTTTTAAAGCTGGATATTGGCTTATCTCTGAATCTTGATAAATGTGAATTCTTGTCTTACAACCTGTCTTCGTCTACTCCTCTAGTATGTAATGAATTTTCTGTTGTTTCTGTTTCTTCTTTTCGGTGGCTAGGGATTACTGTTTCTGATTCTTTAGCTCTCTTCCGTAGACAGATTGTTGCAGATGCAGTAAAAAAAATTCAACTTAGTTATTCAAAAATTTTAGCAAACCGTGGAAAATATAACAGAAGAGCTCTTGGGCGTTTATTCTCAACGTTTTCTGATCATTCTGTTCTTTATTTTTCGGGTATTCATTCTGTTCTGAAGCTAAAAGATTTGAAGAAAATGAAAGTTACGTATTTCAAATTTTGCAAATTTCTGCTTTCTCTGCCACCGTGGACTAGAAATCGGTACTTGGTTAAAAAATATAATGTTACGGATGTAGTTCAAAAGCTCGGTGACCTACACAGAAAGCTTTCTGTGGACGCATTTTGTAAAATAGGCCCTGATCACGGTCTGATTCAGTTTTTTGTTGAAGAGGATAGTGCTTAGTTGAAGTTATTTTTCTTTTTATAGCTTACTCCACTTGTACTACTTGTTTCTTGTAGTTGTGGGTGATAAAAAAAAAAAAAAAAAAAAAAAAAAAAAAAAAAAAAAAAAAAAAAAAAAAAAAAAAAGTCAGCTTGGGCTCAAGGAATATTTACCCTTTAAAATTTTGCTATAGTACGATGATAATTATAAAATGATAATTATAGTGTGTGTAAAGCATGCGATCCCTCCCGTCAATCGTGACCAGGGTCGCACACTCCGGTTCGTCTCGGAAACAGCAACCATAAAATAGATGTCAAAACGTCAAATCAACGTCACCGTCTCGCAGTTTTCTGACACCTACCAAGTCGATCAAAATGATATCCGCTGTCGGTCAACACCCTGAACAACCTTGAACCAAATTATACTAAATTGTCACCGTCCACGAAAGGTGTGTATGTCAAAACAGGAAAAAGAAGCTCCACTATAACCATAGCTTTGATAGAGTGTTTCAAGCAGAGGCGTTACTAGCAAAAATGTTTGGGGGGGGGTGCAAGGGATTTAACGACTGGCTGGTCATTTTTACCGACTATTTTTACCGAAAAAAAAATGACTCTTTTTACGAACAAGACCAAAGGTTTCGATGGGATTGCAAAAATATAATCTTGTCTTCGCCAGGCTAATCATCAGAGAAAACCAAGTTCAGATATACCTCTTTAAGCCATATCTATTTTGACGATACTGACCTAAACTTCCTGCTTTACTTCTGCCAAATTTCCGGTTTCGGCCGAATTCTGAGCGAACTAATTGTCCAGCAAAAAAAGAAAATTCAGAAACGAATTCAGCGATATCCTCATCCCTATAAAGAACATCTAATCAACTTCAAACAAAACTTTAACAAAATTCCGGTTACAAGCGGATTCCGGACGAATTATATATCCGGTTAAAAATGATTGTCATATACAGACTCAGCGTCTCTTTTTACCCCTAAATCTGTCATCTAATCAACTTCAAAGGAAACTTTTACTTTTAACCAACTTTCCCTGTTTTGCCGGAATTCCCGACGAACTACTTGTCCGGCGAGAAAATGGTTTTCAACATCGTGTTCAGCATGTTTTCTTACCCCATAATCGACTATCATAATAGCTGTTTAAAAATATTTTGTTTGCCCCTTAATTTGAACGCCCTCCCCTACCCCTAAATGTAGGGCTACAAAGCCCATATACGAACTTGACTTTAACCTTGACTCAACGAATCATCACACCAAGTTTCATCAAAAAATCTCATTCCCTTCGAGAGTTGTCGTGCTAACAGACCGACAGACGGACGGACGGACCACTTATGTTTTGGGATCCCAAAGAAGCGACTCTTTTAACGACAAATCGACTGATTTTTGTTTTTAATAAAATACCTATTATTTTTACGAAAAAACAACTGCTTATATGAACAAGCGCACAAGCAATGAGACGTGGAGTGTGAAAGTAAAATGTTTTATCACCTTTTTATATACAAACAGCTTTAGAACCAAGACATTTCACATCCCCAATAACCAAACAAGTACTGAAATAACCTAATTTGTAATCATCCGGCCCACACACACACACCTTCAACATCCCCCCCCCCTCAGATGGTCAGATCGAGAAACTGATTATTTCCAAGTTAGTTTGGTCGGGTCCCTGATATGCCTGCCATGCTTCATCGTCCTAGCACATCTGGAAGTACCCTAACTCGCAATCGTGGGACAGACCGTCCGACCGACAGACGAAATCGCGATCGACATATGGCACTTGAGCCAGAGGCTGCAAGTGCCATAAACACAGGGATTTATGGAAGAATGGAGGTAAGGGCTACTTACCTAATAGTGCCTGGAGGCTTGCGGAGCACTGTGTCAATCGCTCCCCAGGATCCGACTGTGGGAAAAACACGGCGGCCGGAATATTATTTGTTGCAGGTTCGAACCGGAATCCGACGGAAATCAGCAGCTCCTTCCAACCGACAACCTGTCCGACCTTGTTTTCGATTGATCTTTGGGTAGTATACATAGCGTTCCGGTGGCCCCTTAGGATCCTTTGTAGGGATTTCTCGACCTGCAAACGTTTCACATTAGCGCAACTAATACACAGCAGACGATTTACCAGATTTTGAGACTCTGGACCAGACAAGACGAAACACTAGAAAAAGACAATTACCCTTTGTAAGCCACGACTTGTTCGACCCTACAGACTCAACCGAGAGTTCTATGTAAAAATGACTCAAAACCAGAGCAAAATAACCCTAGGGAGTAGTGTCAAGACCTACGCTTTCCTTGCTTCACAAATGGGACATACTTATAGAGCCACCCACTACGCTCGCGACATTTAAAGCGAGACAAACTTGCGGGTTAAGAAATTTCGAGAAAGGCTAAGATGCGGTCTGCACACATCGAGGAAACAGGGGAGGTTGTATCTTTTTTTTGCTGTTTTCAGAATATGAAGTTATTGGAGCGACTGCTGGTGCAGGACCAATTGAGCTTCAGTAGGGACGTTCACTATCGCTAGTGGTGCTAGTCGCTGCTATTCTAGTGTGTGTCACTTTTTTCAAGTCTTGGCGCTACTCCCTAGTATTATTTTGCTCTGCTCAAAACGAACCAGCCACTGAATCAGGTTGCAAGTTGTTTTCTTCCAACTAAAGCATAAAGATGGGCCTTGCCAAGACTTGACACTGGCATAATAGGCAAGACAGGTCCTTTAATGTCAAGATTCAGTTTTAAGTTTCAGTTTGTTTTAATAAAAAGCAAAATCGTACACTGTAAACTAACTACACCCTAAGTGAGCACTGCCCGTAACGGGTGACAGCATTCATTCATTTGTCAAGAAAAGAAACACAAGAGTTGCGTTTTTGCTGATACCATGGTACGAAACTAAGGAGAAAGAAAAGAAAAAAGAAAAGAAGGGAAAAGAAAAGAAAACAAACGTAAATTAATTAAACAAAACATAGATGGTACTCAAGTGATCAAACAGGAGGGGGTATACTTTAAAACGAGTTTGAAAAGAGAGGAAATAAGGGATTCATAAAAGGAAATAAGGGACAAAGAAACAGGATAAAGGAAATAAGGAACGGTTATTAGTCTGCTACTGGGGGAGGGAAAGCGGTATATTTGGAGGTCCTAGGGTCGGTTCGGCCCTTACTCATGTCCAATGTATGCATGAATGAGAATCCGAACCGTTGATGGTTGAATGTGAGAGTTTGAGTTAACTAGGTTAGAAGTTCCTAGTAAACAGAAGGGGACCGAATAAAAGGTGTTAAGCGTCATGTAGAAGAGTTGTTAAAGGACCCCTCTTGCTTATTCTGCCTTTTATAAAATACTTAGCTCCCATATGGGATTATAAGCTTCTAAAATCACCACCTTTCTCCATTGTTTCGTTTCGTAACTACGAATTTTTTGCGCCTTTTCTACCTTGCCGAGTTTTTCCTTCACCAAACGAAAAGTTTACCGGAATCTTTATTGTCCGCTGACAACTCTTTCACACATAAGGATGTGATAATCTTCTGTTTATTACTTCTTTTATTTGCTTAGTTTTCCCACTTTTTAACCAAGGTACGCTCAGTTTTCAAATCTTTTGTGCCCAGCCGCCGCGTCGGAGAGCAGGAAGGCTGGATATAATCGACAAGCGCTAACAAGAGAATCGCTGTTTCAGGTGGAAAGTAATGGTATTTTCGAAAACATTTTTTCCGATCCATTTTATAAGGAAAAGATCATTTATAGTAAGAGTTGTGCTTTCAGAAAATGTAAACAGTTGGTGAGGTTTCTCAGGGTCAGGGTATATATTTTATTGATGTATTTTGTTTGTGTTTATCCTCCATGGCCGATAGCTCTTGGTGTAAATAAATCTCATGCAGCCTCTCGGGTTGAACACTTACTTCCTCATCGAAACACTATCCGGATAGCCGGAAAACTTCAAAAGAGCCTTACCAAGTGAAGCGTGACTCGGAGAGCGTCCCTGCATTTTTCCGGTGTCTTCAGCACTTCGCCAAGAGCAGCTCCCATCAGCGCCACCTTGTTGGAAAGCCGGATGTCGCTACCAACAAGGACAAAACCCGCCCAGTTAGCGGGATGCGCAAAGTGTTTTGTATGCTGGACCGTCTGCTGTGCGTCTGATAGTGCACGACTGACTCGAGAGCCCTGAAAAAAAAAAAAAATAATTTTGAGCCCACCAATTGTCACACCTTGTATTCAGATAATGTATACAACGGACACTTCAGCTACGATGCTTCATCGGCGATATTTCGACCCTTCTTGGCAAGGGTCCTCGTCAGGCTGTCAATCTTCAGGGTCAACGTAGGGGAAGGAGAAAAAACCTGTAATCTCCAGATAATCTCCACAAACCTGTTTTTTTTTGTTTTTTTTTAGTTATAGCTTGTGGTGGCCATAAAGGGAATGAGGTCGTTATTTTGAGAAAAAACGAACATAAACTAAAATATATAAAAGCGTTGGTTGAGAAAGGCCTTAAAGGACCCCTCTTGCTTATTATGCCTTTTATAATATACTTAGCTCCCATATGAAATTATAAGCTAACAAAATCCCCACCTTTCTCCATTGTTTCGTTTCGTAACTACGAATGTTAGCGCTTTTTCGGCCTTGCCGAGTTTTCCCGTCACCCAACGAAAAGTTTGCCGGAATCTTCATTGTCCGCTGATAACTCTTTCACACAGGATATGATAATCTTCTGTTATTCCTTCTTTTATTTGCTTAGTTTTTCCACTTTTTAACCAAGGTATGTTTAGTTTTCAAATCTTTTGCGCCCAGCCGCCACGTTTGAGAACAGGAAGGCTGGATGTAATCGACAAGCGCTAACAAGAGAATCGCTAGTTTCAGGTGGGAAGTAATGGTGTTTTCGAAAACGTTTTTTGTGATCCATTTCATAGGGAAAAGATCATTTCTAGTAAGAGTTGTGCTTTAACATCCAGGAGCAGATATGATATGATATTAGCCTCGTTTTTGTTGCAATAGTGCTGCCGCTTCGCTGCTGCAGCACTTAATTTCCTTCTGCACAAGATACGTTCTTGGATTCACTGGCCGCACGATTTCTTCTTAGTTGATGCAGCACCTTGCAGGGAAGCACGGACTTGGTAGGTGTGCAAGTCCGATTATTCTCGAGAAGCGCTGCCACCTTCCTCGGAAGCATTGCAGTGCAAAAACGAGTGTTAAAAAAATCAGCCCGGAAGCGGCCGAGAAGTAGAGCTGCAGCGTGTAAGAAAAACGAGGCTATGATATTTAATCACCAAAAAAAAATCTTTCGAGCCATGACCTAATGGGTTTTTTTTCGTGCAATAAATTTATTCATTCATTCATTCATGTCAATGGTCCGATATTCTGTTAATTTTCAGAAACAAAATTACATGATTTGTTCAACATCCATCTTTGGGCGCGGCTTTACACGACTTCCTTAAATACAGACAATAAGGATGTGGTTTTCTTTGAAAAAAAAAATTACTAAAATATATAAAAGGGTTAGGTGAGAAAGGCCTTAAAGGACACCTGAACAATGAAACCATACTTGAACACACCATGGAGAATGCATTTACAGACATGGCCACGGAGAGCATTCTTCTCCTGAGCGTGACGTTTTGAAAATAGGGATGTTCGTTTCTGGAGGTTTGCACATGCAGACTCCAAGACAAAAAACGCAATTCATTCAAATCTTGTACAGCGCTGGCCGGATCGTATTGGAATTTCTTCTAGATATACGCTTGGGCTTAACTGGTTAAAAAATATTCCAGAAGAAGGGTTGACTGGAAACATCTGTTCATTTATAAAATTGTTCGTTACTGAAATAAGGACAGATGCAAAATGGAGCAAATATCATAGCTTGGAAACACTATTTCGTATTTGGATTGGGTTTTCTGCAGGCAATGTTAACGGAAGTCATACAGATAGGGATGATACTTGGTACTCTTCATTCAGGTGTCCTTTAACATCCAGGAACAGATGTTCTGTAAATTTTCCGAAACAAAATTACATGATTTGTTCAATATACGTCTTTGGGCGCGGCTTTACCCGACTACCTTAAATCCAGGCAAAATGGATGTCGTTTTTTGTGAAAAAGTAAATAAACGAAAGTATGTAAAAGAGTTAGTTGCGAAAGGCCTTAACATCCGGGGCTCAGCTGTTCTATGAATTTTCAGAAACAAAATTCCATGAATTTCAAGATGCATCTTTGAGCGCGGCTTTGCACGACTAACTTGTAAAGGATGTCGTTCTTTGTGCAAAAAAACACAACTAAAATATACAAAAGAGTTAGTTTAGAAAGACCTTAAAATCCGGGGCTCAGATGTTCGGTGAATTTTCCGAAACAAAATTCTACGATTTAATCAAGACACTTCTTTGGGCGAGGCATTCTACGATTACCTTGAATACAAGCTGAATGTAGCTGACTTATCAGTTTTGCACCGTCAAATATGATATAATACACTTATATTAATAATATAATATAATTATGTTAATTAGTATTAACGTAATTGTTATATATTAAGTTATTCAAGTAACTTGGCAATCACCTGTAGCAGCGACGAGTAAAACGTTCTCAGCATAATCTTAACCGCCGTATCTGGCACTGGCCAAAGCGACAGCAGTACACACTGCGCGCCCGCCGCCAGGAAGGCGCGGCTCAACGCCACCACGCCGTCAGAGCTTGCCCAGCCATGGTGGTCCCTTGTGTGAACGGAGCTTATGACGACTAAACGCGCATTGAGGCGTAAGTTCATCACGTCAGCGGCTGTGAGGAGGAACTCGGAGAGCGCGGGCAGGTCGATGGTGGACGCCATCTCTGAGTTCTCGTCGTCGTCATGTTTGCGATCGGAAAATTCGCCCGGTGACAGAACGATTGCAGAGAGCTTCCAGGAGACGTGGGTGGCGAAATGAATGCATTCAGCCTGGAATAAAATACGCAGTCTGAGGTCAAGGATTTAACCTCTTTCAAATTCCTTTATTTAATACAAGTATTTTATTAGCTAAATATTCCTTGAGCCCAAGCTCACTTTGAAACATATCTTCAAATAATGCATAGAACGGATGTATCAGCTACGATGCTTCAACAGCGATATTTCGGCCCTTATTGGCAAGGGTCCTCTTTAGGCTGTTAATCTTCAGCGTCAACGTCGGGAAGGAAACAAACCTGCAACTGCAAACCTGCTGCTTGAATACGAACTTTGTGCCACAAGTTCGTATTTCCAACTTGAGCGGCTTTGAGCCTGAAGAGGACCCTTGCCAAGAAGGGCCGATTATAAAATTCAGCTGACGTATCCGTTTTGCACTATGATGATGACAATGAAATTTTCTTGACGCACTTACGAAGAGGAAAATAGCGCAGTATCAAATACGATTCGCAGTCAGCTTGGGCTGAAGGAATATTTATGAGCTATTTCGCTTGTTAAGTTGTCTCGTTTGACTTCGACAATGGGTACAGGACAACATAGCTATACAAAACTATGGAGTCTAGCAATGGCAAGATTCTCAACATTCTTACCTGGGATATTAGTCTCAAAATGGCTTCCTTGCTTGCATTCTGTCCCGTTAGCGGCGCTGCCTGCAACATCTCCGAAACCACCTCCGCTTCCTGTTCAGCATAAGGTAGTTCCCCCCATCCCCACTGCTCGCTGACGGCACTGGGGAGCTTAGGGTTTCCAACAACAAGCGAAACCCCGAGACCTTCTCCCTCGTTATTGCCCGAGGGGAGAGACTTGGGTTTTGTTTTCTGACTAGTCTTCAGTGATGATAGTGAGGGAACGACGATGAGACTATACCTGTAAAAAGGGAGCGAGATTTCAACCACATTTTTTTAGAACGAGTGTGCTGCCGGATACCAGCTGCAAAACTGAGAACACATTTTTTCACGACGCTTTCTTCAAGTCGTGCTTTTATTGTAGAGGCTGTAGATGCACGAATTTCTTGCTCTTTTGGTGCTCTCGTTTCTCTCCGAGAGCTTTTGACAAGGAAATCTTTGTTGCGAATTTTTAATACAGCTGTTTTACCTCAAATTTTAATTGCTTCTCCTCTTTTACCGTATTTTACCCTTAGCAATTTAACGCATATGAAAACGTCATTTTTTAAATTTGGAAAGTTTTTATGCCGTTTTTCTCGTTATTTTTCTAACACGCAAATGATGGAATACTATAATCTTAAAGATCCGCTTATTATAATGAATAAAAAACTTAAACGGGTTGTATCAAATTTTTCAGGTCTCCAACATAACCTGTGCAGGTTTTTTCGTGTATGATATTTTCTATTTTTTTTTATTTTCAATTTGTCAGTTATAAACTGTAATTAAATTGTAGATAAGTTTTAAGTATCTTCGGCAGTTCAGTTAGGCTATCTTTTGGCAGTTCATGAGTTATAGTGTTTTAGCCGAAATTTGTCAGTGTCTATTAATTTTCTTTTTTACTCGCTATCTTTGGCGGAAATAAAATATTGATTGATTGATTGATTGAAAGGAAATCTGGTAGAAGTTTTCGGGCTGACGAACTGGGTGGAGTGCAACAAGAGAGTTGGGTGATACGGTCACAGAAATGGTGTTTCGAAGACGACCACTACAGAGAAAGCTACTACAGGATCACCCGGTTTTTGCTTACATTTGTAGACACGTGCAGGACGTGCTAAAAACGAGTTGCTGTTGACGGTCCTAAATACAGTGGATCAGAAGAAGCAGCCAATAGCGTGCGCGCATTCCGATCAACCGCTATTTTGATTTCTTCCCTAGCGGAAAAAATTCTGTGCTCAAATTTGAGGGCTGTCATATTTTGACTGAATTGGTAATACTGTAAAAAAAGGGTAGGATGAGAAAGTATGGCAACATAAAAGAAGAAGAGCAGATCTTGCTTTCAACATATCTCTTTCATTTATTGGAAAACTGTGAAGTAAGAAGTGAAAGCTTCTGTTTCAGTTTGAAAATGCGACGGAAAAACTGTTCGATCCTGTGAGCAGGTCTTAATATTTCTATGTCAGACAGAGCAAAATAACACTAGGCAGTAGCGCCAAGGCTTGACAAACTGACACACACTCTAATAGCAGGGATACTAGCAGTTGGGACTACTGAAACTCATTCAGCCGTTCAAGAGCGCTGGCTCCAATAACTTCATATCCTGAACATAATCCGCAAGTTTGTCTCGCTTTAAATGTTGCAGGCGTAGTGGCGGCGCTATGAAAATGGCACGTTTGCAAAGCATGAAAAGCATAGGGCCTGGCACTACTCCTTACTGTTATTTTGCTCTGAGATGGATAAACCTTTTTGCTGACCAACGAACTCCGTAGAGGTCAATGACCTAGCTCTAGCTTTGGCCTAGCCATCTACGTTGGTAGATGGCGTTGCGCCGTTGCGGCCTTGCATGTCCATCTACTCACGTTTAGCTTGTTTATGAACTCGTTTGTGCCCTTTTTTACAGAGATTTTTAACAAAGTGAATAATTAGTGTAATATATTTTTATTTTATTACGTATGGCCAGCGTAATTTAACATCTTCTGACGAAGAAAGCTACGAAGTTGGTTTGTCAACAAACGATTTAATTAGATTTGATTTAACTTTCCCCATCATATTATTATTATCATCATTCCACTTTCTTACCGTTCTGACAAATATTCGCTCGAGTTCGGTGCTTTGAGTACAGAGAATGGCACCAGGTACAAGTCCCCTTCTAGCACCAACATGAGCTCTCTGGTGCAGCCAGCACCTGTGCCAGATGGTGGAAGGTGTTCCTCGAACGGTGCAATCAACAACTGGTAGAGTGACCTGAAAACAAGAGGTATATCAGCGGAGAATCCTACTATTTGTGCTATTTTGCGGCAACAAAAACAGTGCCATGCATTTGCCATCTGCCTTACGAAAACTGTGTAAACTTTACCTCAGCTTGTTATACGCGCCCTCGACGTTATGTGACGTCATGAAACAAATACGGACATTCGATTAAATTAATATTGCAGAATATATGTTTGTATCTATATGAGGGAGGAAATTTTTAAGGGAGAGATTCATGGGAGGAAGTGGTTGTTAAACATTATGCGGTGTAGGGATTTTCTTAGTATAAGAAACCTGGCGAGGTTCCTCAGATTGGCCAGTCTGCATAGGGAAAAGTGTTTGAGTGGGGTTTAGTGTAGTAGAGTGACCGTTTATTTTTGTATTTACATTATGCTACTTTACATTTTGTTATGTATGTGTTTGTTATGGCCTTTGGGCTTTTAAGACAAATAAATATCATATCATATCATATCATATAGAGCCGAGCGGCCAGTTCACGTTTATAAACCGTTTTAGGGGCAATCAGTTCCGTCAGTAAATGGAAAATACAGACTTATCGTGTGACGTCACGGGCTTCGCATAATCGGCTGAGGTTTAGTCGACACCACGAAAACCGGGTTAAAAAATTACGACTCCCCAGTTTATCTTACAGATTCCTCGGAGGTGATTTGATCGAAACTTTTAAGATTTTCATAGTTACTATGATGACATAAGGCCTGATGATGTCTTCACCTTCAACCAGAACGATCTCAGAGGGCACAGGTGAAAAATTACGAGAAGACATTGAAATTCAGAAACCGGATAGTTGAATACTGGAACAGTCTTCCTGAAAGTGTGGTAAATGCCGAAAATATTAATCAGTTCAAAGCAGGTGTGATAGATAGATACAAAGTTTATTGTAAAAATCGACTATCGTGGTTAGAAACCAAATTTGCGATTACCGTCAAACAAACACAATAAATTACAATATATGTATCTAATGTCAGTATGCTTAAAAAAATGCATGCTTCGTTAAAATATTTCACAAACTCGAGAATAAAAATGTTTGCATACCTAGCGTGTTTTGTAGGTATGGGACACAGCTTGGGAACCCTAGAACTTAACAGTCGTTCTGGTCGACTTCTAACATTTTGATAGGGGGGAGGGAGGATTTGGGAGTGGAGAGGACGAGATACCATGGCTGAACCGAAGTCAGCGCATCGTCACCTGGCTGAAATTCAACTTAGTACATAGTATCAAATTTATAGAGGCGAAAGCCTTTTTGCTGCAGTTATACTATTATTATTTGCTTCGCAGTCCCTCATTGGCCAACCACTGATCTAAGAGGACCCCTTGCACTATTTCCTCTTCAACTTACAGTATTATAAATATTTGAACACTTTAAAACTAGGCTGTGCTTTCAACTAATAACCCGCGGTTTTGACTGTTTTAAGCCTTTTCCGAGACCCGTTGACTAATAGAGAAAACAGGGAAACAATTTACATAAACGGTTCTCTGATGGAAAAACTTCTCGCAGACAACCGTCGATAGCGTGATACATATCGAAGGTAACAAAACACGGCAAGTGAGAAAATCAGCGTGTTTTTGTTAGAGGGGTTAGAATGTACCATACGAAATTGGGGTCTCCGGGTTGAGAAATATATGGAGTGATTGTGGATGTAGGTTGCGTTAGTAATATAGGTAAGACAGGTCTTTTAAGGACCAGACCTTAGACCTTAGGTCTATTTATGAGGGTGTGCAGTCGGGGCATCTAGCTTTAGACACTAACTAAGAATATGATTTTATTCTTTAAAGAAAGCTGCTGCCAGTCAAAACAGGGCTTCTGCCTCAGAATAGGGGTCCTGCCTTTATCCAAACAGGGACCCTGCCTCGGAACAGGGATCCTAACTTAATGAAGAAGAAGAAAAGCAAAAGAACAGAGATCCTGCCATTCTTCGCTTTTCTTAGCAAAGATTAGGTTACTTCCCTTGGCTACCAATCAATTACAGTTAGCCTACTTACTTACAGTTACTTACCAATCAATCAATTCATCTAGACCCAATAGGTTACCGACAAGAGGAAGTTAGAGTCAAATATAAGGTTTGAAGCCAAGCTGACCATTCATTACGAACGAAATAGAAAACCGTGATTTTCGTGTTTTTTTTCTTGGTCAGCTAGTTATCCCGCATCGTTTTTCTGTTGGTATTGTGTTGGATATTATGATTTATTTTTTTTTTTTCGCTTAGGACGGTTTGCCGGAAGTGCAATTGAAATATCCGAATTTATATTTATCCCTCGCACATCATCTTAGAGGGATAACTAGCTGATCAAGAAAAAAACGCAAAAATCACGGTTTCTATTTCATTTGAAGTTAGAGTCATACAAATATATATGTAACTGGAAATCCTGGAGAAAAAGAAACGACAAACTGGTTGACACAACTAAAAATAATAAAATGGGCTTAGGAATGAATTCAGCGATCATGGAAGTAGGTAATTTATTTTTAATAATAGTAAAAATAAATTAGTAATTTATTTTTAACCCACAAATCGTACAAGACGAAAACAGTGGAGTACAAAAGAATATATGAAAACATAATTAGGCAAAACATAACACATACAAACAAAATCTACTTAAAAGTCAAACAGACGAATAAGCCCATGGGAGGGCGACAGACGCGCGTACGCCGTTTCGGACAGTTTTCTGTGGAGAACAGACAATTTCTCCGTGATATCCGGTATAGCGAGTAATTACTAATAATTTTAGAATTTCTTTGCCAAGGAGGGAGGAAAAGAAGAAATTTACAAAAACGAAAATAAGAGGATCGCATAGCTTTAATATCCTTTTTCTTTAAAACAGGAGAGACACAAGATAGAAAAAGAACAGAATGGTCGCAGAAGGAAGAGTATAGTTTGCCAAGAGCTTTCCGATTGTATTTCCATTAATACAATTAGTATTACAGGCAAGTATTACATATGTGTTACATATTACAGGCATTAGTATTACAGGCAAGACAGGTTTTCATCTGTTCATTTATCATTCCTATCTGACTATTTTAGAGGTAGCATAGTACGAATGAGGAAAGGAATGAATCTAACTTACTTTAAGCAGGCTGGACCTTGCCAGATATTTCTTCTGGATCTCGTACTGCCAGCTCGGCTAGAGCTGCCAGCTGTGGCAATGCTCCCAGAGACACTTCCAAGACTGAACAGTGACGAAAGCGAGTAGTTCGAGGAGTTAAAGGCGTGTGTCCGGTTAACCATCCGGAGAAATCCGGTCCGGTCGGAATCCTGATTCAGCCGGTCGCCGAGTTCTTCCAAATGCTGGGACCAAATATCGTTCTCCCCGTCTCCGTCACAGCCCCTGAAAATGATTAACCTATTATAGTAGTGAACAGAAAAAAAAAATGCTCCTACACTGGGATTTGAACAAGCTACCTTCGGCTTGAAATACCGAAGCTCTAACCAAATGAGCTATCGAGGAGCTTGTGAATATAATACGCAACCGTTGCAACCGTCTGTTAGTAATGGGATAAGGAAATAGTAATCTCGCTCGATGCAAATGTGTCTAGTTCACTTTACGATAATTAAATAGAACAAAAACGCTCGTTGACCGAGATTTGAACCCACAACCTTCGGCTTAAAGTACAGACGCTCTAACCAAATGAGCCATCGAGGGGCATGTGAACATGGTTGGCGAACCACTATACTCGCCAGTTAGGGTGCTATGGGAACTCTCGCTCGAGGCAAAGGTCTAAACTAAGTTGTATCGGAATTCCACACAAGCGTCACGTCACACCCATTTGATATATTTTACCCCAGAAAGCGAAACTGTAGTTTATTCCTATCGGTGAATATATACATAGAGTTACAAATGAATATAAAATGGCGATGTTAAACTTCGGAATCAGTTAGGATAACTACATCGGTAACTACTGAACTGTTTGACTATGAAAGGATATTTCATTGCAAAATCCAACAGGCCGTAGCACCAACAAATACAAAAAAAAATAATAAAAAAATACAGACCCAATAAGACAAACATACTTATTGCATAAAGTCTTCTCGATGCTTCGCTGCTATCTGGATGAACATCGGTAAATTTGTAACATAATGACCCCGAAACATTTGTTCCCCATTAACTTAATCAGCAGATCCTCCCCTAAATTCCTCTCCCATAAAAATCCTCTCTTATTGCATGTCTGAACGCACGTAGAGTAAATGTTGACAAAAGATAATTGTTAATTTTTTTCTCATACAGCAATGAGAATTATAGACTCCTCCACAGTGAAGAAAGAATGTAGCAAAAGTACAATAATTAGACAACAAGTGCTTAGTTTTGAAGCCAAACTTTTTGCAACAGCCATTACCAAATCTGGATGGGACAACTGAGCTGGAAATCCTGCAGACAAAGTATTACTTTGTTCTAAGGTCATCAAATTGCTTCAGTCAATCGATTGACCCCTATGGTCGGGAGCAACCAATAATTAGTTTTCGTCTGTCGTTCCAAAAATGAATAACTATCAAAAACGAACAATTACAATTTAAGTTTTTCGTAACATGCACAATATACAACACGTGTAAGCCACTACACCACAGTGTAACTACGTTTATATTTGTCAATTGTGTTTACTGTTATTTCTACGTTGTTATAGATAGATAGATATTTTTATTGATCTAACTCGTAGCACCGACATGGCACTTAATACGTCGACCATTACGACCATTACATTTAATTTGTTAAAATACTTGAATATATACAATTATTACATAAAAGAAAATAAATCACTGGAATTCACTTGTTTTTTGTTAATTTACGTTAATATTGTTATTATATGTTATGCTGAAGACCAGGGGCGTCACGACTGGGGGGGGGGGGGGGGGGGGGGAATTTTCGGTTATTTTCGGTAAAAAATAACCGAGTCGGCGCGAAGCTCCGCGATTTTTCAGTCGGTTTTTTTCTGAAAATTGTGTCGATTTTTCGTCAAATTAGTCGGTTTTTCTGAAAATCAGTGGATTTTTCTGAAAATCAGTCGATTTTTTTCAAAACTGTCATTTTTTGTTGTAGAAAACAGTCGTTTTGTCTGCAGAAACAGTCGGTAAAAATTACCAACCAGTCGGTAAATTCCTCGCCCCCCCCCCCAAACATTTTGGCTAGTGACGCCTCTGCTGAACACATGAGAGAGTAGCCGAATTTGTTGAGATTCGACTATTTGTTATATAGATTCTTTCATGCCCAAGTTGAAGAAAAAAGTGCCCACTTTGTCTATTTATTTCTATGGTTGGTTTTGTTGAACATACGACAGAGTCACGGTATTTGTTCAAATCGACTATTTCTTATACAGACTCTCCTGTGTCCAAGTTGACGAATAAAGTTCCTGTTTTGTATATTTTATTGTCGAAACGCCACACCTACTGAACAATCAATAAGTGGTTCGGATCATCCCCATAAATCGGGTCGATGTCTTGTGTTTTATGTATTTAGCTAATGTAGACCTACACTGTAAAAAGTCCCTCCGTATAAAGATTAAAATTAACTGCAGTATTTGCTAGTCAGATTCATCTTATTTCTATTTGGTATTACTCTTATCTGCGTAGAGATAAGAGTAATCCGAGTAGCAAATACTGCAGTTAACTTTAATCTTTATACGGAAAAACTTTTAACAGTTTATTATTTTTTATTCATTTTTTCCTTTTTCTTCTTTTTATACTAGATTTAAGACGAATTTCGTGTCATATAAATGGGAAATAGATAACATCATCATCATAAAAGGTAAAATTCAGTTCCTCTTAGCTCTGAATAATATTGGCTGTTGTTAGAATGAATGAATTAATTTATTACATGCGGCCTAGTAATAAGGCATTTGCACAGTACATACAGAAAAAAAGGTGAAATGAACGCTTAACAAGAAATACACAAAGGTACACAAAATCTACAGCGACAGCAAACGATAAGTAAACGCATAACCAGAAATACCCGATGAAAAATCTATCTCAAAATAGTAGTACGAAGTTGTACGAAAAAGTAGCATGCAGTACTAACTGATGCTACTACATGCTTTTACTTCAAGGCTACCGTGTTACTGCATACTACTGCATGCTACTACTAGTAAGACTGGATGCTACTATGGCAAGACAGGATGCTACTGGATATTACTACATAAGACTTAACTAGTCTGAGGCACATTAAATGACAGTATTCTTTGCTACTACATAGTAGGCCTATTACATGCAACTTTTTCGTACAACTACCATACAACTACGCAGGCAACAAATTTTTCATCGGGTACACAACGAAACACGAAAAGAACAATAAATTTACTGCATTAACTGGCGCAGTTAGGTCCAAGACAAAAAACTTCTCCATGATTCGATGATTGGGATGATGATGCAGAAAGAACTGGTACAGTAGTATTAGCAGCAGTCATTCCTATCGAGTGGTAATGTCTTCTCCGCAATTTACCGCCAATCAATAAACTCTTTTTCGATTTTTTCAAATCGCACACACAAAGTAATATATTTACCATGCAAACGAATTTCCGCGTAGCTTCTTATTCTTTTCCATTCTTTCTTGCTTTATAGCTCTGGACATTTTTTTATTTAGTTTTGTTATTAAAAAGAACCTGAACCTGAACCTACGTATCCACCACCAACTCAGTGACGTTAATACACAAATTACCTGATAGTTCACCTTACTTTACATCACTTAAGTAGCGTGCACACACAGTCCGAATTTCGCAGTCCGGTGCGAATTTCCTTTTCCGCTCCGGAATTTTGACGCATCGCATGCGGATTCGGTCCGATAATTTCGTTCCGATTTGAGTAGAAAATATTCTACTTTTACCGGAGCGAATTTTAAACGCATGCGAAATTGTGCCCTGAGAATTGAAAAATTAGAAGCTGTGTTTGAAGTTTCAGCTGTTTATACGACCTATTTAATGTCAGCTGCATTCATTCATTCGACAACCAATCAGCATCATCTGACTGTAGGCTAAGCCAGTGGTTCCCAACCGGTGGTACGCGTACCCTAAGGGGTACGTGTACGCGAAGGTGCCAAAATCGGTTTAATCAGAAGCTTCAAAATCTCACCTCGTTAATTTTTGATTGCACTAAGCCTAATATTACCAGCACAGGCATCAGTAGCCAAAATGTTTTTATTTGGGAGGGGGGTATTTTTATCGACTGGTTGGTAAAAAAAAGTTATTTTTACGAAAAATCACGGCGCTTCGCGCTTCGATTCCATTTTTACCGACTGGCCGACCACTTTGGGGGGAGGGTGTCCCCAACCCGTATGTGACCTTTCTGATTACAAGCCTTAGTTAAATTCAGTGAAATAACGTTGATTCCAGAACAGCTAGCCTAGTGCCATCAAATCTATTGCTGTGTAAAACAATATTGTTTCAAAAAGAATCGAAGACATTGCAAGTGATATATTGTCATTCAGGTCGCGAATTAAGCTAACGAACTGATGAAAGCACGGATGTGTCACATGAAGCTTAGATGACAGTCTTTGTCCGTTATCGAGATTCTTCTGAGAAAACATTTTGTTTTGCAAAAACCTCCAGTCAAGGACAACATGAAAAGAACTTATGACTGGATTCACAATCCAATTGTCGGAAACGTGATATTAAGCTCCAGTAAAAACAGGCTGACTGTAAAAAGAACATTAACCTTAATGACATCGAGCTGAGATTTGACAATTGTTACAAAGCAGCCTCAAGTGTATCATTGATTTTGAATATATTTCTACACATGTATGCCTTATCCTTTATAACAATAAATATTTTCTTTTTCACGTTCTGAAAAAGGGGGGGTACGCAATCTTTTCGAACCTTGAGTAGGGGTACGCGGTACGAAAAAGGTTGGGAACCACTGGGCTAAGCAGTGGATTTTTCAAACCTGGGGCCAAGTTTCACGTCTGAATTTCGTTTTATCTGAAAAACCTGTCGGGCATCGTGACGCGAATTTCCTATGCGCGTTTTCGCGTGCGGAATCTTACCGGACTGTGTGTGCACTTAGCTTTACTCTTTCATCATCTTTTTTCGTCTTTCGTGCCTTATTTTACAGAGAAAATTAACAAAAACTGGTGGATTCCAAGTGACATTATTTTTTTTAATGATTGTATATATTCAAGCTACTTTAACTCGTTAAATGTAATTGTCAGCATACTTAGTGCCAATTCGCAGCTACGAGTTGTATCAATAAGACTATCTATCTACCTGGTTTCTTTCCATATTTTCCAGCCCTAAAAACTATCGCCTATTTTCATAATTTTCAATCTGTTTTCAAACATTCACAATATTTTCAAAAAAAATCTTCTATACTACTCTATCCATAAAGCTTTTTCTATTCAAATTTATTAGGCTAATAATATCTCTTATTTTTTTACTTTTCACTCAATTTATCTATATTAACTTTATTCTTATATTGCACAGGACACGGTTGTGCCCTTCTTGGGAGCGTTATGTTTGTTGTTTCGTTTTAAAAATCTGTTGACTAAATCTAATTTAAAAAGCTAAGATATATTTCTACATTTCTAATAAAATAAATCAGTGATAAGATTCCACTATACCTCATGGTAGAAGTCTGCAGTTCCACTCCCAGAGCGTCTCTTACACCCTGTATATGCTGTTCCAGGAGTGAAATGGGATAATCCTCCTTGTCAACATCAGATAATTCCTCGGAATCTTCTTTTTCTTCGGCGAGGGCAACTTCGTTGAATGATACAATACCTAGAAACAAGGACTGGTACAATCAAACCCTTTGCTACGGGTGTGTGGAATTCAATACCTGATGGGGTAAGGGTTGCGTCTGCACTTTCAGCTTTCGAGTCACAGGCCAAGTCCTTTTCTTATCGAAAACATAATTTCCTTTCTTCTTTTTTCTTTCTTTTTTTTGGGTGGGGAGGGGGGGGGGGGGTAAGGGCGCGAAAAAAACCTTTCCTGCCATCGCCCCAATCGTGCAGCAAAAACAGCGGCCATGTCAAAATTAAAAAGTCTGTAGAAGCGTCAGTTATCTATTACAGGTTTGTTTCCTTCCCCGACGTTGACCCTGAATATTGACAGCCCGACGAGGAACCTTGCCAAGAAGGGCCGAAATATCGCTGATGAAGCATCGCAGCTGACGTATCCGTTGTATACATTGTTTGAATACAAGGGCGCTTTGTTGACGGAAGATCGTTCGTTAGTGGATTTTTTTTGTCAGTTTGTTACGTCTTTATTCTTTTTTCTCTCCTTCGTTTTTTTGATTTGTTCGTTGTTTCCCTTAAGACTATATGAATAAAGAATAAGCCCCGCCCATTGCCAGGCCTTGTGGTGTGGCCATAAAGATTTAATGTTGTTTATTTTGTTTTTTTATGAATAAAACTGAAAACTGAAACTTACGTCTCATCACTAAACTACTACACATCTATTACAGAACGACTTTTTTGCTGCAATTATTATTATTATTAAAGTTTAACTGAAAAGCCAACTGATTTTTGTATCATTTAACTTGATTTATTGCATTACTTGGGCTTGTGTTTAGGGATTTTATTTTTTATTTTTTTTTACTACTCCCTCTAGTATGACGATCAGAATATCTACGACCGTCCTGAAAACACAAAGTTCTACTATGACGAGGAAAGCTTGAATCTCAAGACAAACGCGGCTTTTCAGTGGCTAATAGTCAGCTCGCTAAAGGTGAGCTCATTGCATGAGAACTTATTTTTAGTAAATCGTTTTCGTCAATTATACAACACAGGTACAAGCGCATAAAGGTACCATAAATCCGACAGGGAAAGTCCACTATATGAAAATCGATTATTCGGAGCAATGAAGTAACACATTTTCATCGGGTCTTCAAGCCTCGCGAAGTGAATAGGTGATCTCAGCCCTTTTCAGTTACACTTTAAATAAATATAAGATAAAGTCCGGTCTTCACCTCCCGGAACTTCCTGGGGTTCCAAATTATTCTTTGACGTCTTCTGTAAATTGCATCTGGAATATGAACGGTTCCAATAGTATATCAAAATATTCCGAAAAAAGGGGCTTTTGAACTTCCAGATTTCCGGATTTTTTAAGTATCGTAGAAGAAATTAAAAAAAAATCTCGGAAAATCTGGGAACCCAGATTCCGGAAGGTGAAGACTCACCTTAATAAAAAAAAAAAAAAATGGAATCTGGGATAGTTTGATCGATTTTTTTTACTTTTTGAGACTGTGATAATACACAAATATCAGGACAAGGTTTAGGACCATCATTTTCCAGGACATGACCGAGACCGGTTAGGACTAAACAGATTCAATTCTTTCCTTATAACATCGACTTGACCTAATTCTTTAGGGAAAAAGTTTTTTCCCTACAGTGGTATTTGAAAGTAATTTGCCCGAATAAGATATATGTAGCCGGTGGAAGCTTCAGTTATTTATTACAGGTTTATTTCCTTCCCCGACGTAGACCCTGAAGATTGACAGCCTGACGAGGACCCTTGCAAAGAAGGACCGAAATATCGCTGATGAAGTATCATAGCTGACGAATCAGCTATACATTATTTGAATGTACTGACCTAATTCCCTGACCCCCCCCCCCCTTATCTCCCTCCCTTACGCACTCTTACCTTTTTCTGGCACCAGCAACCAAGCGTAGAGGTATCCAGCCGCTATACTGAAGTACAGCATGCATGCTTTCTGCTTATTCACAATCGCTAAAATTTCGTCAATAGATGTCGGGATGTTCTCGTCCAATCGGGACGCTCTGGCGCTTTCCGACAGGAACTGAGGCCCAGTCCCTTTTCTGTCCAATAGCAGGTCGACAAATGCTCTGGTCCTCGCACGCTCAGCCAATAGAAGAGCTTCGTCGGGTTTGTTTAAGCCAATCAGTACTCGCTGTGAAGAAGAGGTTATGTAAGTAAAAATGTTTATTTGTTCTTTAAAAAACATGGATAGACGAGCTGATGCTGCTTTACGGTAATCAATAAGTTAGATAAAATAGAGTTTCAAATCGTGTCAGCAACAGATAACACATTATGTTTATATACAATTTAATTGGCGTTCTCATTTTCGATCAATCATGTAATAAATAAAACAGAAGTTCAAATCTAGTATATAAACAAAGGCTAAAGAAATGAATGGTAGTCTCGTTATGTAATTTCTGTCTTGCATTATATTATATATTCATTATTATCATGTATTGTATATACTGTACGCTATTGTTCTGACATGCATTACGTCATGACGATCCTCTGCTAGTCATACTCTGCTGAGCTATTATGGAACTAAATAATGTATTTATTTATTTATTTAATGGACGAAAGGAAGCACTTTGTAAATTAGATACTCATGGTTCTGGACTCTTTATTTATTTTATCACAGCTTCGTTTTTCCTAGTTTGAGCCTGAAGAGGACCCTTGCCAAGAAGGGGCAAAACATCGCTAGACTATTTACCACAGATATCACGCTTGTCTAGGAAGTTAGTCTCTGGAAGTTAGGAAGGTTTACTGCGGTGAAATAAAGGTGCGTCAACTATAGGTTCCGCGAGAGAGGTAAAAATATACTTAAAGCACAACTGAATGCATACTTTAGTCCAAAAGTTTCTTCACACTTGTTCTCGCAATTCTTTCAGATGGTTTACTGCGACGAAATCAAAGTGCGTCAGCTATAGGTTCCGCGAGAGGTAAACAAAACCCTTAAAGCACAACTGAATGCATACTTTATTTCAAAGTTTCTTCACACTTGTTCTCGCAATTCTTTCAGAAAGTTTACTGCGATGAAATCAACGTGCGTTAACTACAGGTTCCGCGAGAGGTAACAAAAAATCTTAAAGCACAACTGAATGCATACTTTATTCCAAAAGTTTCTTCACACTTGTTCTCGCAATTCTTTCAAACAGCTGAGCGATAACACGAAGACTTCAGTGACGCGTGCGGCTGGACGCAAAATATTTTAAAACTGAGCGCACCGTGGTTTAAAAACGGGAGAACCAACCAAACAAAAACAATTCCAGAAGAGAAGACAGGCCTGAGGGCCTATCATGTCTTCCGGACGTAAAGTTTCGTAAACTCGAAGGTCGTAAAGTTTACATTGCGTGACTGGCAAAATTCGGCTCGCGCGAAAACGCGCTAAAACTTTGGTGATAGGCGAGGATATCAGAAGCTTCTAGCTCCATAAGGGAGCTGGGATAATAAAAAAGGCAGAGTAAACCAGAGGGGTCCTTTAAGCAAATAAAGCGACTCACCTGCAGAGCATGATACGCGCCCGTCTGCAGATCAAACAACGCCAACCGCTGATCCTGCCCCCTTCTGCTGTCTCTCCTAACTAGCTCTAGTAAAGCAGTCGCCTTTTCGAGATGAAATTTCGCTTTATCCAAATTATCGGTCGTCCACGCCGCGACACCCAATCGATGATGAATCTTTGCCTCATCTTCCCGCCTTCCAAGCCCTTCAACCAATTGCAGGGCTTGCTCCAAGTAAGACACTGCCTGATTGGTCCGTCCCTGCGAATGGTGAAGCCGTCCTAGGCTGAAAAGGGCGGAGCCGCGGGCTGATTTGTCATTATTTTCCACAGCAGAACTGAGGTGTTGCTCCTGATAGGTCACAGCCTCGTCCAGATTTCCAAGGAACTCGCAGCATAGTCCGATGTTTCCTAAAGCTCGGCACTGGCCTGATTGGTTTATTGTGGCTTCTGCGATTTCGAAATCAAGCTGGTGGTATTGGAGTGCGGTGGAGTTGTCACCCATTCGGTGGTAGACGCTACCAAGACCACTGGCCGCTTCTGCTTCGAGGACCCGATCGCCGAGTTCCCTACGAGAAGATGAAGAATAAAACGATATAGAGAAGCAAAGCATAGAGACAAAGTAAGGAGACAAAGAGCCTGTTACACCCTTCTCCCAATAGTAACTATTAGTTACTATTTCCGTTCCAACCTCACGAAAAGTTACTACGCTGACCGTTCCAACCTTCTCAGAAATAGTCACTAAATAGTAACTATTTGCTTACCATGCTCGGGAGCGTAGTAAGCGTGGTAACTACGGAGCTCTGTAACGTGATTGGCTGGATTACCCCGTGGAGTGATATTTCGACAAAAATAGAAAAATGCGTTCCAGCCTTGACGCCAAGAACCCTATATTCGTTACGTCATGCGTAGTAACTACGGTAATTAGGATGGAACACGCTCAAAGTAAAGAAAAAGGTTTCTGGAGCATAAGAAGAAGTTCTGTAAGCTCCATTAAACAACACAAACAAACAACAACAAAGCATAGTCGCTTTCATCCAACAATATCTCCCCCTTACAACTTAAATGGCACAAGTTGCGGCAAAGGTGCAGTTTGCACACACCAAGAAAACAAAGGAGGCTGTATCAATTTTTGTTGCTATATTTAAATAGAAGTTATCGGAGCAAGCGCTGGTGAACGGCTGAATGAGTTTCAGTAGGGACGTTCTCTATCGCTAGTGCTGCTAGTATCGCTGCTATTAGAGTGTGTCAGTTTTGTCAAGTCTTGGCGCTACTCCCTAGTGTTATTCTGATCTGACTAGGGAGTAGCGCCAAGACTTGAAAAAAGTGACACACACTCGAATAGCAGTGGCACTAGCACCACTAGCGATAGTGAACGTTCCTATTGAAACTCAATCGGTCGAGCACCAGCGCTCGCTCCAGTAACTTTCATTTATTCAAACAATGTTTACAACGGGTACGTCAGCTACGATTCTTCATCAGCGATATTTCGGCCCTTTTTGGCAAGTCCCGGTCAGGCTGTCATAATAACAGAAACGTAGAACGAGGTTATTAATAAAAATAATATTTAAGTTTTCAGTCCCTTATTAATAAAAAAACCTAAATGGGCCAAAATGCAGAAAAAAACCTTTCCTGTCATCGCCCCAATCGTCCAGCAAAAACAGCGTCCGTGTCAAAAATTAAATCACAGGACTAGTTTTTTCATTATAGTGGCATTTGAAGATAACTTACTTTAATCAGATATTTATAGTCGGTAGAAGCTTCAGTTATTTATTACAGGTTTGTTTCCTTCCCGGAAGTTGAACCAGAGGATTGACAGCCTGACGAGGACTCTTGCCAAAAAGGGCCGAAATATCGCTGATGAAGAATCGTAGCTGACGTACCCGTTGTAAACATTGTTTGAATAAATGTTTCAAAGTCAGCTTGGGCTCAAAGAATATTTAGTAACTTTCATATTCTGAAAACAGCCAAAAAAAGATACAACCTCCCTTGTTTCCTCGATGTGTGCAGACCGCATCTTAGCTTTTCTAGAAACTTCTCAACCCGCAAGTTTGTCTCGCTTTAAATGTCGCGAGCGGAGTGGGTGGCGCTATGAGTATGGCCCATTTGCGAAGCATGGAAAGCATAGGTCTTGACACTACTCCCTAGGGTTATTTTTCTCTGTAGAGGTAGGAGGGGACTGTACAAACCAATCAGACTTTCAAAGTAGTCACATCTTAGCAGGAATACTAGGGGTTACCACATTAGAGAAATAAATCACCCTCCTTACAAAAAAATCCCCAAAATAAGAAATTAGTTGCGTTTTTGCAGATACCATGGTATCTGTTACACGGTAACTGGATCTGCAATTAGTCATTTTTGCAGTTACTGTGGTATCTGATATACGGTTGCTCTGCAAAAACGACAATAGACGAAATTGTGCTTTTCGAAGTCATCACAAAAGAAAAACTGATATTCAGTCACAGTGCCAAACTTCTTTCCAACCAATTTGACAAAAACTGATGGAAGTGAAATGACTTTTTCAGATACCACGATCAGTTACCACGGTCGGACCGTGGTATCTGAATATCAGATACCACGATAACTGGCCAGATACCACGATAACTGCAAAAACGCCTTTTGACCGTGGTATCAGATACCACGATAACTGAAAAAACGACTTTAGACTGTGGTATCAGATATCATGGTATCTGCAAAAGCGCAACTATTGAAATGTGTATGTGAAAATCAGAAAAACTGAGTAATTTAGTAATGCAAACAGAAAAAAAAAATCACAAAATCTGGTTGTAAATCACCACACGTGGCAGCCCTGGAAGTATTATATCGTGCGAGGTGCCCTTTAAGGAAGTTATAGAACAGCTTACCTGGCAAAAGAAATCTGATGCTCGAGACATGAGAGTGCCTGTTCATAATTTCCCAACATTGAGTGCAGGTGTCCAAGTTCTCCGTAGGCTTGCGCTTTACACGACATCTGGTTCAAGTCGTGAGAAACTACCAGCCGCTTTTCAAAGCACACCAGAGCCAGCTGGAGGTTGCCCTGCAACTTATGCGAGTTTCCGAGACCCCTGAAACAAAAAACGTTATGCATTGTAAGTAGTGAAAGCCTTATAATAATAATAATAATTTATTTGTAACCCACTGCACAAAAACAATGTGAAGACTGTGGAGTAAAGAAGAGAAAGAAACAAATAAACAACTGAAGAAACACTAGTACAACAAATAAACACAAAAATCAACAGAACAAACGGATGAGCCCGTGATTTAGAGTAAGCCGTTTACCGTATATGCTTGTCCAGATAAATTATTATGAAGCTCTTGGAGTTTTGCCATTATATCGGGAGCTTTGTATTTTCGGATTATTTTCCGATTTCGATAAGATACAGGCAAATAAAGCAGGTATTTACGGTATTTGTAGTAACATGTACGTAGTTTGCAACTGCTAGTTAGTAGTAGTAGTAGAACAGTTTTATTGAAAATAAACATTTGTTTTCAATAGCACAACGAAAGCGGGGCTTGCGAGGCTGTGCTAAATTGTAAGAAAAAAAAAAGAGAAGAGAGAGTATGGAGAATGAGAGCATGTACCGATACCAAAGTATTCCCCAGACTCGGAGTCGGGTTCGAACCCACGATTCGTCCTTTTGGCCGAATCTGGAATCGAATCTCCTACATGTTAAGGTTCGAGTTCCAATCCCCCAGTATTGCGAATCCGCTAAAATCCTTCCTGTTTCCGTTTTCTCAATTTTTACACATTGTGCTTAGGCCATCCGATTAGTGGATGCTCTTCTATCCAAAAGAGAGACGGACAGACAGACAGACAGACGGACGGACAAACTTTACGAGGTCGTCGGTACATTTCTGTCATAGGTACATTTTTTATGACTACACAGGTACATTTTTTGGTTCATTTTTTGACCCTAGTTGGTCGTTTCTTAGTGTAAAAAAACTAACAAGTATCCCGTCCCTTACGTTTTGAGATTCAAAAAAATGATTTGGGAGTGGGGGCTTTAATGGTGGGTTTACACACTGCGTAAAATCCAAGCGTATTTTACGCACGTTTTGAGCTTGAAAAGATTTCTAGCAATACGGACGTATTTAGATACAAAACGGAATGATTTCTCAAATACGTCCGAGTTGCTAGAAATGTTTTCAAGCTCAAAGCGTGCGTAAAGTACGCTTGGATTTCAAAATACGCTCGGATTTTACGCAGTGTGTAAGTGGACCATAAGTCTTGCCGGCTCTCTGAGCGTGTTCCACCCTACTTACCGTAGTTACTACGCATGACGTCACGAATTCTGGCATTTTGCCGTCAAGGCTGAAACGATTTTTCTATTTTCCAGCAGAATATCATGCCACGGGCGAATCCAACCAATCACGTTACAAGTTAATATTAGTTACTATTTCGACAAGGTTGGAAAGGTCAGCGTAATAAATTTTTACGAGGTTGGAACGAAAATAGTAACTAATACACTATGAAAAAAATCTAGCAGTGTTTGCTACTGGGATTAATCTTGTCTCTACTGAGATAAGATTATTTCTAATTCGGATTAATCTTACGTCAGCACAGATAAGATTAATCCAAGTAGCAAATACTGCAGTTAACTTTAATCCTTACACGGAGAATCTATTTACATTCTAGTTACTATTGTTACAAGGGTGGAACACGCCCTCTGAAGCGGAGCTTCGACGCAAAATATTTGAAAACTGTGCGCGCCGTGGATGCAAAGTGAGAAAAACTAAGCAAGAGAAAAAGAGCCCAAACAAAAAATACAAATCTTCTAAATAAAAACATAGTTTTGAAGCTTCCCATGCACTTATTTTGACCGCAAACTCGGCTCGGCCGAAAAAGCGCTAGAAAGTCTGTATTACCTATATGCTCTCTCCTGATCTCTGACACTTTTTGCTTTAAGTCCGATCGCCAGATACTGTTCGTGGCACTTCACGGCATCTTCGTAATGTGACAGACTGTCATAGCAGTCGCCAAGGTTGCCGTAGGCTCGTCCCTAAAATAAAATATGATCAGTTAGTGATGATGGATGTTATGTTCAAATGTAGTTGTGTAAGGATAGTTCGTTTATGTTATGTATCATGTTTACAACGACTGTCCAGAATCGCAAACGATTGGAAACAATTGGAAAAAACTGTTTACAATCGTAAACAACTGTTTCCAGTCGTATACAACTGTTTTCAATCGTAAAAGAAACAAATGTTTACTATCGTTTTCAATTGTTTACGACTGGGAAAATGTCCCATAATACAATGACTTGAATTATTTCCATACAGGAAGATTCAAAGGAAAGGAGGAAAGGGTCAAAAGAAAGCCTATACAATATCACTGACGCAGGAGACATTTTCCGCATGCAAGAGGACTCCCCGCTTTCACCTCAGTAAGAAATTACTCCCAAAAATATGCCTGTATCCACTTAAAGAGTCACGCAATGTCTGTTTCGATTGACAGAATTACTTTAAGGCGGATCAAATCTAGTCTGTCATTATTTAGACATCGGCGTTCTGACGACAGAGACATCGAGGGTCAATTAAAGAATTAATTTGACAGAATGATGTCACGAGGGTATTATAATGACTATAATAACAAAACAATGGAAAAAAATAGGCCGTCGTCCACTGCATAATTCGTATCAAAACTGTCCATCCTTGTTTTTATATCGTCTGAAGATCGCAGTATATTCTGGGAGTTTCATTTCAGTTTGAATGAACCCGGTACGCTTGACATGAGTTGCGTTTTTGCAGATACCATGGTATCTGTTTCCACGGTAACTGAATCTGCAATTAGTCGTTTTTACAGTTACCGTGGTATCTGATACACGGTTGCTCTGCAAAAAAAACTATTGCTGAAATCGCAATTTTCGAAGTCACCTCAAAAGAAAAACTGATAACCAGTTACATCACTAAGTGAACTTCTTGCTGACCAATTTGAAAAAAATTCGATGAAGGTGAGATGATTTTTCACATACAATATAACTGCAAAAACACGTTTTGATCGTGGTATCAGATACCACGATAACTGCGAAAAAGACCTTCAGCCGTGTAATCAGATATCATGGTATCTGCAAAAACGCAACTATAGTAAAATAACGGAGTACAGAAAAGAAAAAGAGAGAACACATGTACTCTTTCGATACAAGCTGACTGGGAAAAATATCAAATAATGACTCAAAAAGGAAAAAGTCAGCTACGTTGATAATCAGCAATATATCGGCCCTTTTTGGCAAGGGTCCTCTTCATAGTGTTGCTGGAAGAAAAGGACCTGCAATTCCTTACTGCGGTACTCAACTTACGATTACAGAATGAGGCACCTTAAATTACCATCATTGGAGTTCCACCGGGATCGTAACGATATTCTGAACACATACAGAATCCTCCACTCGGTAGATAATTTGAAAACATTTTTGTTGCAAAAAAGTTGGCAAAGAAATTATAAAATTATCAGTAAGTACTCGCTACCGGATCGTCTGATTTCTTTTTTTCAAACCGATTTTTAGAGTCGTTGAGTAAAAAAACAACGACATATCCGCCTTTAGATAACTATGTATTTTGCATTCCAGAGTTTCAATCCTTCATGGGATTTTATCTCTCCGAACTCGGATTAAAAATCTCCGAATACCAGAAGTCCAATAGAGTGCAGTGACGCTTTCACTCGGAGGCTCCGGCATGGCTGGCATCATCTTAAGGTGTGTCTTCACCTTCCGGAATCTGGGTTCCCAGATTTTCGAAGATTTTTTTTTACTTTCTTCTGCGATACTTAAAAAATCCGGAAATCTGGAAGTTCAAAAGCCCCTTTTTTCCGGAGTATTTTGATATACTTTTGGACTCGTTCATATTCCAGAAGCAATTTGTAGAAGACGTCAAAGAATAATCTGGAAGCACAGGTTCGCCTCTGGGCATTGAAGATTCTATTTTTTTTTTAATAAACCCTTATTCATTCATTCAATTCATTCCGAAAGTTCCGGGAGGTGAAGACCGGACTTTACCTTATCCAATATTGCCATAGGGCTATTAATCTGGTCCAGAGTTGACAGTTGGCTCTCAAAGAAGGCCACAGCATCTTCAAAATGCCCCATGTTCATCCTTGCAATTCCGAGGTTTCCATACGCCTGTGATTCCGCGTTGACGTCATGCAATTCTCGCGCCTTTTCTAGTTGTTCTTCATAGCACCTGACAGCGTGCGTGTAGTTTCCTAAAGCCATGTGAACCGCCGCTAGATGGCCGTGGGCTCGGCATTCACCTTTCGCATCCGATATTTCTTGTCGCATGGTCAATTCCTAGAAACAAATAAAATAATGACAAAAAAAAAATCCAAATTAGAAAATACTTAACTGAAAAAGCCAAAACTTTTAAGAAATCTTGTTTCTGTTAAACCGCGTTCACAAGCATGTCTAGCCAAGCACAGGTGCCTAGGCATGTGCTCAGGCGTACCAGGCACCGAGTTCTAAAGCCTGGAACTCCGTGCCTGGCCCAAAATCTGTGCCTAGGCATGGGTGTGAATGGTGATGTTAGACACGTGCTAAGACATCTGTGCTTGGCTAGGCATGCTTGTGAACGGGGCTTTGCCGAATTTGATACAATTCGAGAATCAGTTCAGTTCAGTTTATTCATAAAAATAAAAAACACCATTAACTGTTTATGGCCCCACCATAAGGCCTAACATAAGGCCTGGCAATGGGCGGGGCTTATAAACAATGGGCGGGGCTTATATCGGCGGGGCTAATTTCGCTATTCCCTCAGAACACTGACACTAATGGCTACGGATTTGTACCTGATCACAAAACGTAAATTTACCTAATTTTTCTTAAGCAAAGTCCTGCTTAGAAATATTTAAGTTTAACTACAAATGGTCGGGCACGAGGACCAGAATCGCAAATTGTCCAAACCAAAGCCCGTTAGACATTCTTTCGGCGTGCAGACTGTCCAACAAAAACATCCAAAATTTTCAGATTGATTTTCGTGATATCGATGTTTATAGACAATTTTTCCCGACTTAACTATTTAAAAAAAAAAAAAAAACGAGACTGTAGGGGGCTCCTATACTCCTTAGAAAAATTAAATTATTATATTTATCTTTACCTGAGTGTAATATCCGAGCGCCTTGTCGAAGCACTTCAGTTGCCTATTCGCAGCCCCTAAAGAACCATACGCTGAGGCTTCCATCGATTTTTCCCGCACTTGTCTGGCAAGAAGTAACTGTTTCTGGAACACGCTTATTGCTTCTTCGTAACTCCCTTGTTTCACGAAAACATCTCCAAGGTTTCCAAGTGCTCGAAACTTGCTCGGTCCATGTTTGGTCATGTGTGCAATGGCTGGAAAAAAGAATAACCTTATTTCCACTCCACTCCGCTCCACCTTCTTCAGATTATCTAAATATCTCCCATCTTGGTCAGAACTATAAAAAAAAATGTTGCAGTATTTGCTACTGGGAATAATCTTGTCTCTAAAAAGATAAGCATATCTCTAATTCGGATTAATCTTGTCTCAATAGAGATAAGATTAATCCCAGTAGCAAATACCGCAGTTAACTTTAATCCTTAGCCTACTTAGAGAAACTTTTTACAGTGAAGAAGTACCAAAACTATGAAATTGTATAACACAAGAGACCCTGAGCTTGCTATTGCTAACCTGATTAACAAGTACAACTCAAAAATCCAGTCCCACCCCTTGAGCAAAATTTTCAGTCCAAGTGTGCATGTATGTAATCGTGTTTAGTTGTCAATCAGAGAGTTTTTCAGTTTTTTTTTTCCTTATGTGTTTTCCTTGTGTTATGTTTTTCTTTGGTTTTGCTTTTCTTTTCTTTTTTGGACTCCGTCCTTTTTCTTTTTGAAATGACGGGTGATAAGTAAATAAATAAACAAAAAAATTCTCTTTGTACTCCGAACTTTATCTTTGTTGAAAAGACGGGTGATTAGCAAATAAGATACAAGCCATTGAAAATGGTTACATATGTATTCCCCTCCAATAGGATGGTCTTGGTATGATGTTTCAGCATATTTATGTCACTTTCTGTTCTTAGTTTCGGACATTCCGACAATTTTGCTGGCATTACTGAACAGTACCTCAAAAAGAACTCACAAAAGCCGTGGCGGAGTACATTAGGCGATATCACAGTTGTTTGAACCGATCCTGTCAACCCTTTGGACACCCCCTATCCTTGGTCGTTAGCCAGAGCGATAAGAATTCTAAGAGACCAACGATCTTTCTACTTTTATGAAGCGGAATTTGAGCACTCCAAGAGCACATGTAGACCGGACTGACACTAGCCTCGACCGATTGCCAACCAGTGATGATATTCTGGTGTTCTTGAGTCTTTATTATTTTCATGAAATTTTCTCATATCTTTTTCTTCCCGTTTCTGCCTACGACGTTGCTAAGTACCCCAAAATTTGCTCTGTCCAAAATTTTACTTGTAGCCCATCATAAAGCAGCACACTAAGAAAACGTTAGCTGCGTTCGTTTTCGTCGTTCGGTTCACCGTTTTGCTATAAGCGTTTTCATTATAACGTCGTTCGTGAACGGCGTAGGACTGCCGAGAAAAACGGGGTTTCTTTGTTCGGTTGAACCGCCGTTTCATTCGTCGTTCCTAAAACGACGAACGGAGGCGGTAAGTCAGTTTCACCATCTTGGTGCAGTAATTAGGCGCGAATTTTCAAAATTCTCGGCGAAATAAATTAAACTTGTAAACTAAGATTAAAAACAGTGGGCCTGCTGTACTAAAATCCATTTTTGTACTTTATTATAGCTGCTGTTGTAAATATTAAGTTAGTTCGACTATTAACATTTTCGTATCAACTGAAACGACGTTTATAGAACGGCTCAATGAAAACACTAATATGACAAAACTTAAACGACGTTTTTGGTACCGACAACGACGCATGACGAAAACGAACGCGGCTATTATCACGACCATCATATTACAGGAGATTATGTTTAAACACTGGGTCACATTTTCGTTAAAACTTTGTTTAGCTGTTAGACCGCTGTTGAGGCTTCTGTTAATTTTTAAGTGATGGAAATTTTGTTGTTTTGGTTCACGAAGGACCGTAACATACACAAATATATATGTATTGATAAATAAACATAGTTGTTTACAAGTACTTATATGCATATATTTTATTTATAACACGCCAGATACACAAGGTGGTAGCGGAGTAAAGAGAAGAACGAAAAACAAGACAAGATAAATAACAGATAAACACACAAAATTTAGATCTAATTTCTAATTGGGCCTGAAAAAATTCATGAAAAAACATCGTGTACTCGATTACCAGGATGACGAGTATGTTTATACAGAGGCGTCATTTCGCCGAAGCCTGGGGGGGGGGGGGGGGGACGGCGTCCTCCCCGGCCCGCTCAGCATTTTTTACGTATATCTCACATAGGGGACACCGAAAATAATTAAGTGATTAACATTATATGAATGGACATTAGACAATATGTTCAGAAAGACTTACGTAAAAAAAAATATTTTGTATAAAGAGTAAATACATATTCGGTTTTGCGACATAGTTTTTCACGGGTGGCTCTGGACCCCCATGGAAGCCAGAGGGCAGTTGCCCCCTACCCCCCTAATTAGGCCCCTGTGTTTATAGAGTGAAACTAGATCACTGCGCGGAACACAAAATTTAGATATAATTTCTAACTAGGCCTGAAAAATTCATGAAAAACATCATGTACTCGATGATCAGGATGACGAGTATTATAACAGAGGCGTAATTTCGCCGAAGGGGACACCGAAAATAATTAAGTGATTAACAGTATATAAATGGATATTAGACGATAAATTGAGAAAGACTTACGTAAAAAAAAATATTTTGTATAAAGAGTATATACACATTCGGTTTTACGACATGGGTAGTCTCATTATTTTTTTTTCACTCGAAGCTCCCAGTGTAGGTTGTCGTCAATACTTACTAGCGCTTTGTCCAAAATAACTGAGAGATCGGTGAACAACAGACCTTTCTCGCATTACATTTTAATTCCACTTAGAATTCAAAAAGCGAGCCGCACCTCTAATTACGAATGTCATAAAAACCCGACACCTGCTATTATTACGGCAGATTATCCAAGAGCAGGGAAATTAGTTGTACCGGAGCCGGACATTGGGTTTGCATGGAAAGCCAGCTACTGGTTAATTGATACTTGGGATAATAAGCATGACGAGATACGAGAAAAAGAAGAAATCTTTCTTCCGGGCCACCAAAGATGAAAGTAATTGGTCCAAGACTCGTTTTTTAAGCATAGATAATTAGATGTTTTGTAGGATCGTTACAAGTAACACAAAGGAGATTAATGTCCGCAAAATGCGTAGTAGAGACACTCCGGAAGTTAATCCGAAACATTCTAGGGTTTGCAATATCTTGAAGAAAAAAACATACAGGTCCCAAGTCCAAGCCAAGTATCGGTATGACCGTGGGATCATTTCGTCGAGTGACTCGGCAAGCACCTCGATTGGACAAGCTCAAATAGATCTTAACATGCATGTCAGCTCAGTCTACCACAAACCCCTGATTTTGGGAAAGCCTATGCCAAACACTGGGTATATCTAGCATTTGGTATACCCTATGCCTAACACTGGAAACACTATGGTGCACTATGGCAAATGCTGGATACCGGGACCCAGTAAATTACTGATGATTTAAATGAAGCTCAGAATCAACCAACCAAATCCATTTATATTGAGGTAGGTCATGAACTAACAGCTAACAACTAACAGCATGGTACTAACAGCTATCCAGCGTTTGGCATAGGGTATCCAGTCTTAGGCATAGGCTGTGCCAAACGCTAGATATACCGAGCATCCGGCATAGGGTATCCAAAAATCAGGGGTTTGTGGTTGACTGTGTCAGCTGGAATATAGATAAAAAAAAAGCTAAATATATTCTACAGAATCAATTTCTTTCATTTATTTTAATTAAATTTGGCGCTAAGCCTTTAGCCTGTCGCCATGATATTAAAACAATGGCTAAAAACGGAAAGTCAGCTTTGAAATGACCCAAACCTGGGCTAGTCTTTCGGCTATTTGACAGCATGACAGTAAAATCATCAGTGCGTAAAGACAATCGATCGTTCCTAAAAAGATACGACTCTATAAAAGGGGATCGTAAAATATTCCCAAAATCTGCACAAGAATGCCACCGAGCGAACTCTCAAAGAACAAGAAGAATTGAAGACAAGAAAGTTCATTTTGTTGTTTAAATATTCACGTTTTTCTTCGAAATGAAAACCGTTTATGACTATATGTTTCTGATTCCACAGCTATGTATGGATGTATCTATATCTTTACTACCTGATTAAAATCAAATTCTCTGTGGTTTCGTGGGCGATGCTTACACATCAATTTTGGGATGTTAAACTCACTCTGATAGAAATACAACTTGTAATAATACCCTTGCAGGAATCATTTACTTTTTTAGCTTCCTACTTCAGTACTTAGATGTCTATTTCCAGTCACTGGCACGATTTGATATATCCACATACATTGACTTCCGATGGCCCAGTTTATGGATAAAGATCAAATCTGATCACTTATTGTTTCATTTAAATGCCTACTTCAACGTTCGTACACCACAGCTATTCGCTCCGGAACTTAAACGAGAATTTAACTAATTTTATTGGGTTGTATTTTTGGTGGTTGGTTAGTTTGTATTTGAATTAACTAAAATAAATTACACTGTCAGAAGTTTCATACTAGATAACACTAGGATGCGCGGTTTAATGCTCATTGAAAACACTTAAAGAAAAATAAATAATAATTCAAGAACAGATTAAAGGTAATGTCGCGGTTGAATGGTTTGTCGCGGTTAATCCCAACTCATCTTGGTCGTTTGAATCTAGGAACTGGATGTATTATGATTTATGTATAACTTGTGAGTTGATGTTCTTATAGTTTGTAGTAGAAGAAAATGTCCGCCATTTGGCCTCGAGCCTTCTCTCTGCCAAATTGGCTCTTTATGTTGAATTTAATTTGAAATAAACAGAACTTGAACTTGAACTCGACAGACACTGTGTAACAGATAACACTTGGGATGTTATCTGTTGTGTCTGAGAACGTTATGCATGAAACGTTATGCATAATAAGCTTCGCTAGAAAGAGCTAAAAAACAGCCAAAAAGCATCTACTGACTTTATTCTTTCTCGTCATGATGTGGGAAAACTCAGCAGATGCTTTTTGGCGGTTTTCTGATGGTAATGCTTATTATGCATAACATTTTGAAACACAACAGACAACACGCGAAGTGTTATCTGTCACGCATTATCTGTTGAAACCGCGCATCCTTGTGTTATCTGTTATGAAACTTCTGTCAGTGTAATGGAAGGAATTACACGCCTCGCGGAGCTGGGTGATAGACTGACGGGTGGTGGGCAAAGGGGTTACAGACTCCACAATTAAAAACTTCAAAACGAATGTTTGTGCAGCTGTGCCGTTATTTATGATAATTCGCTGGAAGAAAAGCTGATCGTAAAACATGGGAGTAGATTTGTCTTGGCGTAAAAACGGTGTACTTTGGGGCTGTCTTTAAAATCCAATCATCGTTTCGCCCGCAAAAGATTTCCAATTTCATCCAAGAATTTGTGTGCAAAAACGAAGCCCCATAAAACATGCCACTATCCACCCCAAAAATAATCACACTGTCCTGCCATTTGTTCGCCAAAATGATCAGTGTCCAGCTGACAACACTTCATTCCGACGTCCAAAATTTCCTACGTAATTTCGTAAATCGTACTGTGCTGTTCCGCGAAGAAGAGTCATAAAAAAAATCGTAAAAGTTAACGCTATGCACCTCGCAATCTGCAAACAAGATTTTTATGAATGATGGGATTGTGAGAAGGCCTAAACCAGGGGATACTCGCTCTCAGCTATTATTTGTCAAACTGAACCCCACGAACGGGAAAGTATCCAGGCTCGCTATACAAACATGTATTATAATATAAATATACACTGTAAAAACTTTCTCCGAGTCAGGATTAAAGTTAACTGCAGTATTTGCTACTGGGATTAAGCTCATCTCTACTGGGATAAGATTAATCCGAATTAGAGATAATATATTCTTTGAGCCCAAGCTGACATTTATTCATTCGTACAGCGAATCTCAGAGTACAGGTTTGTTTCCTGTAAACAAACCTGTAAAGATTACAGGTTTGTTTCCTTCCCCGAAGTTGAACCAGAGGATTGACAGCCTGACGAGGACCCTTGCCAAAAAGAGCCGAAATATCGCTGATGAAGAATCGTAGCTGACGTACCCGTTGTAAACATTGTTTGAATAAATTAGAGATAATATTATCTCAGTCGAGACAAGATCAATCCCAGTAGCAACTACTGCAAGATTTGTGTCTACAGTGTATACATAGATAACGATTTAAAACACCAGGCCATCACCGGTCTTGACGATCCTACGTTATCCTACTCTGTCAGAAGTTTCATAACAGACAGATAATACAAGGATGCGCAGTTTCAACAGACAACAACTCAACAGACAACATTTGGGATGTAATCTATTGTGGTTTTGAAAACATTATGCATGAATTGTTATGCATAACAAGCATTGCCGAAGAGCCGAAAAATGCCGAAAAGAGGAGAACTTAATAGTTATTACTTAGGTAAAATTAATAGGTAGCCTACTTGAGGCGACAAATACCAATATATCCCGATGAAAAATCTGTAGCCTGCGTAGTTGTACGAAAAAGTTGCATGAATACTATGTAATAGCAAAGAATACTATAATTTAATGTGCATCAGACTGGTCCGATCTTAAGTAGTAGTATCCAGTAGCATCCTGTCTTGACATAGTAGCATCCAGTCTTGCTAATAGTAGCATGCAGTAGTATGCAGTAACACGGTAGCCTTGAAGTAGAAGCATGTAGTAGCATCAGTTAGTACTGCATGCTACTCTTTCGTACCACTTCGTACCACTTCGTACTACTATTCTGAGATAAATTTTTCATCGGGATATTTGAAGTACATTCTGCTTAGACCACATCGACTTGCGTACTGAACTGCTGCTTTTGCAGCATTTATCCAACACTTAAAAGACTACACTTGCGTTTTCGCTGATACCATGGTATCTATTACCACGGTAACTGGATCTGCAATTAGTCGTTTTTGCAGTTATCGTGGTATCTTGTAACACGGTGCTCTGCAAAAACGACTATTGCCGAAATTGCACTTTTCGAAGTCATCCCAAAAGAAAAACAGATATCCAGTTACATCACTAAGTGCTAAACTTCTTTCTCACCAATCTGACAAAATTTGATGAAAGTGAGATGACTTTTCAGATACCATGACCAGTTACCACAGTTGGACCGTAGTATCTGAATATCTGATACCACGATAACTGGCCAGATACCACGATAACTGCAAAAACGCATTTTGATAGTGGTATCAGATACCACGATAACTGCAAAAACGACTTTAGACCGTGGTAACAGATACCATGGTATCAGCAAAAACGCAACTTATGTTGCGAAATACAATGTTCTCTCAACGTGCAGTAGGCAACTTAGTACTACAAGTACATTTGCTGTCAGGTACCCCAAACTTGAAACTTCAATACTAATTCTGGAAGTACTTGATACTTAAAGGACCCCTCTTGCTTATTCTGCCTTTTATAATATACTTGGCTCCCATATGGAATTATAAGCTTCTAAAATCCCCACCTTTCTCCATTGTTTCGTTTCGTAACTATGAATTTTTAGCGCTTTTTCAGCCTTGCCGAGTTTTCCCTTCACCCAACGAAAAGTTTGGCGGAATCTTCAACGTTCGATGACAACTCTTTCACACATAAGGATATGATAATCTCTGTTTATTACTTCTTTCATTTGCTTAGTTTTCCCACTTTTTAACCAAGGCACGTTCAGTTTTCAAATGTTTTGCGCCTAGCCGCCGCGTCGGAGAGCAGGAAGGCTGGATGTAGTCGACAAGCGCTAACAAGAGAATCGCTAGTTTTAGGTGGAAAGTAATAGTATTAAACGTTTTTTTCTGGTGCATTTCATAGATCATTTCTAGTAAGAGTTGTGCTTTAAATACAAATTTGGAGTGCTTGCCCCAACACTGACTACTGTACACCCTTATTTTGATACTCGGACCCCTCAGACTGCGTCGGCTTTAACTATAGGGATCTTGAAAGCTTCGTCAGCGAATCAGGAATGTGCATTACAGCCTAACTGTAATCAAGTCTTCGTGATTGAACAATATATATCAATCTTAGAGAGATCATTAACTGAGGTATTGCCAGAAGATTACACGTCTAGCAAAGTTCTTGAATATTTTTTTGTAACACAATGTTTTACAGCAAGAGGGGGTTCCCCGATAACTTCCAAACTGGAAATTTTCTTTCAGAGAATACCTTCTGTGAACATAACGAATCATCCAGTGAATAAGACAGTAGTGGTACACTGTAAAAAGTTTCTCCGAGTAAGGATTAAAGTTAGCTGTCATTTTTGGTACTGAGATTAATCTTATCTCTACTGGAATAAGATTAATCCAAATTAGAAATAATCTTATCTCAGTAGAGACAAGATTATCCCTGGAGCAAATACTGCAAGATTTTTTTTTTTTACAGTGTATGCTTCTCTGAACAGTTACCAAAATTTGGACAGTTCACTTCTGAACTAAATGGTAGAATGTAGAGCCAAAATACCTATTCAGGTGTTGGCAGGGGCCTTTAATTAGCTACTCTTTCCTAACTACACTTTCAGAAGCTTCATAATAGATAACACAAGGATGCGCAGTTTCCGCAGACATCACTTGGGATTTAGCAGTCGTAATTCTGAAAACGTTATAAATTGAGTGTTATGTATAACAGGCATTGCCAAGAAGAGCCAGCTGGCTTTTCCGATACAATAATGATAGTAATAATTTATTGAGGCCCGCTATACAACAAGTGAAAGAGCGGAGTATTAGAAAAAAGAAAAGAAAAATGAACTACACACAAAGAAAACGAACTCCACGGGAAGACCAGAGTTAACTAGGAGCAATCGCATGAAAACAACTGGGAATGTGTATCGAAAATAGGCGAAAATACTCTTTCAAAAAAATTTGGAGCTAAGATAATGTGTTGTCCCCAGATGGCCCATCTATTCCCCCCTCCCCTTCAGTCTTCCGTGCGTCGGTCCGAGAGGAATACTGGCAATCCGTTTTCTCCATATCCTGCTAATTCTTCTGCCCAATTTTTACGAAGTTTCATACCATCGTTTATATCTGGTCATAGCTTGTAAGTGTATTAGTTAATTTATTTCGCGTCTGTGTATTTTGTAAATTTGTATTCCTCTTCTAGCTTTTAGCTGTTTGGATTAAACTTGATTGATTGATTGAAAAAATAAAAATAAAAATAGGTTACGAGAACTGGAATAGTTTCAGTTCAACTTAGTATATTTTGTTTTAGCGTATTGAGATTGTGTGTGTGTGTGTGTATGGGAGGAGGGGGGGGGGGGGTAGCTGTTACCCACTATCATCGTAATGGACGGGTGCAAGCACGCCCCGATGAAAAATTTGTAGCCTGCGTAGTAGTATGGTAGTAGTACGAAAAAGTTGCATATAATACTATGTAATAGCAAAGAATACTATCATTTAATGTGCCTCAGACTGGTCCAATCTTATGTAGTAGTACGTAGTAGCATCCTGTCTTGCCATAGTAGCATCCCGTCTTGCTAAAAGTAGCATATAGTAGTATGCAGTAACACGGTAGCCTTGAAGTAGAAGCATGTAGTGTCATCATTAGTACTGCATGCTACTATTTCGTACTACTTCATAGTACTATTTGAGATAGATTTTTCATCGGGGCGCGTTACAGAAACAAATAAAAAAAAATTTGTGACAGTACGATAGGAATCATGGCAAACGGCAGTATCCTACAGCCTATACACTACATAATGCGAAAACTCTGGGTCTAAGTGTCTACGATATTATTAATTATCGAGACATAGTTCTACGTTTCCAAGTCAATTTTTTTTTGAAAACTGATGATCGTCTTACTCATCATAGATACAACGCTGTTGGATTTCTAGTCATCTCAATGGGCTAACCTGACGGGAAAAAACACAAAACAAAGTTGGCAAGAAAATGAACACTACTTACTCAGGAAATATTTCTGGCAATCCAGGGCGGTCTCTGTGTTGCCTAAGGCGAGATGTGCCAGTCCGAGGTTGCAGTAAGCGCGACCCATGCTCACTTTGTCCTGAAGGTCCTTAGCAAGTGCTAGATCCTGATCGTAGTATCGTATGGCTTCTTTATAGTTCTGAAGGCAGTAGTGGGCATAGCCTAAAACAATTTGTATTTATTTCCGCGATAACCGGCGAGTAAATTATAAAATAAAAACACAAGACGATGCACATATCAATCACATTTCGTAAGTGGAGGGATCAGAGGCGTTACTAGCCAAAATGTTTGGGGGGGGGGGGCAAGGAATTTACCGAATGGCTGGTAATTTTTACCGACTGTTTTGCCGAAAAGCGACTGTTTTCAAGAAAAAACGAAATTTTCGAAAAAATCGACTGATTTTCAGAAAAAACGACTGTTTTGACGAAAAATCGACTGTTTTACTGAAAAAAAAATCAACTGTTCTGGTGAAAAATCGCGGTTCTGAAGACAGTAGTGGACATAGCCTAAACCAATTATTGTTTGATTTATTTCCGCGATAACAGGCGATTAAATTACAAAATACAAATACAAGACGATGCACATATCAATCACGTTTTTCGATTTTTAACCTCGGCGTGCACAGTTTTCAAATATTCTGCGTCAAACCCCTGCTAACGAGAAAATCGCCAATTTCAAGGGGCCAGTATTTGGTATTTCCAAAAAGCGATCTGAACCATTTAATTGTGAAATTAATATTTCTAGAAAGATTTGTGCTTTGAAGGACTGCTTCTTATCCACAATCAATCAGCATGCAAACGATGCTACTACATTTACGCACTTGTTTTGTTTTTTTCTTTCTTGGTCTTGTTTTTATCTTGTTCGTTTCTTTTCATTTTTTTACTCTGTGAATCGCAGTGGGCAATTCAGAAACGAAAAGCGGAAAGATCCTCTGTACAGAGCTGTTTTTTTTTCTTAAATCAAAATTGTTTCTTAACCCATCTACATATTAACGTAAGACACACCAGGGTGTGACGTTGTTTAAGTGAGAACTGAGGCAACAAAAGTTCATTTTCTACATGTAGGCAGGTGGCTTCAGGAAGTAATATTACTACTCGGGCTTTTTCGATCTTTTTCGTTTGATACTATCTCGGTTGATTTATCACGTGCTAACTGAGGGGTTGGCCACTCTCGATTTTAGTGCAGAGCAAGTGCCGGTGCCACGGTGCCCGGCACTGGTCGGCAGAATCGCCTAATCTTGTTGAAGCACACCTCGCACTATTTACTGTTTATGTTCCAATATTCAAGTGAATACTGTAAAGCTAGGCTCTGCTTTTTTAAAAATATCCACGGCCTTGCCTCTTTTAACCCTTTCCCCAGGCCCACACCGACTTCTAGCAAGATCTCGGCAAAATTCAGAAAATCGGTTTTATGCATCAGTAGCATGATACGCGAACACTCTTCCGGAGCAGAGCAAAATAACACTAGGGAGTAACGTCAAGACCTATACTTTCCTTGCTTCACAAACTCATAGCGCCGCCCACTGACCTTGCAGCATTTAAAGCAAGACAGACTTGCGGGTTTCGAAATTTCTAGTAAGGCCAAGATGCGGTCTGCAAACATCGAGGAAATAGGGGAGAGTGTATCTTTTTTTGTCTGTGTTCAGAATATGAATTTACTGGAGCCAGCGCTGGTGCACGACTAGTTGAGTTTCAGTAGGGACGTTCACTATCGCTAGTGGTGGTAGTGTCGCTGCTGTTCGAGTGTGTGTCACTTTTTTCAAGTTTTGGCGCTATTCCATAGAGTTATTCTACTCTGGTCCGGAGCCTAGTGCGCATGGAAACCAGTGGATCGCGGCAAGTGCAATGAGAGTGAGGTGTTGTTAGCAGGTTCAGAATGTAATCTAGGAAATCTGGATCTCGGGTTTAAGAACTACTGAATGATGTTATGGAAGTAGGTTAGATTGGCATTATACGTACGACAGGTCCTTTAAAGGACCCCTCGTACAATTTACTCTTCAACTTCCAGTATTTTCAAATATTTGACTACTTCAAAACTAGCTTGGACTTTCAACACATAACCCGCGGTTTTGGCTGTTTTAAGTCTTTTCCGAGACCCGTTGACTTACAGCGAAAACAGAGAAACAATTTACATAACCGGTTTTTCGGACGGAAAAGCTCCTCGTAGACAAACGCCGACAGCGTGATACACATCGAAGGTAGCAAGTGAGAAAATCAGCGTGGCTCTGTTAGAGGAGTTAGAATGCACAGTGCGAAATTGGGATCTCTGGGTTTAAAAAAGTATGGAGCGATTATAGAAGTAGGTTGGATAAGTACTATAGGTAAGACAGGTCCTTTAAGAGATGCTTGATAAAAATAAATAATTCTGAACTGGATGAAATATGTACGGACAGCGGCTCGTTACGAGACGACTGGCGATCTGGAGGTGCAGGACGAACTAAGGTAAGGCGTAACTTACCCAAGAAATGGCAGGCCTTTGCTTCCCCTTCTATATCTTGCAGTTCTTGTGACAGCATCAGGTAATTTTCGTAGAAAGAAATCGCTTGGGCGAAGTCCCCCCGTGAACTGTGGCAGTTTCCGAGGTTGAGGAGGGCACACGCTTCACCTGCCGTATCCTTTAACAAAAAAAAAAAAATAGTAAAGGTCACATTCAGACAGAAAAAAAAGTCTTACGTACTCCCTTACACCGTGATCTTTACGACCATGACGAGAACGTAGTTCTTCAGTCAATCAAACAATCAATCAAGACTAATATCCAAATAGCTTAAAGCAAGAAGAGGAATAAAATATTTACGAAATACACAGACACGAAGCAAAATAACTAATACACTTACAAGAAATGACCAGAAATAAATGATGGGATGAAACTACGTAAAAACTGGGCAGAAGAACTAGCAGGATATGGAGATAACTGATTGCCAGTATTCCTCTCGGACCGACGCACGGAAGATGGGAGGGGAGGGGGAAATAGATGAGCCATCTGGGGACAACACATTATCTTTGCTCCAAATTTTTTTAAAAGAGTATTTCTGCGGTCAGTTACTTCAGGAACGTCAAGTTTAATGACAGCCTCTTCATATGAAATATCATGATCACACAGAATGATTCTCACTGCTCTCTTTTGGACATTTTCCAGGCGACCGAAGAGCTGTGCAGAAAAAGAAGAATGCCAAACCTTTGAAGCATATTTTAAATGAGAACGGATATAAGTTCGAGTAATGCCCGATGAAAAATTTATCTCAAAATAGTACTATGAAGTAGTACGAAAAAGTTGCATGCAGTACTAACGATGCTACTACATGCTTCTGCTTCAATGCTAGCGTGTTACTGCATACTACTATATGGTACTATTAGCAAGACTGGATGTTACTATGGCAAGACAGATGCTACTGGATACTACTACATAAGATTGGACCAGTCTGCGGCACATTAAATGATAGTATTCTTTGCTTTTACATAGATGCAACGTTTTCGTACTACTACCATACTACTACGCAGGCTACAAATTTTTCATCGGGTGAGGACGGATATAAGTTCTTCGTGACGTAAAAGTATTTCCCAAATCCGGAGTTGAAATTTGTGCAGCTTAAATATAAAAAGAAGAATGCCAAACCTTTGAAGCATATTTTAAATGAGAACGGATATAAGTTCGAGTAAAGAGGACGGATATCAGTTCTTCGTGACATAAAAGTATTTCCCAAATCCGGAGTTGAAATTTGTGCAGCTTAAAGCTTAATTGAAAACTTATTTTCGTGTCATTTGGTTGAACATACTTAATTATTTTGACTTTGTTAAAGCGATTTTCTTATTTCACTATATGCTTTAGTATTGACGTTCAGAATTTCCACGGCCGTCCCCACAGCGCAAAGTTCTACTACGACCCGGAAAATTTGAATCTCAACACAAACGCGGCTTCAATGATGGCCATTGGTGCGGTTGGTGAACACTGTTGCTCAAATATATACGGACGAATAACATGCACTTCTTCTTCACTTTCGCCACCCAATCAATTTCATTTTCCTGAATGACAATCTGCCATTTTATTTTTATTTTTCCTAAACCGTTTTCGTCAAGCATACAAAAAAAGGTACGAGCGCATAGAGGTACCAGAAACCCGACAGGGAAAGCCTACTATGTGATATCGATTTTTCGTGAAAAGCGGAGCAACGAAGTAACGCATTTTCATCGGCTCTCCAGGCCTATTTAAGTGAAGAAGGGATGAGTAACTAGTTTGTCCTATGACAGGCCTTTTCGGTTAAACTTTAAGAAACAGTGAAAAATGACATGCGCTGTTTGGGCCCAGTTGTACACGATTTTTGGTAGGGACGACGAAACTTAGATTAATGCTTGAATCGTGAACAAAGAACTTTTCCGTTATTGTGTGTTGTGACATTATTTTGAAAATAAAGCAGGTGCATCGCATAGAAATGGCATTGTTGTTTCTGTTACTTTTAAATAACCGTTGCTTGGTGTTAAGATTTTGCAGACAAAAAGGTACAGTTGTGTTTGAATTAGCCGTTTCTATGATTGGTGATGGTCTCCCTACCACTTTCCGCAATATTAATACAATAGTTGAATATGGAATGAGCTAAGTGTGCTTTGTATGCGAAAATCAAATGCAAATGGTAGTGTTCTTTTCGCTTCAAGCGACAACTTCGTACAGATAGCTGCACGTAGAGAAACGAAGAGACCCATCAATCTAAATATTTTTACAGTCTGTATGGATGCGCCGTAAACCCGGCGACTACAACTTAATTCCATAAAATTAGTCTGACAACCGGTGCCCTCTATAATTTCTTCAAAGAACTGAGAGCACACATAAACCCGAATTTGGAAATTTTGAGAGGCTCATAAAACCTATGCAATTAGTCACGGGGGGATTTTGTTACCCACGTCTGTGTAATCATCCTGCGTCTCTGAACTCACGTGCTAAGAATTTGTTACTTTGTTTCAAGTTGGTGTTCAACATGTCATTTAAGGATTAAGGTTTGTCTACAACAGGGGCACACAACCAATCAGCCCATAGTGACCGAAACTGAAGAGACGTAGATGGAAACATCTGGTACATGTTGCCAAATATTACATTTTAGCGACAGACTATCTCTAAAAGTGTATCAGTGGCAGCTTGGAAGAAGAAGAAGGCGAGGGCGAGGGCGACCAATGCATACACTGGGGAAAAATCCTGGGAGTGACACTCTGAGACCGTCTCAGTAACAACGAAATAAGAGTTGCGTTTTCGCTGATACCATGGTATCTGTTACCGCGGTCTAAAGGCGTTTTTGCAGTTACCGTGATATCTGGCCAGTTATCGTGGTATCAGATATTCAGATACTACGGTCCGACCCTGATAACTGGCCGTGGTATCTGAAAAGTCATCTCACTTTCATCAAATTTTGTCAGATCGGTGAGAAAGAAGTTTAGCACTTAGTGATGTAACTGGATATCTGTTTTTCTTTTGGGATGACTTCGAAAAGTGGAATTTCGGCAATAGTCGTTTTTGCAGAGCACCGTGTATCAGATACCACGATAACTGCAAAAACTACTAATTGCAGATTCAGTTACCGTGGTAACAGATACCATGGTATCAGCAAAAACGCAACTAAGGAGACGGTCCTCCCAAAAATACGATGCAGCCTCTTTAGAGAAAAAACGACGATATGTCCTGGTTCGGCCACGTGAGCAGAAGAGAAGACTCCACCCTGGCGAAGAAAGCTCTGCTCGCCATCCCCATGCCCGGTTGGAAGAAACTCCGGGGAGGTCAGCGTGAACTCCGGGGAGGTCAGCGTGAAGCAAAAATGAGTGAGGAAAGATTTTGAAGCTACAGACTAAATCAATTTTGGCTCCTTCGCGTACCCCTTGCAAGGGTCTCGCGTACCCCTTTGGGTACGTGTACCACCGGTTGGGAATCACTGCTGTAAGCCCTCAATCGCTAGGAGGGTTTTCCACCATCGGAGGCTTCCACCGGCATGGAAGGAGATGGGATCCCTACTGGCTTCCAATCTCGATGCCATTCACAGAAGACCGAGATTCATGTCATGCCTTGGTCCGTCAGCTGCTGTCGCCAGGGAGAGCTGCACAGCTTGCGTCCTGACGCAAGTACAAGTAAGTAAGTACACTGCGGAGGAAATTTATGAAAGTGAAGGGTTTTAGTTTTTTGTTTGCTTTTGTACTGGTCCATGCAGCAAAGAGTAAAGGTAAAGGTAGTAGAGGTAAGTAAACAGTAAGAGCAAAGGAACTGGGCTATAGCAACTGAGATATAAAGAGACGCTAGACTTTTTCTGTTAAAGGACCCCTCTTACCTATTCTGCCTTTTACAATATACTTAGCTCCCATGTGGAATTATAAGTTTCTAAAGTCCCCACCTTTCTCCATTGTTTCGTTTCGTAACTACGAATTTTTAGCGCTTTATCAGCCTTGCCGAGATTTTCCGTCACCCAACGAAAAGTTTGTCGGAATTTTCAAGTCCGCTGACAAGTCTTTCACACATAAGTTTGTGATAATCTTCTGTATATTACTTCTTTTATGTGCTTAGTTTTCCCACTATTTAACCAAGGCACGTTCAGTTTTCAAATGTTTTGCGCCCAGCCACCGCGTCGGAGACGGCTGGATAAAGTCGACAAGCGCTAACAAGAGAATCGCTAGTTTTGGGTGGAAAGTAATGGTATTTCCAGAAATGTTTTTTCTGACTCATTTCATAGGGAAAAGATCATTCTAGTATGAGTTGTGCTTTAAACCGGGCAGACAAAATTCATGACCTACCTTCAGTTCCCTTGCCACATTCAGGTGGCTGTGGTAATGCATTACGGCCATATCGTACATTCCAAGGGCCTGATAGGCGACTGCCAAATTCCCGTGAGTCGAGGCTTCCGACGATCTGTCGTTCACCTCTTTTGAAATTGTCAACTCCTGCTTATGATATTTGATTGCTTGGTCGTAGTAACCCATTGCCGAATAAGCGTTTCCAATGTTGCCATACGCTCTACCCATTCCGGCGCGGTCCTGAACAGATCGCGCGATGTTCAAATGAGCGTTGTGCAATTTGAGCGCCGCGTCATGATCCCCTTGAAAAAAAAAATTGAGGTATTAAAGTAAGTAAGTAAGTAATTTATCTGACCCGCCATATCAAAAAAGCGGAGTAAATAAAAGAATGTAAATAAAAGACATAAATACACAGAAAAAGACACTAATTTTCAGTCATCGGCTAGGAAGCAGTGTAGAAGGTCGTGCGCTGGTTGGGCTCGGTTGTCAATGATTTTTGATAACGATGAACAGTTTAAAGTTTAACTAGAACAGCAGCTTATTTTTGGGATCCCAAACTTAAGTGTCGTAATTGTCCATCTGTCCGTCTGTTGGCACGATAACTGTCTGAGGGGTTGTGGTATTTTGTTCAAACTTGGTATGAGGACTCTTTGGGTCAAAGTATAGGTCAAGTTCGAAGATGGTCTCTGTAGCCCTATATTTAGGGGTGGGGGAGGGGTTTCAAATTAAGGGGCGAAATAAATATCATGAGATGTTGTTAAAAAAACACCAAAAAGGTACTTTTTTGTACATAATTCAAGCGGTTGATTATGGATAAATAGCAAAATGTCCAGTGTGTGCGCTGCTTGCATGACAACCCAAAATTCAACCAGATGCGGAGAATTTGAATTTAAACAAAGGCCTGCAATCAGGCCCGTATCCAGGAATTTATTTCGGGGGGGGGGGGGTTGCCTGCGGGTCGGACAAAAAAGTACAAAAAGACATAGATCAGAGGGAAAAGCCTATAAACACGGTTATTCTTGTATGTTTCGGGGGAGGGGGGTTCAACCCCCCCCCCCCCTGGATACGGCCTTGCCTGCAATTCCAGGGTTACAAATGCTAAGCTCGGAAAAGTTACGGTTGTATGAAGTAGGAAAATGATATCAAGATATGCCTTGCAAAGAATTTGACAGTTTTGTGGTACCCTTTTTTTTGGCCATAACTCCTAGAAGTTGATTAGAGGTTCAACATAAGGGTAAGGAGATGCGCTGAATCCGTTTTTGAACTTCAATATTTTGCAAGACAAGTAGTTCGTCCGGAATCCGTCTGAACCGGAAATTTGATAGAAGTAAGGCAGGAAATTTCGTCGAAGTAGATATGTGTAAACACACATGCTGAATCCATATTTGAACTTGGTCTTCTCAGATGATTCCCATTTGCTTAATCTGTTTTTAAATTTTATTAGTAAAGTGCTCAAGGAGTCTGGCGAAGACAGGACCTCTATAAGGCCCGATTGTCTGGATCAAATATTAAATTTTTAGGATCCCATCGAAACCTTTGGTCTTGTTTTAACGGATATGTAGTTCGACCGGAAATTTGGCAGAAAGAAGGCACCTGGAATTTTTGATCAATTTCGCCGAAGTAGAGATGACGTATAGGGGTAAACACAAACACTGAATCCAAATCTGAACTTGGTTTTCTCAGATGATATCTATTGGCCTTGATCTGTTTCTAAATTTTAATAGTAAAAATTTTCAAGGAGTCTGGCGACGACCGGATATCTAGAAGATCCAATTGTCTGGATCAAACATGAAATTTTTGGGATCCCATCGAAACCTTTCGTTTTGTTACCAACCGTCTTTATGAAACAAGACCAAAGGTTTCGATGGGATCCCAAAAATTCAATATTTGATCCAGACAATCGGGTCTTGTCTTCGCCAGGTCCAGTCTTCGCCAGACTTTTTGAACATTTTTAATATCAAAATTCAGAAACAGATTAAGGACAAATAGCTAATCATCTGAGAAAACCGAGTTCAGATATGGATTCAGCATGTGTATTTACTCCTATAAGTCATATCTATATTGACGAAAACTTACTGCCTTACTTCTGCCAATTTTCCGGTTTCGGCCGAATTCCGGAACTACTAGTCCGGCGAAAAAAGAAAGCTAAAAAACAAATTCAGCGTATCTTCTTTCCCCAATATCGAACATCTAATCAACTTCAAATAAAAATTTAACTTGTATCAAATTTTCCGGTTCCAGCAGAATTCAGGGCGAACTATATGTCCCGGTTAAAAATGTTTGTCATATCTTACGCCTAAACCGGATATATAATCGACTAGAAATAAAACTTTTACTTTCAACAAATTTTCTGGTGTTGGCCGGATTCCGGACGAATTACTTGTCCGGGTAAAAAATGATTTTCACATAAGTATTTAGCATGTCTTCTTACCCCAAAATCGAACATCTAACCAACATCAAATAAAACTTTTACTTTTAACAAACTTCCAGACGAACTACTTGTCCGGCGAGAAAAATCGTTTTCATCATCGTGTTCAGCATGTCTTCTTACCCCATACTCGACTATCGCATTAGCTGTTAAAAAGTGCCATAAAGCGAAAAATCCAAACAAACAAACTAACCGTACTTTGTGTTTCTACACTTTTACGGGTAACAAAGTTCATTCTTTCCGAAGAAGGAGAACAAATCCACCTCCACCCAAACATTGAATGCACCATTAGCCTACTGTATCGTCTGTTGTATAATATCAGCATGAGCGACTAACCCCTCTAATATGATCTCTTTGTTCTTTAGCTACATCTTGGGCAAAATGCGAAAAAACGGACATGGCTTATCAGTAAACAATGTATCAATTTTAACATGAAAAGATCTGACCATGTTTCACAAAAAAGAAGACAAAAAGCTACCAGTTGGAGCGGAAGTTTCAAGTTAATCAAAGCAATTGGACGGGTTGCACATTCAAAAGTAAAGTAAAGCTATACCCTGGGTAGTGAGTCAACCAACAAGCGAAAGAGATGAAATTCGGGGCTGTGGATCTTTGGTCCATTCTCGAACATTTTTTTTTTTAATTTTGGGATCCAGCTGAAACCATAGTTCGATCAGAGAAAAGTCTGAATCAAATTATTTAGGTGATTTACCGGAAACTGTCTACAAGAATCTGTGAACTCCTTCGAACTATCCTCTAGGGTTGGAATCGGGAAAATTCCTACGCGGTTCCGACCATGAATGAAAATCCCAGAAGCGATACAACCAACAACATTTACTACTACAGTGACGTAGAAAATCCATCCCTCCATTCTCAAAACGCATCCCCAGGCTTGGTGCCAACAAAACGCGACCTTCCGCTTACGATTTGGCCTGGCGACGCCGAATTCGCCTAGGCGAATGGGAATCCGCGTTCTATTGGCATCTAACTTTACTGCAAATATGAGGCCTTTGGTTGTGGACTTCCAGGAGGCAGACGGAAACCGCAGCTTGTTTGGGAATTAAGTTAGGTGACCACAGAACGCGAAATCACGTTCGCCTACGCGAATTTTACGTCGCTAGCGGAAAAAATCCGCTTCGAGCAAAAATTTCGTGCCGCGCCATTTCAACTCCAAGTCGAATTATTTTCGCGTCGCCTCAGTTCGCGCTGAGGAAATTCAGGAAATCAACAATCAACCTGGCCAAAGCAGAGTATATAAGCAGATATAGAGTATATAACCATAATGTTGAATTTTCACCGTATTGTCGTTCTAGTCCTACGTATCGTATCAGCGTAGACATATCTAGTCCTGGCGAATTCGTTCACGTATTCGCTGCCAGTGGGGTCTACGAAACGAATTCGCTGAGCAGCGCGAAAGAACAAGATTCGTTGGCGGAAAGATCGCGTTCTGTGGGCATCTATCTTTAAAAGATGCATTATTTTCTTGTTTGTTCACAACAATTAGCTGAATTTTCATCTTACAAATCATTATCCATATCATATTCATAACGGTTAAACCAACAAAGAAACTGTCCATTAATGAAACAAAACGTACCAATGCTTGTTTTCTAACCAATCTTCAAAATTCAAACTACGGTGATTCAAACAATTTTTTTGGGTAAACTAACGACGTTAAAAGCTCGAGCTAAATTTTTTGAATTAAAAAATCACCTTAATTAACCAAATTTTCAAAGTTACGACAAATTCTTTGGAATGCTCCAGTCAACCACAAACCCCTGATTTTTGGATACCCTATGCCAAACGCTGGGTATATCTAGCGTTTGGCATAGCCTATGCCTAACGCTCGATACCCTATGCCAAACGCTGGATAGCTGTTGGTACCCTAATCCTGACCTGCCTCACTACAGTTGAATTCTGATTGGTTGATTTCTGAGCTTCACTCAAATCATCAATATTTTATTGGGTACCAGTATCCAGCATTTGGCATAGTGTATCCAGCGTTAGGCATAGGGTATACCCAACGCTAGATATACCCAGCGTTTGGCATAGGCTTTCCCAAAATCAGGGGTTTGTGGTAGACTCGACTGCTCCGAACATAGTCCCACAAGTGGTCAGCGCAAGGCTCTGCATGAGCAAGCTACCCCCTTGTTCAAAATACAATCAATTCAAGCACGAATCTAGACACTTTTTGCACGCTTGATTATCTCCTGAACTAAACAAGTACTCATTTAACAGACATGCCATCCCTCCCCAAGCTGGTTACTTTTTTGCTCACAGAGCTCGGATACAAAGTAGCGTAATTTCCGTCCGTTTTGTAGGACATGCTAACTATGCTAAGGTCCCGGTGTTTCCCCTTAGACAATGTATATCAAGAGAAGAGGGACAACATTTTCCCTTGCGACTGTACTAGAAACATTGATGTACGCTGAGAATAGTTATGGCGAGTCGATACTATCCGTAATGTTTTTGTTGGGGGGGGGGGGGGGGTTTACCGACTGGCTGGTCGTTTCTACCAACCGTCTTTAAGAACAAGACCAAAGGTTTCGATGGGATCTAAAAGAATAATATTTGTTCCAGAGAATTGGGTTTGTAGAGGTTCGACATAGGGGTAAGCAGATACGCTGAATCCGTTTTTGAGCTTCAATTTTTGCAAGACAAGTAGTTTGCCCGGAATTTGGTTTAAACCGGGAATTTGGCAGAAGTAAGGCAGGAACTTGGTCTTCTCAGATGATTACCATTTGCCTTAATCTGTTTCTAAATTTTATTAGTAAAGTGCACACGGAGTCTGGCGAAGACTGGATCTCTACATGACCCGATTGTCTGGATCAAATATTAAATTTTTGAGATACGATCGAAACCTTTGGTCTTGTTATTATTACTTTTATCAGCCATCATTATTTATTTATTATTACATTTGGCGTTAAGCTTTTAGCTTGTCGCCATTACTACATAAGTACAAACGGATTAGATACTGTTTACACACAGAAACTGACACACTACAAAAGTAGACAAACTTTCAAACTACAAAAGCAACTGAGTAAAATGGCGTGTCGACAATACCACGCTTAAACATTTCTCTGACACCATACTTATTAGCCATCAAATGATACCAGATATGATACCATACTTATTACCCATCAAAAATGGAGTATGAAAAATAAAGGAAAACGAATACAAAACCACCAGAGGCGTTACTAGCCAAAATGTTTGGGGGGGGGGGGGGGGCAAGGAATTTACCGACTGGCTGGTAATTTTTACCGACTGTTTTTGCAGAAAAAACGGCAGTTTCGAAAAAATCGACAGATTTTCAGAAAAACGACTGTTTTGACGAAAAATCGACTTATTTTCAGAAAAATCGACTGTTTCAATGAAAAAAATCAACTGTTTTGGCGAAAAATCGCGGCGCTTCGCGCCGAATCGGTTATTTTTTACCGACTGGCCGACGACATTGGGGGGGGGGGGGCGTCCCCCCTCCTCCCCTCCCGGTCGTGACGCCCCTGAGCACCACTACAACGAAATATCTTCAACTATTTGAGTAATCTATATCACTTGTCGGGTGGAGGTCGATGGTCTACTCCATCTATTCATTCTGTTTAGCTCCGCAATAAGTACTAAAAATTACAGACAAAGAAAAAATCCGGCGCCAGAGGAAAAAAAAATTGAAAAAAAGTGTGCATCTGTTTGTCAAGTACTATTATCACTGTTAATTACTTCCCTTGAAATACACAAGAGAAGTGTAAAATTAAACAAAATAAGGCAGCAAAAAACTACGTCACAGTCAAATTACATGGCAGCATAACAATTTCAAAAATGCAGCCATACATTAAAAAAACACCGGATAAAATATTTGTCGTTTGAAGAAGGGGAAAAAGTTGTGTATGGGAAGACTGCCGAGTTTTTGTAAAACGAACAGTTTCTTCAAAAATGTTGTCATTTAAATTTAATTACTAGTTTCGTCTTAATAAAACTGATAGGGATACCAAGGATTTAAAGTAATTTAAAGTAAGCAAACTGACAATCGTAATTTACGAATACCTTGTTCTTTTTCTTGTTATTTTGCTACACTGCCAGAAATTTAATAACAGACAACACCAGGATGCGCGGTTTGAACAGGCAACACCCAATAGACAAAACTTGGAATTTTATCTGTTTTCGCGACAAACGTTATGCGTGAGCTATTATGCATAACAAGAATTACCAGGAAGAGACGAGAAACCGTCAAAAAGCATCTGCTGAATTTTCCGATATCATAACGACAAACAAAAAAGCGAGCAGATGCTTTTTGGCGGTTTTTCGGTTGTTGTTTGAGTAAACAGAATGTGAATGAGAATAAAGCCACGCCCATTGTCTGGCGGAAGCTTTATGGTATGGCTAGAAAAATAAATGATGTCATTTTTTGTGTGAGTAAACTACAAAAAATGTGAGAACGAAAAAAAATGTGTGAAAGAAAACGGGTACTTACCTAGGAGTTGGTAGACAATGCCAAGATTCGAGCAAGCTCGTCCCTCGGCCATCTTATCCCTTAAGGCCAGGGCCATGTCCAATTGTTTCTCATGCCACTTCTTGGCCTGTACATAATCTCCTACACAACGACACGCGTGGCCCAGGCCAGCGTACGCCCTGGCCTCAATGTTCTTGTCGCCGAGCTCTTGAGCGATCCGCAGAACGTGGTTGTGAAACGAGATGGCTTGGTCGAAGTTTCGACTTAAAATAGAACATGTTTCTAAGTCAAATTTCTAAATAAGTAAATTAAAAAATAAACAAAGAATAATTTTTAAAATAGGTACGAAACGTAAAAAAACGGATTATATCCACCATAAAGTTATTTATTCAAACAAAGAATCGTAGCTGACGTACCCGTTGTAAACATTGTTTGAATAAATGTTTCAAAGTCAGCTTGGGCTCAAAGAATATTTATAAAGTTATTTTGTTCTAAAACAAAAGTGCCCTGAAAATGTTCGTCCTTTACTTACTGTAGTCTTGGTCAGCTGAATTATATTTATAATAATTGTTATTAAAATTACAAATTTAATTATGTTTTCAGTTTTATATTTACTCTTTAGATCTGAAGGATTACAAATAGACATTAAGATCGACAGATATTTTATTGGTTCAGCCCGAACAGAGCAAGGGGCCTCTTCAGGCTCAAGCCAATCAAGCTGGGAAGAAACTCTATAAGAAAGCCTGAAGAGGACCCTTGCCAAGAAGGGCCGAAATATCGCTCTAATAAAATTCAGCAGACGTGTCCGTTTGTCACTATCAACAACCAAATATTTACAGACTTCTCAGTATAATTTTGAAAAGGCTTATTACACTGGTGCTGGTAATTAACTTCTCCTGACCCGGAACTTATTAACATGTTTCAGATTGAACTATTACATATAAAATTGAAAACTAAAAATCAACTTTTTTAGCGGGGAGGGGTTACCCTTTGACGTTTAAATGAAAAGACAACTTATTTTTGCATCATTTACCGGAATACACTGAATTATTTATACTCTGCTAAGGAATTTTTTTTTATTTTCCAGTATCTGCTGTAGTAGTGACGTTTCAGAATCTCTACGGCCGTCCCCGCAACACAAATTGTACTATGATGCGGGAAATTTGAATCTCACCACAGATGCGACTTTTCAGTGGCCAGTGGTGAGTTTGGTGAAGACTGCTTAGCGCCTGAACACACATTTTTCGCAAATCTTTTTCATCAGGCATACAACACAGGTACAAATGCATAGAGGTACCACACATCCGACAGGGAAAGTCCACTTTTCAAAAGATCGATTATTCGTGAATAGTGGAGAAACGAAGTAACGCATTTTCGTCGGGTCTTCAAGTCTCTTTAAAGGACCCCTTGCACTCTTTACTCTTCAACTTACAGTATTTTAAAATATTTGAATACTTTAAAACTATGCTGTGCTTTCAACAAATAACCCACGGTTTTGGCTGTTTTAAGCCTTTTCCGAGACCCGTTAACTTGTAGCGAAAACAGGGAAACAATTTAAATAACCGGCTTTTCTGATGGAAAACTTCTCGCACACAACTGTCGACAGCGTGAGACACATTGAAGGTAGCAAAACACGGCAAGTGAGAAAATCAGCGAGGTTTTGCTAGAGGGGATAGAATTTACCGTACGAAATTGGGGTCTCCGGGTTCAGAAATATATGGAGTGATAATGGAAGTAGGTTGCATAGTATTGTAGGTAAGACAGGTCCTTTAAGTTAATGGGTAATGGGTAACTAGATTGTCCTATCTCACCCTTTCTCGGTTATCCTTTAAAGGACCCCTCTTGCTTCCCCTGCCTTTTATACTATACTTAGCTCCCATATGGAATTATAAGCTTCTTAAATCCCCACCTGTCTCCATTGTTTCGTTTCGTAACTACGAATTCTTAGCGCTTTTTCGGCCTTGCCGAGTTTTCCCGTCACCCAACGAAAAGTTTGCCGGAATCTTCAATGTCCGCTGACAACTCTTTCACACATAAGGATGTGATAATCTTCTATTCATTACTTTTTTTATTTGCTTAGTTTCCCACTTTTTAACCAAGGCCCGATGCGTTTTCAAATGTTTTGCGACCAGCCGCCGCGTCGGAGAGCAGGAAGAGCTGGACACAGTTGACAAGCGCTAACAAGAGAATCGCTAGTCTCAAGTGGAAAGTAATGGTATTTTCAAAAAGGTTTTTTCTGATCACTTTCATAGGGAAAAGATAATTTCTAGTAAGAGTTGTGCTTTAACGGATAATAAATACAACCAGCTTACCGGAAATGGTGGGAAGATCCAAGATTAGAGTACGCTCGAGCTTCCTCAACTTTATTCCCGAGACCTTTCGTGATCCTCAGGTGTTCGGTGTGGCAATCGATGGCGGAATCGAAGTCACCCAATGCGAGGTAAACGGCACCAACGTTGCCGTTTTCTCGAGCTTCCTGTAGCCGATCACCGAGTTGCTTCACAAGCTGTAGACACTGTTTGTGCGAGGCTAAAGCGTTGGCGTAGTCACCGATTGCAGTGTAAACGTGTCCTTAAAAATACAATATTATCGACCTGGACTGAATCCTTCAAAACTGAGACAGAGAGAGACCGAAAATTTGATATAAAATGGGATTTTACACAAAAAAAATTAATGCCGTAACGTGAAGATCTATACAGATTTGTTTGTGGCAGGACTCAATAAATATAATAAACGTGTCTTAAAAATACAATATTATCGACCTGGACTGAATCCTTCAAAACTGAGACAGAGGAGACCAAAAATGTAATATATAATGGAATTTTACAAAAAAAAATTAATACCGTAACGTGAAGATCTATACAGATTTGTTTGTGGCAGGACTCAATAATTTAACCACTTAGCATAATTATATTGGGAACAACAAAGAAAAGAGAAAAAAATAAATGAATACTATACATAAACACTATATAAAGAAAAAAAAATATTCAATATTATAGATAAATAGAAGACAATTAAACCTCGTGGCAATCCAGAATCGATTCATACCCAAGGTAACCCTCTCTCCTCCCCCATATTTACTCATCAAAAAACTTTTCGTCTTATTTTTAAAATGAATATACAAAAATACATATATGGCACTTTACACAAGGGACTTGTACCGTGACCTAGAAACCAGAAACATTTTTCGAATATAATTTAGAAGTCTAGGACTCCATTGTCGGAGCCACGTAGACATACCAGGACCCACAAGACGGGGTCTCATGGTGAAAACCAGATAAAACCAAATATATATTTTAATGGGGAAGACGCCCTTGAGATGGAAACATTTTATAAGTAGTGAACTGATAGACAAAAATGCTCCTCAGCCGGGATTTGAACCCAAAACCCTCTGCTTACAAGCCAGTCGCTCTACCATGGTTTTCACCATGAGCCCCGTTTGTGGGTCCTGGTATGTCTACATGGATACTCCGACATGGAGTCCTAGACTTCTAAATTATATTCGAAAGTTGTTTCTGGTTTATTGGTCACGGTACAAGTCCCTTGTGTAAAGTGCCATCTATGTCTTATTATAAATTTCCGTGATATGAGGATGTGAACTAGTTAGATGAATTTGCCTTCGGGCGGGATCACTGTTCCTATGGCCGGCTTCTACCAGACTATTGTAGTGGCTTGCGAACTCTGGTCACAAGCCCCTCGGTAGCTCAGATGGTAGAGCGACTGCCTTGGAGGGCAGAGGGTCCTTGGTTCAAATCCCGGCTGAGGAGCATTTTTGTCTATCAGTTCAATATACACTCTCGGCCATCCTAGTGCTCTCCGGCAGATTATTCCATACTGAAGAGCAAGTGGGCTACAAAACTGCTAACATTGGCAAATTATTAATTACAAACATGTTTCTTTGAATCCTTCAAAAGTGAAGAGCAAGTATGACGCTATAAGCATCAAACAATTCGCAGACAGCTACTTAAACCTACAGCAACTTAAAAAACTACAGACGTATTAGTTGAATATAAACGTATTTATCGAATCCTTCAAAACTGAAGAGCAAGTACTGTCAGAAGGTTCACAACAGATAACACAAGGATGCGCAGTTTCAACAGATAATGCGTAAGAGATAACACTTGGATGTTGTCTGTTGTGTTTCAAAATGTTATGCATAATAAGCGCTACCATCAGGAAGAGCCGAAAAACCGCCAAAAAGCATCTGCTGAGTTTTCCGACATCATGACGATAAAGGTCAGTAGATGCTTTTTAGGCTGTTTTTTGGTTCTTCCTAGCAAAGCTTGTTATGCATAACATTTCATGCATACCGTTTTCAAACACAACAGATAACATCCCAAGTGTTATCTGTTACACATTGTCTGTTGAAACCGCGCATCCTTGTGTTATCTGTTATGAAACTTCTGACAGTGAGTAGGCTACAAAACTGCTAACATTAACACATCATTGAATACAAACATATTTCTTTGAATCCTTCAAAACTGAAGAGCAAGTATGACGCTGTAAGCATCAATCAATTCGCAAACAGCTACTTAAACCTACAGCAACTGAACAGGACTACAGAGGCGTTAGTTGAATATAAACGTATTTATTTAAATCCTTCAAAACTGAAGAGCGAGTATGAAGCTGTTGACATCAATACATCAATCAATCCGCAGACAGTCATATAAGTATACAGCAACTAGACAAGGCTACAAACATATTAGCTGAATACGAACATTTTTATTTGAATCCTTCAAATTTAATAGTTAGTATAAAATTTTAAAAATCAACACACCAATCAATTCTTAAACATTTACATGGATGTACAGCAACCGAGCAATACTACAAACATGTTAGCTGGATATAAACATATTTATTTGAATCCTTCAAAAATGAAGAGCAAATATGACGGTGTAAATCAATCAATCACTCAAATTTATTTCCGAATAGCTTAAAGCTAGAAGAGGAATAAAATATTTAAACATCAATGCATCAATCAATTCACAAACAGTTCAGTAAATATACAGCAACTGAACAAGACTACAAACATGCTAGCTGGATATAAACATATTTATTTGAATCCTTCAAAAATGAAGAGCAATATGACGCTCTAAATCAATCAACCAATCAAATTTATTTCCAAATAGCTTAAAGATAGAAGAGGAATAAAATATTTAAACATCAATGCATCAATGAATTCGCAAACAGTTTACGTATTACAGCAACTGAACAAGACAAACAATACATTAAAAATTTTTTATCAGAGCAAGTTTTTTAAAAAAGGGAAAAGTTATGATGTACGAGGGAATCATCAACTTTTTACTTTTACTTTTGTATCGTTGTAATCAAATTCTCCGAAGGATTCCAGTATAAGGAATATTCTTCATGACTTCTTCCAGCTTCACCAATATGCTGTCTGTTTGTGGATTCATTGTTAATCAGATATTTTTGTTCTAAAAATTTCTACTCAGCTGCAAACCGCAAAACCGTGAAAACCCTATATTTTTTTTTTAAATTCCGGACAGTTCCAGTATGCCATAAAAGGAAATATGACAATAAAATAAAGGACACCAACATCTCAGCGGTTAGTTATGATTACTGAGGTTGAGTCCGAGTGACTATAGTGATTCTGGGAAAAAAAGGTAGTAAATTTAACGGGTTTCTGCAATCCCGCCCCCATGCCCTTCGACGCACAGTTCTTCTTTTTTGAGGTGGTGGCCAGTCTCATGGGACGAATGGCCCGGTGTATTATAGGCTAATTATTAGCAAAATTAATTTTCTCCCTCAAATATTATAGCGCAGAAAGCAATGGGGCGGGGATGGAGGGTGAAAACTCCGGTACCGGAACCGTTGCCACGTATTAAAACATCAAAACTATCAAAAGTTTCGAAGCATTTAAAAGATGAATCATCTAACTTAGGACCGGCTATGGGTCAAGGCAGTATCCAGGGGGGGGGGGGGGGGTTAGGGGGTTGAATCCCCCCCCCCCCCCCGAAACATACAAAAATAACCGTTTTTATAGGCTTTTCCCTCTGATCTCTGTCTTTTTCGTACTTTTCTGTCCGACCCGCAGGCAACCCCCCCTCGAAATAAATTCCTGGATACGGGTCTGCTATGGGTATATCAGTTTTGCTATACTTTCAAGTCAGGGTATCATATAATTTTATTTGATTTGCTCTGTAGGTTTTATTCACCTCCGAACGATGCCGTGTAATTCCTTTTAAAAATGGTGTTTACGTGATTATCACGCACCTGTAGTTATCAACTAGTCAAGGTTGAATCGCGTACGAGCTAAAAAAAAAATAATTGCAGAAAATAACAATTGTTTCTCATTATTTATGCCTTTTGACATCACAGATAGAAAAAAAAAGTGTTTGAAGCGTAGAAACCCGCTGACCCTGATTGCTTTGATCTTATGGAGGTTCAGTTAAGAGGTCAAAGTGATCGACTTGCTCGTAAAGGACACACACATGGCAGTAGATAGGCTACAGTTTTGTTCCAGTATTTTAACATGAGTACCGTGATTCGTTTGAAATCTGCTGCGAGTCTCAAAAATTACAAACCCCACCCTGCTGTTTTCACCTCGTTCCCCCTTCTTGGTCGATGAGAAACATGAACAAAGTTGCCTAACCGGTATTCTTGACTAATGACCTCGTCGGGAGCAGTTAGCGCCTGCCCCCGCCTACGAAATCTTAAAGGACCTGTCTTACCTATAATACTAATGCAACCTACTTACATGATCACTCCATATATTTCTAAACCCGGAGACCCCAATTTCGTACGGTACATTCTAACCCCTCTAACAAAACCATGCTGATTTTCTCGCTTTGCCGTGTTTTGCTACCTTCGATGTGTATCACTTTGTCGACGGTTGTCTGCGAGAAGTTTTTCCATCAGAAAAACCGGTTATGTAAATTGTTTCCCTGTTTTCGCTACAAGTCAACGGGTCTCGGAAAAGGCTTAAAACAGCCAAAACCGTGGGTTATTTGTGGTAAGCACAGCATAGTTTTAAAGTATTCAAATATTTTAAAATACTGTAAGTCGAAGAGTAAATAGTGCGAGGGGTCCTTTACAGATACATAAATTCATTCGTTCCGTATTTCATTAAACATTTTAATTGTACTTGATTTATGTTCGTTTCGTATTTATTGTTTGTTAGTTTGTGTTTTATTTGCATTGTTGGTGAGTGTTTGTTTTCCAATTCCCGCCCGTGTGGCCTAGTGCTATTATGGTTGAAATAAAATTTATTGATTGATTGATAGCGGGTCCTGATCCGCCACGAAAGAGGTAAACATGGCGATTTCAGAAGCCAGCCGTCAGAGTTTGTAAAATTACATGGGCAGTTCGGAATTTCGATGAATTTTTTTTTTTGTACCCGCGTAGCATCTTTTCTATAAAAGAATCAGGTTCTTGAATTTTTGTGGCTACGACTCCTCTTCCACTGTTATGTTAACTTATGAGAAAGAGTCCATGCTTTTCAGCCGGTATAGTCGGCCGGTATAGGGATTGCATCCTAACCGAACCAAAATGGATCCGGGGGAGCATTGACCCTAGGAAACCAGGCTTCACTCACCAGCTAAACTTCCATGTTGCCTTCGTTTGAAACAGGTTGCGAACCGAATTCTTTACCAGTGAGCATCATGGCGGCTGAGCATCTTTTAGAGTTTAAGAGAAAATTAAAAGAATATTTAATAAAAGATGGTTGAGAAATGTATTTATTTGTTGGGGGGAGGGGGTGGTAGGTAGGTAGGGTGGTCTAGTTCGTTGGGAGGAACGGTTGGTTGGGGGAGGTAGGGAGGAATTGGTGGATGGGTGATCGGGGTGGTAGGGAGGAGTAGGGTTGTTGGGAGGTTTATGTTTATTTTGGAGGTGATAATGTGAAGGAGTTTGGTCTGTTGTTCTTTTCTTTTTTTTTTGGGGGGGGGGGGTGTTCTTTTCTTTTTTTTTGTTTTTTTTTATTAGTTATTTATTATGTTGTTTGTGGGTGTGTTTAGAAAATGGTTAACCTTTACTACTGCACGCCAGCAAAAACGTAGGTTTTTCCATTAGTGCAGTAGATGTAAATACAAAAGAGTTAAATTGTGTTTATTAATAAAATAAGTATAAAAAAAAAAAAAAACTCCCTGACGACCGGAGTTTTACACTCTACTGTTCAATATAAAGGGGGAAAGCTTCTAACTTACTTTCGTTAACTTATGGATCTATTCCACTATGTGTGAGATGGATACTGATGTGGGACGGAGGCAGGACAAACCAGGGAATAACCCGCTTGTAGCACTGAATTTCCCAAGTAATTTGTTACCTCTCTGATAGAAGCACCAGAATTAATTGACAAAGCTATCTTAACAATCCAGTCTTCAAAGAACTTCACAGTAGGATGACGATGCAAGATTAGCTTCACTAGGAGCGACGGGTGAAGATATAAATAGCAATTTGAAATCGCAAGTTTGGTACCGGAATATTTGTGTAGCGTAATTATTCTCTTTTACGAAATTTCTCCCTCTTACTATTTGCTCCGTAGTGTGCCTTGCTCAGTTATGAATGTCTGTTAATAACACGTTACCAGAATTATTACGTATCGGGATGTACGTACAGAGGTTTTTTAAGGTTAAGAGGTGACAATGGAATGTTAACTTATGAGAAAGAGTCTACGATTTTCCGCCGGTATGATTTAAGGCTCTACCTAGCCACAGAGGGATTGCATCCTACCAAACCAAATCAGATCGGGGGGAGCACTGACCCTAGGCAACCAGGCTTGACTCACAGGTGAAAACAAGTGCGCAAGCGCTCAGACGTGGTGTGTGAAAGTAAAATGTTTATCCCATCTGACAAACAAACAGCGTCAGAACCAAGATATTTCACATCCCCAATAACCAAAGAATACTGAAATAACCTAGTTTAAAATCATCCCAGTTTAAAAGCTTTTAATGTAGACAAACCACGTTTAGAAATCCAAAAAATATCTTCAAGATCTTGCAAGAACGGTCTCAGTCTCATTCTTTTCAATTAGCAAGGTAATAGGAAATGCAATAAACCAAATTGTTTTATTGCCACCTTTGTCACGACTTCACTTTGTCCCCCTTTGTCGCGACTTCATTAAGAACCGCATATCATCGATCATTTGACAAAACCATTCAGTTTCCAAATGATCATTAAAGGACCTGTCTTACCTATAGTACTAACGGAATCTACTTCCACAGTCACTCCATATATTTGTGAACCCGGAGAATCCAATGTCGTACGGTACATTCTATCCCCTCTAACAAAACCACGCTGATTTGCCGTGTTTTGCTAGATTCGATGTGTATCACGCTGTCTTTTCATCGTAGTACGCCGCGTGGTCTTATTTGTTGCTGTCACACCAAAATCTGCATATATATATATATCTCCACAAGTATACAAGAGTTGAACTCGAGACATGTCATAGACAAACTTAACTCATGGTAAATTTGGGCCCAGTTAACCATGAACGGGAGGGTGGGATGGGGGGTCAGGACCCATCAAGTTGCATATCTAAACCCATCCATCCTCGCCTATACCAGCTTAGAATTCCAGTCACGGGTCAAAAACTTTACTCATGTGCAAACTGGACCCACTTGCCCATGAACGGGGAGGTCGGGGGTTGGTTCAACTCCACATATATATTCCCAACCATATGATCGAAAAGCACAAAGGAATTTCATCGCCCTATCTCCAATTATAGTCAGGTTAAAAACATAAAAAATGGGCAATCTGGGCTCATTTACCCTTGAACCAAGTGGGGGTGGGGTTTGGGGCCCGCAAAAAGCAAAAAGAGACCCCAATGCTCACAAAACTACCAAGTTTCAACTTGATACCTGTTGGTTCCTATCACGGGTAACGAACTTTACTCCTGAGCAATCTGGGCCCGGTTGCCCAAGAAGAGGGTGGGTGGGGAAGGTGCAACTTTAAAAGTAATTTTCCAGCCCTAGGATGTACAAGTACATGGAATTTCATCGTCCTATGTCTAGGTCTGGTCAAGTTATGAACATTATTCACTGGGCAATCTGGACCCATTTGCCCCTGAACCGGGTGAGTGTGGGTGTGGGAGCCCCAAAAGGCACAACTAGACCCCAATATCCACAAGTGTACCAAGTTTGAACTTGATACTTGCACTGGTTCATGAGGCATGAGCTCCACAAAAAACCGTGAAAACAGCGCTCACAATAGTGGATTGTTCCAAACACTAACACTCCATTACAAACAGACCAACAGGAGACGAGACTCTTTTTGTGCGGTATACTTTCAACTTTTTTTTTTTTTACTTTTTGCCGATGATGGTGTCGAAATATCCGTTTTCTCGTCGGGTAGGCTGCCACCGTTGATATCATGTTTGGCGACACAAACAGACCTAAGAGATCCTCCCAACTGGACTGTTTAAACAGGTGCGGAGTGATAGTACATAAAGATAAAGCTGTTAAGTGCTTGACCTAAGATACCCTTGATAAATAAATCTAGCAAGGGGGCGCTAATGGGGAAAGGGGGTCGGGCGGGCTAAGTTACAATACGGTGCGAAGTGAAAGATGGTGTATCAGTTAGACTATGGCAAGTATAAAATCAAAACAACCTCGTCCAGCATCACACAACGTCCGCACGTCAATCAAACGACGACAAACAATAGTCAAATGAAAAGAAGAAAAGAGAGATGTATGGTGATTGGGTCCATGCCCGACCAAAAGTCAATGGAAGCTGGGAGAAGAAAGGCATCTTGGTTACTGCGTTACTCTTGCCTCCCCTTGCCTCCCTAAACTGTTCCAGAAACTTGCGCTAAGCTACGGCAGAACGAACGATTTTCAACTGTAGTACAGTAGAGGTAGGGGAGAGTGGTACATACTAGGTATAGGTGCATAGTAGATCAGTAAGATTATCTGCCATCTGCCATCAATTTCACCACTTAAAAAGGTATGTTGCAGTCTTTGTTTTCGAGATATCTGACTTTAAACTTTTTTGTATCTTATCCAAAAAATATTTTGGGATTCTGTTTTCATTCATGATTTCTTCAAGGTATGGCAGAATTAAGAGATTTTTCCACAGGTTAGTAGAACTACGTTCTGGCTACACAATAGCGCCATCTAACATTCAAATTTTTGAAAGTTAAAGAAGGTTTTTCACTTTCTGCCAATAGGGTTGGAGTGAATCACCAATGGGAGGTATAGAACGTGGGGGATGTGAATACTCAGTCCAGGATCGTTCCTTGGACTGAAATCACTTTTCCTCGGTTCTTGTTATATTTAACAAGTTTTTTGTTGTATTGTTTGTTTCGCTGGACGTGTCAACGGGTGGTGTTGGGGACCGGGTGCTAACGGGGGAAGACGCATATTTCCATTTGTATGAATGGCATGTAGTGAAGTATAAATGTTGTATTTATTTAAAGAAGTCTTTCCATCCCGTGCATTACGAATTTGTCTTCTCAGCCGGGCTCTGGACATTTTGTTATTTAGTTTGTTATTAAAAAGAACCTGAACCCTGAACCTGAACATACTGGGTCATGACATATAGGATTTAGCTTAGGATTTAACTACATTTTCGCTAAATTTCTTTGTGTAGTGTGGTAATTATCTCTCATCGTATCTTTGAAGCTGCTATAGCATACTAAGGTCCGCTGGTTATGATAAACTGCACAGAAAGACCCTCATAAGACCAAACATTTGGAATATCTTGCAACATCTCAACCAGCCTCTACCATCACTATGATGAACTCCTTGGTCTACCGAGGTAAATGTTGCCCTATTTAGTATTGTGCCCAAGTTAAAGTGGTGGTGGCCATGGCAGGCATCTCGCGCTGGAAGTGGCCTGATGGAGAAGAGTTGATATTTTATCCGAAAGAAGATATCAAGAAAAAGCTGGCTAACCCTGAGCTAGTCCCCGGTACGGCTTCTAGAGCATCAGCGTTCTTCATTTTTCGTGACTGGTAGAGAACGTGTCCGAAAGCTCCGAAACGAACGAGAATGCTGAATTAATTCAGCATGTTATGCAGCATTTCGCTTTCGGACTTACATTTTCGCTCAATTAATGCAGCATTAATACAGCATAAAATTCATCGAAAAATTTAGCAAGAATTCTAAATTTTATGCTGAATTTTCAAGAAGAAACTGGGGAGTACGGCGATCCTCTCGTGTTTTCGGCGGCAAACATAACAAATTCAAAAAGACAACTGACAATTCGGCAAACATTCCAAATTCTAAGACAACTGGCGATCATGGCCAACGAAGAAAGGAAAGATAAGAAGGCTGGATATCAGTAACTGATCCATTTTGTAAGTTTTATACAGTTAATTATTTTTTCTTCTTCTTCTTCCTTACTTAAATTTTGGTCTTCTAGAAGTGTCAGAGAAGAAAAAAAGGTAACAGCTTTCGGACAAAAAAAGAAAAGAAATGTAGCATTAATGCAGCATTTACAGCACCAAAAAGCTTTCGGACACGTTCAGAGTAACTAGAATGGGCTGATTTGGAATCCTACAGTGAATCTGAGTTTAGTTCAACTTATATTTGAAAGTTTTATTAAGTATATATCGAACGTTTTACCCAACTATCTGAAGTTCAATAACAATCCAGTGAGAGTATATCCCATCCTCTTTGAGAATTTATTTGACAGAATATAGGGGATATGTAAGTGACTCCCTATGTACCGTACCCCCGACCTAGTATGTACCGCCCCCCGGTACATACTAGGTCAAGTGGTACATACAAGATATAGGGGGGTAAATGGGCGATTTCTTGTATGTCGGTTTTGATAGAGTTCTCGAGAGTTCTCTTTCAAACTGTGTAAGATTCATCCATATTGCCTATTTTCCTAGGAAGTTATTTAACTTTTCCAAATATTGACCCAGTATATACCACTCTCCCCTATGCTTATGTGAACAGTGCAGTTTTCAGCTAAATGTTAGAATGAAGATGCTAAATACCTATACAGGTGTTTTCAGATGCCCTAAATTACCTACTTTGCCTAACTGGTAGTTAGCTTTAGACAGAGCAAGTGCGTAAAAATGGCAAAGTCCACTGTCAACAAACGTTCACATAAGCATACCTCTGCTGTAAACTCCAAAGGACTGATTTCAAATAGGCTACTGAAAATGTGGAAACAGGAAACAGGTGATATGCGGATATGATGATGGTGTCGTCAAGTTCACAAGGTTAAATTCTCGTGAGAGCGGAGACTAACTTTCCGGAACATACTTTGCGAAAAACTTTACGATCCTCACAAACGCCAAAAAAGAAGTAGTCTAAAAACAAGAACACTGATTAAAGGTAAGGGTGTTTGGATGACGTCGGGAGATTCTGGTATGATGCAACGCGAGGGTTGCTCACTTCCCAAATCATGTACATTAAGTGTCCAGTGCTCACGGTGCCCAGGGAGGCTGTACAGTGGCTCCCAAAGAGTGAGCAACCCCCAGTATTGTGCTGGTTCCTATGTCAATTCAGTTCAATTCAATTCAATTTCTTTTCAAAAATTCGCTCACGGACGAAGCCGAACACTGAATTTCTCCCGTCATATATAACTTAACAATTAAAACAAACTATAACTAATGTTATTCATTTGGTCAATGTACATGCATCTCACAATAAAACTCTAAGTAAAACAATTAATCAGATGTAACATGTCAACTAATCAAAACATCTATAAATAAAAATCATAATTTCGTCAAATTCACACCAAACTAAAACTAGATAAAATCAACAATTATTATATGTACAGTTCAATAACAAAACACACAGAAATACGATTAATTTATGGACGTGTTTCGGAATGCCCGTTAAAAAGGTCAGTGAACGAAGCAACAAAATATGTATAAAAGTAAATACGTATAAAGTATCGTGTTCTTTCTCATCTGAAAAGGTATAAACGAAATTAAAAGAAGCGGCCTACTTCTAAAGTAGACTACTGTTAGTCCTTACTCACCTAAACTAGTTAAAGCCGCTGCCGCGGCTTGCGTATCCTTCGATTTCATCGCTAGCATCAATTGATATCGGTGTGACGTCAGTGCTTCTTTGTAATTTCCTTTGCTGAAATAAGCCGAACCAAGGTTGCCATGAGCTCTGCATTCACCACCAGTATCACTAAGAGACTTGGCAATGCCGAGATCTTGTTGCATATAGGTTATGGCCTGAAAGGGAAGACATATAAACAAATATTCATTTACTGAAGAACAATACTACACGGTCAGATATTTTATAAGTTATAACAATTAACATATGAGTTGCGTTTTCGCAGATACCATGGTATCTGATACCACGGTTTAAAGTCGTTTTTGCAGTTATCGTAGTACCAGGGTCAAAAGGCGTTTTTGCAGTTATCGTCGTATCTGGCCAGTTATCGTGGTATCAGATATTCAGACACCACGGTCCGACCGTGGTAACTGGTCGTGGTATCTGAAAAAGTCATCTCACTTTCATCAATTTCAGTCAAATTGGTGGGGAAGAAGTTTGGCACTTAGTGATGTGATTGAACATCTGTTTTTCTTTTGGGATGACTTCGAAAAGCGCAATTTCGGCAATTGTCGTTTTTGCAGAGCAAACGTATATCAGATACCACGGTTACAGCAAAAACGACAAATTTCAGATCCAGTTACTGTGGTAACAGATACCATGGTAGCTGCAAAAACGCAACTATGGATAAGCGATTTTAATAGACAACATTTTTTCACCAAGTGTTACAGAATATTTCTGTGATGCGTCGTATCCTATTTTGGGCATCCTGGCTATCCTATTTTGCCCAAAATAGGATGTTTATAGTTGGTAGAAGCTTGAGCTATTTATTGCAGGTTTCTTTCTCCCAGTCCCCGACGTAGTCCCCAAGAACAGGGCCGAAATATCGCTGCCAAAGCATCGTGGCTGGTGCATCAGTTTTTAGCCATTGTTTGAATGTATGCCCGGTCAGCTTGGGCTTAAAGGACCTGTCTTACCTAGAATACTAGTGCAACCTACTTCCATAATCACTCCATACATTTCTAAACCCGGAGACCCCAATTTCGAACGGTACATTCTAACCCCTCTAACTAAACCACGCTTAATTTCTCACTTGCCGTGCTTTGCTACCTTCGATGTGTATCACGCTGTTATCTGCGAGAAGTTTTTCCATCGGAGAAACCGGTTATGTAAATTGTTTCCCTGTTTTCGCTACAATTCAAAGCGTGGGTTATTTGTTGAAAGCACATCCTGGTTTTAAAGTAATCAAATATTTTTAAATACTGTAAGTTGAAGAGTAAATAGTGCGAGGGGTCCTTTAAGAAGTATTTTTTATTTCAGTCGTTGCTGTTGTTGTTCTTGTTTTTTCTCTTTCTTTCTTATTGTTGATACGCTGTCTTCTGATCTTTTGACAGGTTTTAATATCACTCATTTATTCATATTTGACAAAGCAAAACATTTATTCATTCATATCCTTTAGAAACGCTAGAGGCACTCCTAGACTAAGTAGTTGCTACTCTACGGCCATTATCGGGAAATTCAAGGTAGAAGCTAGTACAGATTTAGGTGGCGGAAAAACTTGTTCCACCTATTGCCATACTGCACATCATGGGATGGGATTTTTTCCTCGAAGTCTAAAGTGATTAAAAAAGTGAAAACCTCGATAAAAACGTCAGCGTTCTTCACAACAATTATTCCTTCAGCCCAAACCGACTGCGAATCATATTTGACAGTGCAAAACAGATAGACTACGTCAGCTGAATTTTATTAGAGCTATATTTCGGCCCTTCTTGGCAATGGTCCTCTTCAGGCTCAAGCTGGACAATGAGCTTTACGAACTTGAAAAAAAACTTTGTGAACTTTGTGGAACTTGTTTTCCCACAAGTTCCTTTTCCAGCTTGAACGACTTGGCGGCTCCCCTGAATAGGACCCTTGCCAAGAAGGACGGATATATAGCTCTAATAAAATTCAGCAAACTAATCCGTTTTGCACTGTCAAAAATGTTCTCCAGGACAACTACCATTATCGTCAAAATTTGACTGCATGTCTAATTATACTAATAACAATGTTTATTTAGTCGAAATAGGACATGGTACATCAAACAATGTATATGTGAACATCAATTATCGGCAGTTAAACAATATTTTCTGCCAATTACAAAGAATCGCTAATAATACGCTGAATACCTATTCTTCAATGGTATACAAACAAAATCACTAATTAGTCCACCACAATACCAGCATTACCTCTTAAAAGGTGATCAGAAGTCACAGGCGCAAGATGGAAAGAAAACATTAACACTTAGCCTACAACGAACAACGACTATTCACTTCTCCAACTCTTTTCAGATCAACTTTTTTCCCTCAAACATCCCTCCATCAATTCCCCTCAGCCATCTCTCATCCACAGGTTCGCTTCACATTTTACAGAACTCTTCTTCCACTTCAAAATCGTTAAAAGCTTACCCAACAATTATTGTGTAATAACACAATAGTTGACTTACAGACTTACTATAATAATCGACCAAACCAATTTTGAATATTCACACCACTATTTTAACTACAAATGACTTTGACTGTTTTACTATCCAACCTATCCACATTGTATCGTGGTCATGATAATCAGCAATTAAACCATTTTTTTTTTGAAAATACAAAACAAAGTGTCGACTGAAAATTGCTGGATTGCCAAGGTGACGTGAGCAAAGGGGTCACTCACTCGATTTGCTTTTATTCCCTGGACAAAGTACTTGTGCTGCGAGCTTTAGATAGCTCGTACTCATACTCCGATGTTATTCAAAAAGCGGGTCACAAATAAATAAATAAATAAAAATAAATAGATTATATTTTATTAGTGAACTGGCCACAGATCCATGCACAAAATAATGAAACTTAAATTACAACTCATGTGTGAATGAACTGATTTCTACAAATACGTCTCTGATTTTGTTTCACTAGTTCCCGGGTCTGAATTCCCGGCCAGTTCACAACCCCCAAGGAGACCCCCGAGACCCGACAGATTGTTCCATCATCTTCCCGACAGATCGTGAACGCTGACGCGAATCAGGAGAAAGGCTGCTTAATACAGTAGAGGCAGGGGCGTCACCATTGGGGGGAAGGGGGGACGTCCCCCCCCCCCAATCTTGTCAGCCAGTCAGTAAAAATTAACCGAGTCGGCGCGAAGCCCCGCGATTTTTCGTCAAAACAGTTGATTTTTTTTCATGAGAACAGTCGGTTTTTCTGAAAATCAGTTGATTTTTTGTCAAAACAGCCGGTATTCCTGAAAATCAGTCAACTTTTTCAGAACTGTCATTTTTTTCTTGAAAACAGTCGTTTTTTTTTGCAAAACCAGTCGGTCAAAATTACCAGCCAGCCGGTAAAGGCCTTGCCCCCCCCCCCCCAAACATTTTGGCTAGTAACGCCTCTGAGTAGAGGTGTGCACACTTCTCAAAATTTTGGACTATATTTGTTTTGATTTTCGCCTCTAAATCTGTCAAATGGGAATTTCTTCCTGTTTCTTCTGTTGGGATACTTCGGACGATCGGACATTTCTTCTGTTGGGACACTTAGGACGATTAGTAAAGTCATGCGAAACTGTTGCAATACTAGTAACGCGTGCAATACTAGCTGCAGTTTGAGGGTGCAGAAGTTACAGAGCAAAAAAAAAAACGTATTTACAAATATTTTCTTAAAAACTACTGTTTGCACTCGCATCGGGCATCCATATTTGTTAGGTTTGACTTTGCAAGGGAATATTCTAAGCCCAGTCTCTAGTGCCTTGTCTCATTGGCCACGACAAGAAACTCGTGGTCGGTCCACCCTATACCACCTTATATAAACGACCAAGTACCAGCGGTGATTTTTCATTCCGAGCCCAGAGCAAGTGAGTAAGTTAAATCTAGGTACTACAACTTTAAATGACACCTCGCACTGCTAAGATGTTCTGAAATCAATTTACAACTAAGCTATGAAGACACTGAATCAGTGAAAATCAGAGAAATAAAAACTACTGTTTGCGGGCATCCATATTTGTTAGGTTTGACTTTGTAAGGGAATATTCTAAGCCCAGTCTCTAGTGCCTTGTCTCATTGGCTACGACAAGAAACTGGTGGTCGGTCCACCCTATACCACCTTATCATAAAATACCAAGTACCAGCGGTGATTTTCATTCCGTCCCCAGAGCAAGCGAGTAAGTAAAATACCCATAAATTTCCTGTAATGACTCGCCATTCAGGGCGCTTGTCAATAAGAGATTTCTGATGCGCTCTTGACCGAGCGTCAGATAGTTCGAAAAATACCCACGGGGATAAAATACCCGACTATCCAGATAGACAAAATTTTTCGCAGCTGCTGTGCTGAACTAGGAATATTTCTCTGTAATGGAAGAGTATCCTGGATCTTTTGTCCTAGCTTAGGTACCTGGTGGCATGCTGGCAATTTTGTCTATCTGAGCAAGAACACCGATTAGACCCAAGCGGAATTTTTGGAAACTAGATGAGGCTCGGGCAACATAGCAACAAAGAAGCATAGGAAATGACAAGCCCCCTGAATAGCGAGTCATTACAGGAAATTTATGGGTCCCTGCTAAGACTGAAATACAATGGTTACGAACAGGCCCGTATCCAGGAATTTATTTCGGGGGGGGGGGGGGGGTTTGCCTGCGGATCGGACAAAAAAGACATAGATCAGAGGAAAAAGCCTATGAAAAGGTTATTTTTGTATTTTTTTTTTTTTTTTGGGGGGGGGGGGGGGTTAACGAATTAACATCTAACGAAACAAGATATTTTGTCGTCAGCAATCTCTCGTTTCTGTTTCGTTAGAGGCGAGCTCTTTCTCCAGAGTGTTCTTTCTGTTGGCAGTTCAATCCGCTCTGCAGATAGAAGTTCGTTTGTTAGAGGCTAATTATACTCCGCTTATATTATATTATAATTATAATCATACTCCGCTGTTACGCAAAAAAGCGGGTCATAAATAAAAAAAAAAAAAAAAAAAAAAAAAAGTGTCCCTCACTCGAAGTCTTTAGAGGTTGGCACATTAATCGTTTTGTTAGAGAACCCTCTGGAGGCAATTAGCATAAATAGTCAGTACTGAGAAGTCAGTATGACTCAGTCAGTTTTTAGCAGTCAGTGAGTTGTAGACTATCAGTTGGATTACAGATGTTTATATTGTATGGAGAACTTCACCATTAAAAGTAAGTGTGTTTTCTAACATATGGTTTGTTGAATGTAGGACCTAGGGCAAACCGTCCAAGCTCACCCCTCCACAGCTACGAACCAACCCTTCGAGGATACCGCTCGGGCTACCATTATAGTCAGTATACGTACCATCCGCTCGGGTACACGCTACACGGTTATAAGGTATTTGGAAGTTAAGTCACAAGTTAACACAGAAGGTATAACGAGATACCTAATATAACAGGGGTTCAACCCGCTACCCCCCCCCCCTGGATACGGCCTTGGTTACGAAGCTTCCCTCCTCCTATTAAGACTTGAGCCACTCCATGTCCGCCGGGAAAACTTAATTTTACGTTTTGGCCGATCAATCCTTAACAGTGAAAAACATAGTGATATTCTGCCCGATCTAGCACCGGCCACAGGACGGACGCGGCACCAAAATCTCCTGGTGCAAGTTAAATGTCGCACTAACCGGTATTCGAATTCTTTTGTACCATATTTCACTGAGAAGATTAACAAAAAACAAGTGAATTCCAAGTGATTTATTTTCTTTTATGTAATAATTGTATATATTCAAGTATTTTAACACATGAAATATAATGGTCGACATATATTAGTGCCATGTCGGCGCTACGAGTTAGATCAATAAAAAATATCTATCTATCTATCTATCTATGCTTACAAGAAATCACACACGGCTTCGTCTGTTTTAGCCTCTTGCCATGTCCATTGCCTTGGATGACAATCTTGGCGAGATTTGCATAGCCGGTGCATAGCTCGTCGTAAATAATGATCGGGGAAATGATGCATAAAAAGAACAAACGGGTTAAGGGGGATAATCTGTGTATTGCTAATAGAGGAAATAGGAGACACTTATGCAGAGTCGAATCTCCAGAACGAGAACGGATGGAAATACTACTGAAGCAGAATGAATTGCAAAGGACACGAGAACAAAGAGAAAAGTGTGCAAGCCCTTAGGGAATGTTTAGTTGCAAGTCTAAGTGAATATTCTTTCAATTGTTTACATCTTATAATTCACCTTTTATGTGACAAAATTTACCGTTACATAATTTATCACATTCTTCAGCGCGTTCAACGTTATTCGACGTTCAACGTTAGGCGACGTTCAAAGAAGCATGCCCATTTCTTATTATTATTTACTGCAATATTTTACGTAAGTGCGTATAATTCATTATGTCATTCACTGCGATTTAAGTGATTCAGGCCAGCATCCAAGCCCATTAGTAGCTGGCGGTACACGTTCTTTCGGTAAGCACGACCGAACGGTAGCATATACCGCAGGTGCTATAAACTGAGTAATTCATCTTAGTACGATCCGCAGCTCTTGTTACGCTAGCCTGAATTGGTATCTTTCCATTCATAAACATGCTGAAAGAAGCATCACTGAACCCAGGGGCTCCCACTCTCATCGTAAAATTGCGGTTTCAAGTTTGCAGATAAGTGGTTAAAAGTAGGCTACTTCAGAAAAAATAACCTGTATATCATCTAAAGTTGTGTTTGCTACTGCTTTGTATTTGGAAAAAAAAACCGAGATTCATGTACACATTGTTAACGCACAAACACGTATCCTAAAAAATAATCAATAAAAAGGTTGGAATATGCAGTTGGTGATGTAGATCCAACTTGTATTGCTCGAAGGACAAGACCAAAGGTTTCGATGGGATCTCAAAAATGTAATATTTGATCTAGACAATTGGGTCTTGTCTTCGCCAGATCCAGTCTTCTCCAGACATTTTTACTATTAAAATTTAGAAACAGATTAACGCCAAATGGCGAATCATCTAAGAAAATCAAGTTCAGATGTGGATTCAGAATGTGTGTTTACCCTATAGTCATATATATTTTGACGAAACGGATCGAAACTTCCTGCCTTCCTTCTGCCAAATTTCCGGTTTCGAACGAATTCCTGAACTACTGGTCCGGCAAAAAAATAAAGCTCAAAAACGAATTCATCGTATCTCCTTGCCCTATATCGAGCATATAATCAACTTCAAATAATACTTCAACTTATAAAAAATTTTCCGGTTTCAGCCGGATTCCGGGCGAACTACTTGTCAGGGTAGAAAATGATTTTCACATAAGTCTTCAGCATGCCTTCTTACCCCCATCTAGTCAACTTCGATAAGACTTTTACTTTTATCAAACTTAACGGTTTTTGCCGGATTCCGGGCGAACTACTTGTCCGACGAGAAAATTATTTTCATATTCGTGTTCAGTTTTCTTCTTACCCCTTAATCGACTATCTCATTAGCTGTTTAAAAATATTCAGTTTGCCCCTAAATTTGAACCCCCACCCCTGCATGTAGAGCAGTCTACGAACTCGACCTTTCCCTTGACCCAGAGAATCCTCATGACAAGTTTCATGAAAACATCTTGTTCCCTTACAGAGTTATCTTGCTCACAGACGGACAGACGGACAACTTTTGTGATGTCATAGGTATCCCTCCGCTTATGTTTTGGGATCCCAAAAATGTGTAGGTTCCATGAATTGCGCCTTTACTATCTCCTCCTTTTATCTGTAAAGCTTTCTTTTTTTCGTAGCTTTAATATTTGAGGCTCTTTTTAATTCGCAATATAATTTCTGTCCATGGGTGTTCTTTTCTTGCTGACCCACTTTCCAACTTTCTAACCAATTCTTTCGTTCTTTGACTCCGGTTTGATATTTCTTTTTTTCTTTTTTAGTTATTCACTTTCGCTTATGTATGATTAGCTACGGGTTACCCACTCCCCGGCACTTGGTATGCACTTTTTCCCGGCACCAGCTTGTACTTCGTATAACCAAAATCGACAGTGGTCAAACCCTCGATAATTAATGCACTAAAGGTTCTTTCAGACTAAAAAGAAAATAAGAAAATCCTTTTGTACTTCCTTCACAACGAAACCCCTATGGCCGTAACGTCGACGCAAAAAGATGTTGTAGTTATCAGTAACGTAAATATTCACTTTGTAAATGTCGAATCGAAATTTCTAGCGTAACGTAAGGAGGAAGAAGAAATTCATTAAAATAGATTTGCTTTATTAGAAGATTTGCAACTTTTGCAAGTTTGTCCAGGACCTTGGACTTATAGGATAGAAACTGACACTTCCAATACATACACAATAAACAATAACTATTGTATTGTACTGGCTGCTTTTAGCCCGGACTGGTCGAATCTGGGGATTTTTGCAGCTGCAGCTCTTTTGGCTGTAACTTTTCCCCTAGAGGCTAGAAGCTAGGTTGTCAAATTCGGCAGATTTTCTACAGTAGAGGTATGCTTATTTATAATGTAAGAGGTATGCGTACATAATTCGTATACTTTCCAAAATGTCTCACTACCATAATTTTTCCAAGTGGTTACCCACTCCCCGGCACCTGCTGTACACACTTTGCCGGCACCGACCAAAACCAGCGGTTCCGGGCAGAACATCCTAAGTGTTATCTGTTGAAACCGCGCATCCTTGTGTTATTGTGTTATCAAACGCCAGGATCAAACCGCTAAAGCTAGAAATGAAATTGTGGAAAAACAGCTAAAGATTCTTCCTTAAGTATTTGACAATATCAACAAGTATCCATCTTAGCTGGAAAGAAGAGACAGGTGGTACCAAAACGAAAATGCGGAAAAATCTCTACCCTCTCAACCACCCAATCGAGCAGCAAAACCAGCAGCCGTGTCCAAAATAACAATTTTCACACGACGAAATTCACAAATTCGCGACGAAATTAACAAAATCAGATCCTTATGCAAGAATCTTTAGTTGTTTTTCCACAAGTATTTTCAACATGAGTGGCTTCAGCCTGGAGAGGGCCCTTGCCAATAAGGGCCGAAATATAGCTCTAATAAAATGTAGCAGACGTATCCGTTTGGCAGTGTCAAATATGATTCGCAGTCAACTTGGGCTGAAGGAATATTTTTGAAACTTCTAACAGTATACTTTCAATTAACAGACGCAAAAACTACGGACGAGCGCGGAGTGGGAATGCCCTGACCAAGGTGTCGAAGGGCGTTAACTTTTTTGTGTCAAATTGTAATGAACGTCACTAAATCTTTCCGGGTCGGAGACAACAACAAAAAATAAACGCAGCATGAAACACAGCGCGTTTTGGAGCCAGATCAGGCCTTAGTATGGAACTGAAGAGTTTGTAATTGGATAGAAAAAAGGGAAGGGCACTGTTTTCAAGAATTTCGAAACGTGTAACAAGTTTTACTGGCGGTTCCTTTTCTGTGCGCGTGTGTGGTTTGCCATCTCACTTAGTGTTATCTAAGTAAGTTATCATTATGATAATTGCTGTTCATTTTTTTACCTTTTTTGCGGTGCTTCTTTCGTTGCCTCTTAGTTTTTCAGCCTAATATGCTATAGTTATTTTTAGTAAAATATAATCAAATTATGTAGGGTAGCTTAATTCAATAGCTAAATATTATTTGTTTTTTTTTCAGCTGGATATAATAGGTAGCACCACCAAATATTATTCATAGTCAGAGCTGCTTGGCTGAAGAATTTATGATAACTGATCATATCACACACATAATTATGTTTGCCATAAATGCCAAGCTGACCAATAACTAAGAAGAAAAGGATACACCATACAAACTTGTAGATTTATATTTTTATGTATTTATTTATAAATATTTTTATTACTATTTATATTTATTTATTATACTTTTATTACTATTTAGTTTTATTTATCAAATTTAGCGGTTTTGTTGGTGGACCCTCTCGTTAGCTGTTTAAAAATAGTTTGTTTGCCCCTTAATTTGAACCCCCACCTCTAAATGTAGGGCGACAGAGCCCATCTAAGAACTCAACCTTTCCCTTGACCAAAAGAATCCTCATAACACCGACTTTCATCAAAATATCTCTTTCCCTTCGAGAGATATCGTGCCGACAGACGGACGGACAAGTTTTGCGATGTCATAGGTATCCCTCCACTTAAGTTTTGGGGTTCCAAAAACCACCCTGACTTCAGTTTGGGGGTTAGAATGCACCATCTGAAATTCGGGTCTCCGAGTTCATTGAAGGATGGAGCAATTACGGAAGTAGGTCGCATTAGTATTACAGGTAAGACGGGTCCCTTAAGCTGCCCGGTTCCTGTCAAAAACAGAGTCAACAAAAAGAACGGAAGTGACCAGCTACAGGAAAGTGATTCACAAGATTCCAAGAACTCCCAGTCATACTAAATTCGTTACCTACTTTTGTTTATTGCAGATTAACACTTGCTCAGATCTAACTGTCATGCCGTGCCCAGCCTAAAATTACCTTCAAAAGTTACTAAGCATTCTCATACAACCCAAAGCGGCGAGGGGCTAGTAATATCCCACGAAAAACAGCTCCGGCCAAAGGAGTCCGTGTTTTACGTTAAAGGAGCTAAGTTTCTTTAGTGAACCTTCCACACCTAGCGCAAACCTTTTCAGGCTGGGACAGAGCTACGTTTTCCATTTTTGTAGTATTAATAATTGCCTGAAAACTGAAGTAGCAAACAAGCAACCTTTCGCAGGCAAACTACTGAAGGTTCGCGTGGCGGAGACGCCGTTCTCCTGATACTCTGACCTCGGCGGGGAGGGGGCAAATTATCTGACACTTTTTCTGCCTTTTCCGAGATTCCTCCATGTACTCATTTGAAGCTGGATGAACTTGTGCCCTGTCTTATAGGGAAACACCACTATTCCCCGCCTCAAACCAACCTTTAGGCACCACCGAGAATCGCAACAGCGACCCTTCTCTTGTGAACTCGGCGTGCTAACCATTAGGCCAGGACCCTTTTTCTTCTGTTTTTCCCTTCTTCTTCCTTAAGACAGGAGCCCTGTTCTGACAAAAGGACAAGAGCCCTGTTCTGACAAAAAGGGGCAGGAGCCCTGTTCTGATAAAACAAAGGTCAGGAGCCCTGTTCCGGCTGACACTGAAAGGGCAGTAGCAATGTTAGACTAAACAAAGAAAGGATGGTTTCCATGTCATCTGTGTACCAGGAATTTGTTTCAGACGAGGGGGATCTCCCGCGGGTCGGTCCTAATCCGTAAACCAGGAGCATGAATCAGAGCTTAGAGCCTATAGGGGGGTAGGAGGCGAGGTCGAACCCCTTCCCCGGATTCGGCCTTGCAAAGACTATAGCGTACTGTGTTTTGCATGTACGTCCCATTTATAGTAGAGGTATGCTTGTGTGAACGTTTGTTGACTTTAGACTATGCCATTTCCATGCACTTGCTGTGACTAAAGTCAACTATGAGTTAGCCAAAGTAGGTTACGACGGGCCTCTGAAAACACCTTAACAGGTATTTTGGATCTTCGTTCTACCATTCAGCCCCAAACTGAACTGTTCACATTTAAGTAACTGTTCAAATTAACATACCTCTACTGCACACTCACTAAGGAGTTGTCACTACTTTAGACTACTCGTAATAATTAACTGCTCATGGAATAGGAGCTAAAAGGTCAATGTACCAGCTCATACCTTTCGCTATTTGGTAGGTTAATTGGTACTACTTAAAGTCGAAAACAGGCCTGGCATTTTTTTTATAAGTAGGTGTTACTGTAAAAAAAAAACGTATGCAAGGTGAGAGGCAATTAACGTGCCGGGACTGCTTCCTTATACGCACAATACAGCCTAGACATCCCTTGGGGAAGTTCTTCCATGATAGTTAAAGAGGCGCAGTCAAGGACGACGAAAACACAAGACTTTGAGAGGTTTCCACCGTCACCTACATGGTATGGCTGCAATACAACAACAACAACGACTTGATATATTGAGGTTTTATGTAAAAATCAAGGAGACTTGGGGTATAACTTAAAGAAAATTGTAACAGAAGAACACATTCAAAAGACTTTTAGGGAAGTAATTTAAAACCTTGGATATATATGATACAGTTATTAAGTTGGGAGGCGTGGCTGGTTTGAAATTACTGTAAAGGAATTCCGAGTCTTTTTTTTGCCAACACAGTAGAGCTACCTATGGCGGAATGAGTATAATTTTGTTAAGTTTGTGTTGTTCAGTTGCATTATTTGGACTCGTTCCTCGCCTTACAGTAATTATTTATTTACTATTATTCAATAATTATGCATGACCCACACCATGCAAAAAGCATAAACAGCGAGTAACAAAAAAGAGAAGAAACAGCATGACTAATAATAATGTTGATTTTGAATGCTTTTTATTGCTTTTTGTAGGTTTTGTTCTTGCAAAAACCGAAGAAAAAACTATTGAAAGGTTTCTTAAGTTTCGAGGTTCGCAGCCTTGTCTACATCTGGCAAAAAGTGAAGAAAAAAGTATTTTGTTTGTTTAAGAAAAGGTCACTTGTCGCAGAATTTTGCGATTTGTCACAGATTTTCGCTCATATCTGCGAACGGTTCCTTACCCGTAAAACACGGACTGAAAGCTGAGGCATATAATTATGAAGATGGTAAAGCAAGGATTATTAAGAGCCAATAAATCTAATCGGATTTAGGGTTTAAAGGCGGCCGGAAAGACAGAATAACCAGAAAACAGAAGAAATGAGACGTAGAGCTGGCGGCTGGCAATTCACACCCGACAGATGGATGAGCAGAAACAAGCAGTTATGTTTTCAAAGCCGGCCTCAATTAAGATCAATAATCAAAGGAAGGCTTAATCTATAGAGTAGCAGTTGGCCTCCGAAGCAGAGCGTGCTACGGCGCATGCACGTCAGGGTTTATTATAAAATTGGCCTAGCTAGGGCGGTAGAAGTCAAAGAAGGGTGGTCCAGGATGATTGCTCAGTTTTTGAGCGCGAAGCGAAGTGGCCTACCAGCTCTGAGACTGGAACAACGGATGGAAAAGCTATCCCGAAAACCGTTTGGTGTTTTCCCTGATTTTTGCTTTTACCACAATCGACTCTTTTCGAGACCCTTTAGTCTCCTTTGTTTCGGATTTTAGCGAACGAAACCTTATGTTGAAAATACGCACAACATTATTTTTTTTTGTTTGGAGCAAAAACATGAAGTGATACATTTTCTTTAAGGATCAGAACTTCAAAAAAACTTATTGCTCAATATTTGAGCGCAAATCGTCTGCCAGTCCTAAGAATGTGGAACAACAAGCACATGCAAAGGTTATTCCAAAAATAGCGGGGCATTTTCACCATTTCTACTATTCCCACGTCATATTTGATGTCAGCTACATTCTATTAGAACTACATTTCGGCCCTTCTTGGCAAGGGTCCTCTTCAGGCTCAAGCTGGAAAATGAACTTGTCTTTGTGAAAATGAAAATATAGCTGACTTGGTTTTGCACCGTCAAATATGATTCGCAGTCAGCTTGGGCTGAAGGAATATCTATTTCCACGATCAAATCTTGTCGAGACCCTTTGGTCTTCTTGGTTTTCGCAATGTAGCGAAGGAAACCTTGAGGCTGAAAGACTAAATGAAGAAAATGGCGGACAATTCTTAGGTCATTTGTTAAAAAGCCAAAAGTTTTTTTTTTTTATCAGATAGAATGGATGTAGCCTATCTGGTTCTTTTACACAGTTGTTCTGAGGGACAAAATACGTTTAGAAAAAGCAGGAGTCGTAGCCTAAGACTTAAGAAAGATGAGAATAAGAATGAATATGCTATGCGAGTGCTCGATGCCGCCCCAAAACAGGATAATTCTAGTTGATAGACACTTAATTTATTTTAGTTCTTCTAGCTAGCCTATAGCTTGACGAGGACCCTTGCCAAGAAGAACCGAAATATCACTGGAATAAGTCTTGAGTGACATATCCGTTTAGCACAATGGTGAGCGCATGATTGGTAGCCGAAGATGAAAGAATGTATTACCCACCTGATTAGTATTAGGTATTTGCAAAGCCATTAAAAACAAGACCTATGGTTTCGATGGGATCCCAAAAATCTAATATTTGATCCAGACAATTGGGTCTTGTCTTCGCCAGATCCAGTCTTCGCTAGATCCAGTCTTCGCCAGGCTAATCATCTGAGAAAACCAAGTTCAGAGATATCTGTTTTGACGATAATGACCTAAACTTCCTGCTTTACTTCTGCCAAATTACCAAATTAATAATTAGACAATTGCTTGTGTGTAAACATTTTACTATCCCCCTTACTACTTCTTTCAGGTGGCTGGGCACCACTATCACTAATTCTCTACAGTCTCTACAACAACAAACTGTCCTTGATGTAAAGAAAAAAATTCAATTTGGTTATTCGAAAATTGTCGCTCACCGTGGGCGGTATAATAGACGAGCTCTTGGTCGGCTGTATTCAACTTTTTGCGACCATTCTATATTCTATGTTTCTGGGCTCTTAAAAAGAAAGATCTTCTTTCTCTCCGAAAAAGTTATTTTCGTTACTGTAAATTCCTTCTTTACCTCCCCCCTTGGCATCGGAATAGAGTGATTATTCGTAAGTACGGTGTTCCAGATATTTCGGAGAAATTACTAATGCGACAAGCGAAGCTGTCGGGCTCAGCCTACTCTCGGTTTTCACCACACCACCCCCTTACCCCCCCTGTTTATGTGCTAGTGTTTTTGTACGTATAGTTATTTAAGTATTTTCTTCCTTTCTTTATCTTTATTGTACTCCGCTTGTTTTTCCTCTGGAATTTGTGGGTAAGAAATAAATTATTATTATTAAAGCCATAAAAAAAGAGAAATCAACGTATAACAAAACATGCATAACAAAAAAATAAGAAAGTTGAAAGAATACTAATCTACTCCCTCTGAAAAAAAAAGATCAGAAAGGTATAAATGTACCCTACCTTGTCCAATGAGCTCAGAGCCCAATATGCCGAAGACAGCGCAGAAAATACTGATCCTCTCAGCTTTAGGGAACAAGTTCCGATTCGTAAGGCTGATTCCAGCACTATTACGGCGGCCTGGAAATGTCCCGCAGCTAATAATTCCTGGCCAATCACAGAGATGACCACAAAAGGGCTCTTGTCCAATCGCATTGCTTGCAATTGGCGATAGGTTGGCTCCAAATTCGCTGGAAAGAAGACAGATTTGATGATTTTCACAAAAACAGGAGATTCAGATCTGTTAAGCAGGGTTGCCACCGGTAGTACAAGTAGTGAGTTGGTAGTACATTTGAAAAAAGTAGTACTGCAGTACATTTTGAGATAGGTAGTATTATTCGAAAAAATATCCTATCTGTCAAAGTTCATGTGGGCCTAGTTGTATTTTGCCCTTTTTATCTGGAACATTTGGTCTAATTACTTTAATTTTAATCTGGTTCTGAATGAAACCCCGATTTTTGATGAAGGTTCGATTCAGGTCATATTGGTGGGGTCATGCTAAAGTGATTTGCATCAGCAACAGTGGAAAACAATGCGCGAAGTGCAACGCGCGCACAGATTTTTTTAGGTAGTAAATTTTCTCCTCTGGTAGTACTTTTTGCCTACTTGGGTAGTGCATTTTATTTGTGTCAACTGGCAACCCTGCTGTTAAGTGAATAAGAAGGAAAACGAACGTTCTACTGCCAAGATTAGTGTTTCTAATGGAAAATCAGGGATTCGGGGAAAGCTCGGACTGAATGAAGAAGGCAGCCCAATACTCTATATGTCCAAAAACACGCCAGTGATCTTCAGGAAGAAGGAGTAAACGTCTCCGTAACGACTCAAACTCAACAACTCAAACCCTGTGTCAACCAATCACGGCGATCTTTGGGATCAGCTGTGATACCGCTTCCGGCTCCTCCGCTAGTACCCGGTGATTTTGCATCGGCAAGGAGAGTTACTCATCAAGAGCATTATGTTTGGTTTTCAGTGAGACTCATCGATTGTCGCAGCTCAGAGTCATCTGGCGGAAACCGAGATACTCACAAAAGGAGAGAATATATCCGAAAACACCCTAAATAAACCTTTTGATGAAAAACACGAAACTGCTGTCCTGTGGAAACTGCGGGTACTCTAACACTGACCTATTGCAATATAAAGGAAATGTGATTGGTTGATTAGTAAACTTCAAGGTATCCAGCGTTAGGTATAGGGTATCCCAAAATCAGGAGTTTGTGATTGACTATGCTAACATGAACCATGCGAAATCCCAATTAACAAAATTATGGAAAAATGCCTAAGAACAAATCTGTTTCTCTAATATGGCTGCGGCGAGACAAAAGGAAGCAACGTGTCAACAACGATCGAGTTAGCCTCCATGTTCGTTTCGACATTTTCAGTTTTATTCTTGTTGTACTTTTATTTTTCACGTCTCTTTTGTTTCGAAGTCGACGGGATAATCTACACAACTCTTGATACATACAAATATTTATTTGATAGTGCAAAACGGATACGTCACCTGAATTTTATTAGAGCTATATTTCGGCCCTTCTTGGCAAGGGTCCTCTTCAGGCTCAAAGCTGCTCAAGTTGGAAATACGAGCTTGTGGTTGGTTGGTGGAGCGGCTGGTTTTCCCACAAGTTCGTATTTCCAACTTGAGCGGCTTTGAGCCTGAAGAGGACCCTTGCCAAGAAGGGCCGAAATATAGCTCTAATAATATTCAGCTGACGTGTCCGTTTTACACTATCAAGTATGATTCGCAGTCAGCTTGAGGTGAAGGTATATTTATACAATTTTTTTTTTTTTTTTTTTAACTGACCGTATGTTTAAATACGCTTACCTCCTTATGTTTAAATAGGGAAAAATAAAAGCTGAAAACGTGAAAGTAGACCAAGTAAGCAGCCCCTAGCTGCAAGGAGCGGTCACAAAGGCGTTCAGCATGGCTGGACATATTCACACATGAAACGGGATTTCTGAGATTATACGCCTCGCAGGATGCCTGCCAATCAAATTGTGGGCCTTTTTGAATACGAGGATCAGACAGATGCGTTTCCCTTCAAGTTACGTCAAACAGCTTTTCAAAACTTCTCAAACCTTAATTACCCTAACGACGGACTAGCCGTCTTATTAACGGACGAAAGAACCGTATTCAGCAGTTGGTCTTTCGGTCCCGCATTCCAGTCGTCCTTGACGTACGGGACAGCAAGGTCTTCTCAGGTAGATGTATTTCCGAAAACCAATGGCCTTAAGTGGTCTAGTTACTATAGCATTCCCTACAATCCTCCAATTCCTCTTATCTAATGGTGTCAGGCATGGACATGGAAATCCAGGACCCCTTGGAAGTTAGCAGAGCCGGGCTCCCCTTTTTGATAATTTAGCGAGATTTATATTTATTTAACGTACTTTGGATTTAGAAAATAAACAAGCAGACTCCAAATTATGAAACAGACATGTACCAATTATATGTTTTTTAACATTATACTTACTAATCCCCCCCCCCCCCTCCCGCCGGGGTTCGCCACTGAATAACGTAATTGGGTAGATATAGTCTTCAGCAGCCCGATAGCCATGGAAAAAGTTAAACACAAAAACAGAAATGCAAAACATACAAAATATCCAAAAATCTCCCCGAAAAATTCCGCTGTGCTAATAACATATGTTTATTCTTTAAAGTTTAACTGAAAAGCCAACTTATTTTTGTGTCATTTAACTGAATACACTGAATTATTTGGATTCTGCAAAAGGATTTTTTTTATTTTCCGCCATCTACTCTAGATATGACATTCGGAATATCTGCGACCGTCCCCACACCGAAAATTCTACTATGACGCGGGAAATTTTAATCTCAACACAAACGCAGCTTTTCAGTGGGCAGTGATGAGATTGGTGAAGATTGCTTAGTGCGTAAGGCACAGAACAAAAATACAAGCACATAGAGGTACCACAAATTACACGGAAATTCCACTTTTTGAAAATCGATCATTCGTGAACAGCGGAACAACGAAGTAACCCATTTTCAGCGGGTCTTCAAGCCAATTAGTGACTAAGTGATCGGTAACTAGATTGTCCTATCCCAGCCCTTTTCGGTTAAACTTTAACCATCCGAGGTTGTGCCAAAAACTAGACACAGAACGTCTTTTTTTTTTTTTTTTTTTTTTAACCCGTAGCCATAAATCTACTCTTCAGAATCGTGTTTTGAGCTTTTGCCTTACTAATACCACCTATTCTACCTATAGCCTTATAGTCCCATGAGGGAGGTGGCGATAATATGAAATGCAGAATAAGCAAGAGTGGTCCTTTAGAACGACAACATTCCACCTCGAGGGGTACCATTGGGTCATCTGTAAACCCGATGAAAAATTTGTCGCTTGCGTAGTTGTATGATAGTTGTAGGAAATACTTGAATGTATTGATATGTAATACAGTAGGGGTATGCTTATGTGAAGGTCTGCTAACAGTGAACGATCGCCGAAGAAAAAACTAAAATACAAACAAGGCGTTTTCCCCTATGAGTAGTAACAATCACTCACGCTTTTGTCACTTTTTGAATATTTTGTTAGTCCATGACGGAAAGTGACTCAGCTGACACCTTGTTTGCTTTTTATAATTTGAAAAGTTTGCCACGAGGAACAGTGGAGAAGATGGCAGTCCGGACCGGCAGATGCCTTCTAAAGAGGAAGGATCTTTTTAATAAATTCGAAATCAAAGAAAGTTGACTGAATTTCTGCTTCAAGTTTGTGCCAGGATAACCCTGAAATAGTTGGCTGTTAGCTGATACCAAGTTTGTTATTTTTCTTTTCCATTTTACTTTAATATATGCAAGTAAGAAAGCCAAGGTAGTGGAACAGTTAAAGTGTTCAAATAAGCATACCTCTACTGTAGAAGAATACAATCATTTAATGTGCCTCTGACTGGGCCAACCTTAAGTAGTAGTATCCAATAGCATCCTGGCCTGCTATAGTAGCATCCAGTCTTGCTAATAGTAGCATGCAGTATGTATAACACGGTAGCCTTGACATAGAAGCATGTAGTAGCACCAGTTCGTACTGCATGCTATTTTTTTATACAACTTCATACTACTATTTTGAGATGAATTTTTCATCGGGAAGGCGAAAAAAAAAAAATCGAAACTGCACTTCCAATTCGGATCGACAACTATGGTCGCACACGCGGATTTACCAAGTCCAAATTCTTCTCTTTCTTAACCAGTCATAAACCATGCTTAATGTGACATGATACATAAATCTCTGTTCCTTCTGAATAGCCTGCGAAAAGGTTTTCTTTCATTAAGGCAGGCTTTTAGAGGACGCATTTTACATCATTAGACGAACGCTTGTTCAAAAGGTTCACGCCGTGCCTTTCACTGCACAGTAAATCACTCAGTAAAAAAATAAAATAAAAAAATGCGACGGATGACTTCCATCAGTCGTTTGACGAAGTCCCTCGGTTCACAAACTTTAGAGGAGTTGACTGATATCGCGAGAAATGAGATAAATCATAATCAGTCGATAGAAATGTTTATTATGAGCACAACTGTAGGCTAAATTTTCTTAAAAAAAAATCCTAACGCAAGCAAACGCCATTCAGGAATAAGAGCAACTTTAAAAATTCGTGAAAATATGGTTGTTTTTGAGGCAGAAACAATAGAAAACACCAGCAAAATTACTGAAAGAAATAATCGCTTCCAGAAGTTCGAATTACTTTTCGGTTTCGGTCTGACACCGGCTAAATACGTTTTTTATTGTTCTGCTGGGAGCTATTTTGACAGCATCCTGCCGTGTTCTTATGAATCGTGTCAAATGTGATTTTTACTAAGTTTGCTTTTTATTCAGATACCTACCAAGTTTGGGTTAGAACAACTATCTAGCCACTGCAAATGCGGCAATACTTCTGAATAAACTCACTAGCCGAATACTCCCTCCGAATAAACTCAACTAACAACTATTCTTTTTCTTTGATTGTCATCAGCCGCTGAGCCTATGGTTGGTGTTGAGCACCAGCACTGATCGATGACAGCTAAACTGCCAGAAGTTTCATAACATCTCGAGAACGTGAAACTGTGAACTGATATATAAACGTAACTATGTTGTGAGCCTATGGTGTTACTTTTCTGTAAAATACAACACAAAACATAGTTTACAGCGGTGCTGTAAACGAAAAATTACACTTAAAGGACCACTCTCGCTATTTACTGTTTATGCTCCAATCTTTTAAAATATTGGAATGATTGGAAACTAGACTCTTTGAACGAATTATCCACGGCTTTGGCTGTTTGTGGGGAGGGGGGGGGGGGGGTGTAGCGTATGAAATTCGGGTCTCGGAGTTTAAGAATGAACGGATCAATTACGGAAGCAGTTTGCATTAGTATTCTAGGTAAGAGGGGTCCTTCAAAGGTCATAATGGATATGGCGCCTATGAACAACACAATTGTAAACACACTTTTTGGGGCCCTTGCTATCAGTATGCGGTCGGTACGAGCCAACACTGTTCTATACATAAGTCTATAAATAATACATTTTCCAGCTTGAGCCTGAAGAGGACCCTTGCCAAGAAGGGCCGAATATAGCTCTAAGAAAATTCAGCTGAAATATCCCTTTAGGCTTCCTTCAGCCCAAGGTGACTGGGAATCATTTCTTATCACAAAAAATCAACGAATACACCAAACGAAAATGGGGTTTGTATAGGCCAACGAATATACTGAAATAAAAGACAAATATTTCGGGAGGACAACCGCCTCCCTTCTTCAGCGCAGACAGAAAATTCGAGGAAAAATGCCAAAACGAGGATGAAGATGGACAGCCAAGAGAAATAAAACAAACTATACAAATCCCATTTTCGTTGGTTTCTTCGTTGATTTTTTGGATATGTCAGGCCAATGTGGTTTACGAAATTATTTTTGATCATTTGTGAAAAAAATGACAACACGAAAAAGTCAGCTAGGTTGTTCTCCACCGATTTTTCGGCCCTTCTTGGCGAGGATCCTCTTCGGGCTGTTGCTGGAAGAAACGAACCCGCAATCAGCTGATGAACATCCCAGCTGACTCATTTTGTTTACGCTAGCTTACAGAGGCTAATTAACATTTTTGCTTTTTAGCTACGGTAAGCTACTTAGAAAAGAATTTCTGTTACAAAATCCCTTGAAGACCTCCCGTTACGTCGCCGGATCGGAGTGAGCGTGAGCAAGGAACCCCATGGCGGATTCTCGTAACTGAGTCACAAGAACGAAACAACCGCACACATTAAAGTACTAGAATACAATTATGATGGCGTTAAGTACTCAATCACACACAAAAAAGCACAGCTTCGTTTTATGATTACGACAGAAACAAAATTATAACATTTTATGATTTACAGCTATGGCGGTAAACCATAACGAAGATTATCATACAGTGGAGGCGTGTTACTTCGGACAATTATTTAAATTCGGACAGTGCACTTTTGGCTAACTGGTACAATGAAAACCAAATCACCCAATTAGGTCCTTACAAGCTTTTATAGCTTACCTGGAGAGGGCATCGTTCCAATCTCCCACCACAGGCATACAGCACCCGTACTCCAGTTTAAATACCCGGAAGAAAAATATGGATAGAAAGTACTGAGCTCGTATCCCTGCCGGCCCCCAATGATCAAAATATATTGTCACGAAGTATTTTTGAAATTAAAGAACCTGAAACTGAGACCAGACTGCATTAGCTCTTGCAATAGCTGCGTTTTTGCGGTAACCTTGACTTACACTTACCCGGTAACTGAGCGTACTCTTGTCGTTTTTTCAAAGACCCGGTTACTACTAGGTTACTGAATTCCGGTAAACCCGGTCTCAGCACTGCATGGTTACTCGGAAACAGATACCAGGGTTACCAAAGGCCCATTCACAATGGGTTTTAGCTAAAACTCGGTACCAGCCAGTTCCGGAAATCGCCAAGACCGAGAATTAGCTGGGTTTCTGCCGTCCGCAATTGATACTGGTGCCAGTTTCGGATACCAGCTAGTCTCGCAGTTCAACTTTGGAGGGTACTAGCCAATCAGATTATTTACCATAACCAAGGCCAATAGTTAAAATCACATCCACTCTTGCTGTCTTGAAAACTGAAAGTGAATTTAGGTCATTGATATTCGGTCTGACGTCGTTCAGCATTAGCCAATCGGAGCGTTCCTGAATATTTCCCTAAAATAATCTGATTGGCTAGTACCATGAAAAGTTGAACTGATTTCAACTTGGGTGCGAGACCAGCTGGTACCCGATACTGGCACTAGTATCAATTGCGAACGACAGAAACCCAGCTAATTTTCGGTCTCAGAGTGATTTCCGGAACTGGCTGGTACCGAGTATTAGCTAAAACCCGTTGTGAATGGGCCTTAACATGTTGCGGGGTGACCGAGACCCTAGTACAGATACCCGGTAACTGCGAAAACGACCATTCGTCAGAGTAACAGACACCTGATTACCGCGAAAACGCAACCAATGTCTAAAGCGTGGCCAACAAAAAGTGTCTCTGACTGCTTTGTACAGATCATACCTGCGACTGAACCAATCACAAACAATGGAAGTGGCGGGGCGCAACTGTGAAAATACTCTTCTGGTTAGATTGGATTTGACTCGACGGTGAAACCGTAAAAATAAATATGAAAAGAAAACAGAAAACAGGTGATGGCACTTATTACTGAGAAGGAACATGACGGAACAGTGTGGGTTTCAGTTCTACTTTAATGAACTACTTTCAGTCACCATTACTTGACTTCTTGATTACTACAAGTGAATAAAAACGGCACTGTCCCGTGTCACCATTATGAAGGACGTGTTATTATCACAAGGACGTGTACGAGCGGAGTTTTTGAAACACAGTTGTTGGGCCCTGGAACAGCCCTACTATAGAATTCGTTGAATCCCATCCACACATAGGACAAAAGTAAGGACCGCTCTTCCCTTTTCTCTCACCAATATACTTTCGCCTAGCCCCTGGCGTTAAATTTTCTGCGCTCACTTCAATTTTACTTAAATTCCCAAAATACAAGTGTCAGTTTCCAGTCTGTACAGGAGGAACCAGTATCTTTGCGTTTAAAGTAGCGTTTGCACGGACAAGAAATCCCGTCGAGTAGAAGGATTCCGTAAAAGGATTCCGTTCGTCAAGACGACTAGAAAAAAAAGTCTAGCGGGACGAGAATCCTTTCATGATGAAAGGAACTCCGGTCTACTTGAAAGGAATCTCGTCGGCGGCGCTGGTAAAAAGACTAGAAAAAGGTCTAGCTAGCTTTTGAGAGCAGCAGTCATCAGTAGCCTACTGATGTCATAAATGCCCTCAAAACATTTTTTTTATTGGCCAGTGAATTTATTTTTGTCAGATTTTCTGATTTGAAGAATTTATTTGTTTCCCTTTGCGTGTAAACATAATCTTGTCACCAAGATCGGATTCTGTTCAAGTTTTCCTGTACTTGTAAACGCTGCATATGTGCGTGAGCGACTGAGCTTAACTGATCCCATCTCTGCGCCATGGGTATAACCATGGCGGAAATCAATTTAGGCAAGTCAATTAACAAAAAAGATGAGTGCTTTTGCAGCTCAACAACGAACAAGCTCTAGACCGCATGCAGACCGACTACGTAAGAATGAAGGGTTTACACATTCTTCTACATCGTTTCAAGAAGAAAAGAACATACTTGAAAGTCAAGAAAACTGCTATAGTAACTTTCCATTTGGATTTCCGGTTTGCGCCCACAAAACCGAGTTGTTTTTCGACGATGGAGCACAAAAATGAGTAACGAAAATAAAAGAAAAACTGGAATTAACATTAATGGTAATTTTAAATATTCCTTCAGCCCAAGCTGACTGCGAATCATATTTGATGGTGCAAAACGGATACTTCAGCTGAATTTAACTGGAGCTATTATTCGGCCCTTCTTGGCAAGGGTCCTCTTCAGGCTCAAAACCGCTCAACTTTTTCCAACTTGACCGGTTTTGAGCCTGAAGAGGACCCTCGCCAAGAAGGGCCGAAATGTAGCTCCAATAAAAATCAGCTGACGTATCCGTTTTGCACCGTCAAAAATAATGGTAATTTTGTTCCATAAATATCACATGCTGCGGGATAAAAACCCTTAAAGCCCTGAAGACGTCTTATTATAGTCAAGATAAATTTAGGATGTACCTACCTGCACTCCTGCTGCAACCATAAGCCAAGTGAAAAGTTCGGCATTAAAAATTTAATTTGAGAAACTCTCATTTTCTGTTGGACCCCTTCAGACACCCAGGCCATCGCGCCCATGATGCAGACTACTCCACGAATTCTTAAAGGACCTGTCTTACCTATAATACTAACGCAACCAACTTCCATAATCACTCCATATATTTCTAAACCCGAAGACCCCAATTTCGTACGGTACATTCTAACCCCTCTAACAAAACCACGCTGATTTTCTCACATGCCGTGTTATGCTACCTTCTATGTGTATCACGCTGTCGACGGTTGCCTTTTTCCATCAGAAAAATCTGTTAAGTAAACTGTTTCTCTATTTTCGCTATCAGCCAACGGGTCTCGGGAAGGCTTAAAACAGCCAAAACCTTAGGTTATTTGTTGAAAGCAAAGCCTAGATTTAAAGTATTCAAATATTTTAAAATAGTGCAAGTTGTAGAGTTAATAGTGCGAGGGGTCCTCGAAGACCCGATTATAAATATTCTAATTTTCTGTTTTGTCAATGTTATGACTGACTTTTCTTCGTGTCGTTTTTCTACTCAACTGTCGCCTTGTGCTTTCAGCGGATTCAGCTGATCTTATTTTATCTCTGCCTTCAGTCTAAGCTGAGTCATATTGCAAATGGTCAAGTCAGTTCCCGTCAAGCGCCACCAAATGCCTACTATTTGTATAGCAAACACTAACCTATCCAAAATCACCGGAAATACACCCATTTACAGATGAGCAGCCCCTCAGTAGGAAAAGGCACGATAATACCACACACGCACAAAATTCGTTCTGCTGTTAATCTAAAATTAAGCGTAAAATGTGATAAAACAGCTCATCTGTTAAATGCGTGGCAGGGCGCACGCTGATTACCAAAGCCATTTTTCATGCTGGGAAAAACTCAAGAATCGAAAAAACATTCCCCATCTCTTAGCTCTCTCATGCACAACATGCCTTTATTTTTACACGCCCATGTTGACTCGGTTGAACCTTTAAGGATCGTATACATAGTTCTCGCCTATGTGGTCGCACTCATAAACTTTGGAAAGACAACCGTACCAACCCACTTACTAGCAATGAGCCTATTCTAGGAACCGTCGGCTAAGCCCCCAGCTTAAGGGGCACATAATACAAATTCATTCTACATAAGTAGGCTAGTATTTCCATCCATTCTCGTTCCTAAGATTCTAATCTTCTCAAGTGTATCCCATCTCTTCTATTGGCACTACACTTATTATCACGCTTGTCATGGTCTCTTTCCGTAACGTATTAGGCTCCCGATCATTATTTCCGAGAAGCTTACTGGTCAGAAGATTGGGTATGAAAAGTTTGTCATCCAAGGCAACGAACATGAAAAAAGGCCAAAGACAGCCAAAGCCTTGTGTAATTTTCCTTAAGCATAACTAAGTTTTATAGCAGTCACCTAACCCAGAACATCTTAGCAGATACACTAACTTTGGCATTTTTCCTCAAAATTTCCCGGCTGCGCTGAAGAAGGGAGGCATTTGTCTTCCCGAAATATTCGCTTCGTTTTTTTTCAGTTTTTTTCGTTGGCCTTTAAAAAAACCATTTTCGTCTGTTTTTCTTCGGATTTCTTGTGAGATAGATTATGTAATGCGAGGTGTTCTTTAGTGAGCAAAGGATGGAACCGTTGCGCAAGTGTGAATTCCATTTCTTTTATTTGTGAGTAATATTGGCTGATATCAGGATTTTGCAGAGAGAAAATGTACAGCTGTGTTCAAAATACTTCATTCCTTTTGACTTATGATGACCCTTCAGCCATTTCTGCCATTCCAAAAAACTCTTTTTACGTGAAAACTAAAGAGCTCTCAAAGGGCTCTCCCTTTTGTCACATTTTAAGAACTGTAAAGTTGATCTACTAGGATTCTCATCGCTCTTGCTAATGATCAGGGGTTATGCTGGTTAGTTCAAAACACCAAATCAAATAAATAAATAGAGGGTGTCCCCAAGCGGGGTTCTTGACAGTTCAATTATCCGAGTTGCTTGTGAAAAAAGGGGACTTACCTCTCAAGGGGGACTTGAGTGCCGCCTCCACCAACCCAGACAGGAGCTGGAGGGATTTCGGATCCTGCGCCAGTCCTGCGCTGAACGCCGCCAGGGCATCGGCGTGCCGGGCAAGGCATTGAAGCGCCACTCCTTGGCGATAGTATGCCTGTAAAATACGGATTTCAGACAACATGAACGAGCATACTTATCTTTTTTTTTAAATTAGTTTGATAAAAAGAAAATAATCTCGTCTACATGGGACTTCCATGTGAGGAACTTTTATTGCACATTCAAGAAAGACTGATAATAACATCAACGATCTGGTCTATATTTAATGAAACGGATACCTTTTTGTTTTTCTCATTGATTGTACAGAAAGGTTACAAATAAAATGTTTAACATAAAGTATTCTCTCTTCCGGTGTTCCGCCTCCAACAAATTAGCATACAGGACTGATTAAAGATAGGGTTCGATGAAGGAAGCAAAACAAAACCCCAGCCTTTGGGTATCTGCAAATGCTCAACTGAGGGGTTTGGAAGTTAGCCCTGGACCAGTACACTTTTCTTCCATTATATTTGCCTAAATGTCGAACTTCATTTAACATCTTTCTCCACTGCATATTTATATCCACATCACACATCCTATGTGTATTTAATAATATCTAGAATTTAGTAACGAAGTTTCTTTCGATCGATGGGTATACCCCTACTCAAAACTTGTTTGTGTAGTTAATTTTGTGGCTGAACAATAAAATGAAACATACAAAATTACTACACTGATTTGCAGTCCCTTCCAATTATTTTTTCTGGGATGCTTACTGGTCGGGAATCGATGTGCAGATTCTGTTCAAAAACCAAGGGATGTAGGGTGCGAACAAAAACAGCCAAACAAACATCTGAGATCAGTTGCCTTTAAACTATCAGGAAAACAGTGTAGACTGCGACTCGCCCTTTAAACTGAGGGCATTTCTACATAACTGTGAATACAATATCAGGGCCCTTGGTATTTAAGACAAAACAGAAGTAAGGATCCTAGAACCGATATAGCTCCAACGAGCAACTGACATTCTTGCAGCTCTCTATTTGAAAGTTTGCTTCTCGAATTTTTGTTTCTACTGAAACTAAACTGTAGCCTACTAAGCCTATAGCCTACCGACTGAAAACCAAAATATTCACATTTACAACACATGAATATCCTACCACGATACAACCAAGATTATGAAGCGATAACGAAATTCTACAAAATCGTTCATCTGGATACTGGACAGATCAACAGACGAAATTAGGGAAGCCTAAAAATAATAGCCTACATTGCGAAAAACAAGCCATAACAAACAAAACCATTCGAACTAGATTTTCTCCACTTCAGACCCCGAAATAATTTTACCCCCTTAATGATATTTATTTAATTACTATGAAAGTTTGTGTCTTGCAATAGTAATCTATCATAATAAACTATGCACCATTTCTATTTCATTTGGACTTACTTTCGCAACATCTCAAACTACCGGCCGTACATCAACTGAGGATTGATCAACCCTTCGCTGCCTCTAAGCAACATCAATCAAGTACTTGTCAATAAGGACCGAAAGTACAAAATGGGCCCTACTATAATCATCAGGACATAAATACTGAATCAGATCTGTTATTCCTTCGAATGGAAAGGGAACATGAAGTGGATGTCGCCAGTGAAGAGACATTATGTGCCATTACCGGTAATGATAAGTAATTGAGATGGAATGTTTCGAGCTTTGGTTTGCAATTATGCTTCTTTGTCTTTACGCTCTCCAGTCTAAGAATAGTCGAAGAACGCCTTAGACGTGGAGAAAGGGTAGGTCTGCTTTGAGCTTTATTATAGTCTATTCAGAAGAACTGAAGATGTCTGCCTTGCGGCCAAGCATCGTATAAGGTTCGATCGCAATGGTGGCCTTAGCAGTGAAATATCACCGGCGAAACGCACTTACTTGTTTTTGGCACATTATCTAGATCAGTGGTTCCCATCCTTTTCCGTACCGCGTACCCCTAATTAAGGTTCAAAAAGTTTGCATACCCCTTTTTGAAGAATCATTTTTCTACTATTCTACTAAGATCTGTCAAGATTAGGACGCCAAAAAGATGTCATTTACTGTCATAATTGGTGCGGGATTAATGTGTAAAAATAAATAAAAATAAATGGGATACTTGAGGCTGCAAGTTTGTCAATTGCATTATCGCCCACAATCTGGTCAAGGGTCGGACAGACTCTTGCGCTGTTTCTCTCAACGTTTGTAAGCCAAAACCCTAATTTCTTGACGAAGGCAGACATTTTCGAACTCAGAGATTTGGGACCTTCGCGTACCCCTGACCAGGGTCTCGCGTACCCCTTTGGGTAAGCGTACCACCGGCAGGGAACTACTGATCTAGATACTCTAGGTACTCGCACTCGGGATAAAAGATTTCAACACGTAGTCATATGCGAAGAAAAGGTTTAGGTTCATTTCTTGATAAATGAACCTGGTATTGCTATCGTAATACTGGTACTGGTAACATAAGCTAGATACTCTAGGTACTCGCGCTCGATATTTTGGATAAAAGATTTCGGCACGTAGTCATATACGAAGAAAAGGTTCAGGTTCATTTATTTATAAATGAACATGATACTGCTGTCGTAATATTGGTACTGATATCGTAAGCTAGTAGGTTAGAATAAAGGCCGGTTATCCGAATCTCCCATGTCGAATCGTTTGTCCAAATGGCGTGCCGAAAAAGAAGGTGAAGCAGTAAAACTGATCCAGTCTAGTACACTAGCCCCTTTTCAGGCACGGTGCTCAAATGTCTAGCACCATGCCTGGGTGCTAGACGTTCAAGAACTGTACTTTGGATTTCATGCATGGTGAATGGATTTCAGTATACAGTGCAAGCATGAAAAACACAGTTTCTGTCATGACAACTGAGCACCGGCTCGGACAGGGCTGAAATTACTACCATGAATTAGAGAAATCAAAGACAATCCTTATCAAATTTTTCATAAGAAAAACAACATTGCTCGGCTGATGACAGACGTGAAAACCTCATTTCCTTTTCTACATAGTCAAGGGTTTTACATGCAAAGTGTCCTGTGCCTCAACTTTTCTACCTAGCAGCCGACCAGAATATTGGCTCTTGGGGCACTCTACATGGAAAATAGATAGGGTGCTGTTAGGTTTTGCATCTCCATCATCAGCCGAGCCCTTTTGTTTTTGTTGTGAAAAATTCGATAAGGAGTGTCTTTGATGTCTCTAATTCATGGTATTAATTTACGCCCTGTCCGAGCTGGTGCTCAGTTGTGATGACAGAAACTGTGTTTGTCATGCATGCACTATATACTGAAATCCATGCACCATGCATGAAACCAAAGGTACAGTGCTTGAACGTCTAGCACCCAGGCATGGTGCTAGACAATTGAGCACCATGCCTGAAAAGGGGCTAGTGTACTAGACTGGATATCTAGATTAGTAGTTCCCTACCGGTGGTACGCGTACCCACGCGAGATCCATCAGATATTTCCTTCGCGTCTTTTCGCCGTATGTTTAAACTCCTCAAAATGTGCGTGTCAGTGCTGAAATGGTCACTCACAATTGCCTGACGTCCCAGAAGATTTTTAGATAAGCAAAAGTATCGCATTGTCAAAGAGCAAATCTGATTAAGACAACATCGAAGTATATGATTTGTAAGTTTCAGAAAAAAACTTCATCACGGGGGACACGCATTCATGTTTATGAAATCACGTTTTTTTAAGGACGTGTGCAAGTGAAGTTTCGGACAGGTTTGCTGGACCCTGGAACAGCCTACCAGAAGATGTCTTTCCTTAATGCGTGATAAGATTATCAGCTGCGCTTATTGTGATTAGTCGCAATTTCTTGGTGATATTAATTTATTATTATGAAGATGCAATAGCCTCTTTATGATACCACAATTGTCAAGTACCCAGTGAACAATAAAGTGATTAAATTGCTTCTTTTGTGGACTCGATTTAAGGTCTCACAACTTGCAACGAAACTGCGCTCTGACCTTGCACAAACCTTGCCTCACTTGATAGCCGAGCGCAGCAGGTGTGCATCCTCCACGCTTTGATCGAACACATACATGATCTATCAAGTGCATTCCATCAAAACTGACAAGCAACAATCAAAGGCAAAAGAGGTTGACACCAGAATTCACAAGTTTACTAACAAGCTACCTGTGTTGAGAATTTATAGAGTGGGCTTGCACAGACATAATCTTTTCTTCTCCAAGGTTGTAAACGATCGAGGCTACACACAAGTTCGGGCCTACGATCTGCCTCGACATTTCAAACATTGAAATTCCTGGTTCGCATAACCCGGCTTCGCACGTCAGTGTGGTCGGGTTATTATCCGTCGTAGCAAAGCTGTTTCTTCTTTTCGTCCACTTCTTTTTCGAATGTCATATTTGGTATTTCCATGATATTTCTGCTTCATCCAAACATATTGGTTTGACTTTGTCCTTTCGTGTTCAGTTCTATACTCTTCAGTTGTGAAGGATTATAAATAGATAATGAGAGCATTATTTAGTATCATAAATGTTGCCATGATGGAATCGAGCCAGCAGCGAGAATGTCTACAAAACCACTAAGCTACAAGAGCTGAAGCAGAATCAACACCTTCATTAATCAACTCACGGAAAGTATTCGAATTTGATCAAAACATCCCAATTACTAGCCACTGTAGTAACAAATGGGTTACCAGAAGCCGAATATCCATCTGACTCGTGCCTCTCGTAACCCCCCAGCAGTGTAAACACAGAATAAAAGTATGTTGGGTAATAATGACATGTCAACATATGTTTCATGCTGAGAGCCTAGGGAGAAGACATGGTTGATCTGAGCATAACTCTGAATATAAAACAGCAGCCAGTCGTGACTATAGAGTTGTGAATATTATACCGGATAGGGAAAGATCACAACGTCTAGCTTTCGATGTTAAGCTATGAACACCTTATTTGTATACTTGTACGTACGAGCATCAATCATAAAACATCGCTTTCTTCGGTCAATTACCCTTGTAGGCTCGTGTGTTTCCAAATTTATAGGATCCCACTTGGTCATTCTGCCGTTTCTATTATCCCTCGCCTTTCTCCATTGTTCCGATCTGTATCCACGACTTTTTAGCACTTTTTCTGCCGAGCCGAGTTTTGCCAGTTACGCAACGCAAACTTCGACGAAAGCGTCAAGGTCCGCCGACAACTCTTTCACACATAAGGACTTGAGAAGCTTTGACTTACCGTATTTCATATTGGAAGGCATGCAGACCCATCAGGTCTATCTTCTTTTTGGACTTGTTTTGTTTAGCTTGGTTTTCCCACTTTTTAACCACGACACGTTCAATTTCAAATTTTATTCGTCCAGCCGCCGCGTCGGAGAGCCGGCAGCCTGGACACAGTCGACAAGAACTATCAAGAAAAATACTAATTTCACGTGGAGGTAGTGGTATTTTCGAAAAACGATGCTTCTGAGCCATTTCATCGTGAAACTATCATTCCAAACTAAGTCCCCTCCAGAACACTCTCTTCTAAGCCTGTCACGAAATTTCCGGTGCCCCCTCCCCGACATCTGTCGGATCCGGTGCGATCTTGCAATGGAACATCTGAGACACGTCATCTTGCTTATTATCAAAATTCATTCAGGTCTGATCACTCGTTCAAAAGTCAAGCATGCCCCAAGATCCCGTATTCCCCCTCCTCCAGGATGGTCGGATCTGGGAAATCACAATGGCTAATTCAATCTGATCGGGTCTCTAACATGCCTGTCGAGCTTCATCGCCCTGCCACATCTGGAAGTACCCTAACTTGCGATCAGGGAATAGAAAACCACCCGACCAACTGAACGAAAAGCGATCGGTATATGGCGCTTCAGGTGACCGGCTGCGAAAGCCTTATGCCAGCGCAAAAAAACAACAATGGCACGCCCCTGCTCTTATTTTTTCTTTTAAAAGAGGGTCCCTGTTTTGGTACAATTGTTCTCCTTGTGCAGTTGCAGCCGAAGGCTTCAAGCCCATAAAAATAAAAATAAGTGTTTTTGCTAAATTACCAAAAAGGGGGCTCGGATCTGTAACTGACTAGTTGCCTTGGATTTCGATGCCCGTGCCTGGTCGTAGCTCAAACTGTGGTAAAGTTAACTGAAAACCGAGGACCAGCCAGTGCGGGCAAAACAGTGAACCATTCAAATGAACACTAAAAAGCGATGTCTTTTATATCTTCTTAGCTCGTTCTGTAACAAACTCTACTTGATATAGTAGTACTTGATATATATATACCTCTACGTAAATCAAAGAAGTTGTGTTCAATTTCCGTTGACTGATCAGAGTTTATTGAGTTCACATCTTAACTATCCTTTTCTATTTTCCAACATCACATAGCTTTTACAACCTTCATTTAAGCGACTGTAAAAAGTGTATAAAAAGGGTTCAAGCGTTCTGCATTATCTTTCAGTAAATGAAAGAGAAATCTGAACTAAGTAAAGAATTGTGTTTACATGCATAATAGCTATTAAACTTTTACGGAGTTGGGTCATAAATTATCCCTTTTCCAAGTCCTGAAACAAGATACTTCAACTTTGTATCTAGCCTACGCTTACTGAGTTTCTACTGCAACTTCCGAAAAGTGCGGTTACATGTCTACTAAACAATGTGAACTTTTATGGGTTTTACTCCTTACATGTCCATTTCTTAACTCTACGAAACCTGCCAGTGAGATAAGCCCAAGCCAGAAACGCAAGAGCAGAAACATGTACTCTCCCGCAATTAATTTCTTTCAAAACCAGGATCAATAAATTACAGTGATAATGATCACTATCTCAAAAGAGGTAAAAGGTATTTGGTGTAGAAGCAATAAAGATGGAAAGACAAAAGCCATCCGACTAGTCTTAATATAACAACATTAGTTAATACCGTCACAGATAAGTTACAAAGGAAGTCTATGGCAGAAAAAATGGTGTGGCGGGCGAGGAACTTGAAATCACTTTCTCAGCTTTTTGCACATTAAGAGGAAGGGATGTTTCCACATGTTGAAACTGCTGAATCTTATGGGGGCACAATTTTTTCTTTGATTTTCCCAACGTACTACAGAATCGCATGAAACGCTGACGCAAGAAGAAACTGAGCTTGTCTATTAAGATGATTCAGCGGGGGACAAAGCAGCTCTTCTGAACTACTTTGAAGACCCTGGGGACAATCTCACCATGAGAATTTTAGTCAAACTTCATGTCACCTAGTTCAAAAGATGATATTACTGCTCAACCTTCCAAGCATTACAATGTTTTCTTTCATAAAAAGGTGGAGCAACTTTTAGTCCTGGAAAGTCAAGTTTTTTCTTTCTTCCCTTTCTTCCCTCCCCAATCACATGCGTTTTGACTGACGAGTTGAAATTTTCCATCGAATCCAAACTGCGTCAAAACTCAATGTGCAGCTTTGCTTGTCGCAAGATCTGTGCCGTACGTCGCAAACGCAAAATTTTGCGCGAAATCGCACTTCGTGAGCGAGTGTATGGAGCTTTTAGAGGAACAGCAGACGGCGTGTTTGTACGAAGCAATAGCCAAATACTGGATTAGGATTATGAAGTCTAGGCTTGGATACGGACTTTAACACCAGTATGTGTGAGATGAAACTAATGTGGCACAGGCCTAATGTATGCTTGTGGACTTACCAGCTTTTCTGTTGACTTAGGCTTCTTAGTTCCGTTTGCATGTCTGTGATAATGTATCCTATCATAGTGCACGCCATTTGACAACGTTGTAGAGGTAAAACTTGTCGCAGTGGCTTGCGACAGAACACTCATGGTTTCACTAAAATTCTGATACCCGGGCTCACTCGAATTCATATACGTCATTTCGATGTCTTCACTTTTTGCGGATCTTGTGCCGATCCCGGAATCACTCCCGGAAACGTTTTTCCGGTTTATCACGTGATTGTGTGTGCCTTGGGGCGTGCAACTCGTCTGTGAAACAACTGAGGCGGCGCCTTTTCTGAACTTAATTTCTTTCATTTCCCTACAAATCCCAATTGATTGATTATCATGTTAAAAAGAACCCTAAGTTCCTTCCCGCATCCACCGAGGACAGACGATCAGGGCTAGGGGGTCACGGACTGGAATTCCTGCCAGGATTTTGCGACAATCATCACTCCCACGCGGCAAAGATGGAGCTTATGATGAAATTGCAGAAATCCGGCCGGGAGAATCTGATCGTCTGTCCCACCATTACCCGAGCTAGCAGCTAATCAAAGATAGTCATCAGCAGTACGTCTCGGGACCAAACGAGACGACAAATTTGATGCCAGCCCATCTGTTTATTCCTCTCAATGCTATTTGAAGCTATGTAGCTATACAGCTAAAACCTTTCCTATTCCCAAATACCTGACTTACATATACCTTACTACCTAAGGCCTACAGAATCATCTCTCATCTATTTCGATGTCTAAATTTTAGTGGAAAGTGGTAGAACCGTGTCCAATTTAAGAAACATTGAGCGTGTTCCACCCTCGTACCAATAGTAACTATTAGTTACTAAATCCGTTCCAAACTCACGAAAAGTTACTACGCTGACCGTTCCAGCCTTAGTAACTAATAGTAACTATTTGCTTACCACGCTCGGGAGCGTGGTAAGCGTAGTAACCACGTGATTGGTCGGATTCACCCGTGGCATGATATTCCGCTGGAAAATAGAAAAATCGTTCCAGCCTTGACGAAAAAAAGGCAGAATTTGTGCGTTGTAACTACGGTAAGTAGGATGGAACACGCTCATTGAGTCAAATTATTTATATAATTTACACAATCAAGAATTATTTAATAGAAGAATTATTTAACGGAAATTATTTAATAAGAATTATTTAATTAATAAAATTAAAGCCACATAATCTAGTTTGTAACCCTTTGCAATCGTTTGCTCAGTTTTGACTAGATTTGGAAAGGATTCTGGAGCTGGATTTTGAAAAGTTTGCGCTCAATTTCCTTCAGTTTCTTCTTTCAAATTTTGGATCATTTGTTAGGTGGCGCGAAATTTCATCACGTAGAAGGCGTTCAAACAAGTATTCTCCAATCGAAGAAAAAGTACATGTAAAAGTAAAAAAAAATCTATTACAACTTATTATTTGTGCCAGAAGAAAGCTGAAACAGTAGGATTTGGCTGTTTTATAGCAAGAAACGTAACCAAGGTAGTGAAACTTTTAGGGAAGGGTTCAAATAAATACCTCTAGAGTACTTTAAACGCCTGAATCGAACTTCACAAGCAATGACAGCCAAAAACTTGTTCGTGAGGGTCTGACAGCCGAAGTTCGAGTCTAATAATATTCAAATTATACTGCCCATCAGCGAAGGGTCAAAATCTAACGATAAACCCAAGAGAGGCCGAATAAGAAATTAGAGGGGAAATTAGTATTCCGTGAACAGACACGAAAGGGCCTTCCCCCGAGCGTGCGGATTAATTCCAAAATCATCAACAAAACAAGGAAGTTTTCCCGCGCTTTTTTAGCTCACGGAAGATCAAAACGCAAAAAGGCATTTTTTGCATTAATGTAGTAGATTTGACGAGCTGCACATACAGGTGTTGGCTGTAGTGTTCTCTCCGCACGACGGTATTGTAAATTTGTTTGAACTGTAATTATTTTTATTCGTATCTTTTTGTTTTCATTTGTTAGCATACTCTAGCATTTCTACCTTACTAAAGTGGGCAGAACAGATTTTCATTCAGTACGGGACGAAATAAGATACAAAGAGATTGAGAAAGAAGTTGACAAAACCAGAGTGTTGCTAGCCTTACTCTACCGCAAGGATCTTCGACTAATTACAACATTTGTATTGTTTGGCTGCACTTTTCAAGTAGTTACCCTGTCATGAAAACTGAATGCGATGTAGTTATTTGTCGCCTACTATCTACCTTCTGTCTATGACCAAAATATCTTCCCTACTTTCCAAAAGGGGCGGTTTATGTTAGAATTCATTAGAGGTATATTACTTTGAACGTGAGATAACTTTGAACAGTGCCATTCCCAACCGCTTGTTATGACAAAAGTGAACTGACAGACAACCAAAGTAGCTAACTTAGGGCTTCTAAAACGCCTGGATGGACGTTATGTTTCTTCAATTTACCATTTAATCAAACACTCCATTGCCAATTGCTAAAAACTAGCCTACTTTCCCCTCCAAACTTGTGGTGAGAAATTGACTTACTGGCAAGTGTCCTCGTCAGGCTGTCAATCCTCTGGTTCAACTTCGGGGAAGGAAACAAACCTGTACATTACAGGTTTTACAGGGTTACAGGTTTGTTTCCTTCCCCGAAGTTGAACCAGAGGATTGACAGCCTGACGAGGACCCTTGCCAAAAAGGGCCGAAATATCGCTGATGAAGAATCGTACCTGACATACCCGTTGTAAACATTGTTTGAATAAATATTTCAAAGTCAGCTTGGGCTCAAAGAATATTTGACTTACTGGCATTACAAAGTCCGACCAGGCATCGAATTATTTCTTCTCCAATTTGTTAAAGTTTAATTCAAAAGCCAACTTATTTTTGTATCATTTAACTGAATACACAGAATTATTTGGATTCTGCTAAGGGATTTTTCATTCTCCACTATCTGCTCTCGTAGTGACGTTTAGAAAATCTACGGCCATCCCCACAACGAAGATTCTACTATGACGCGGAAAATTTGAATCTCAATACAAACGAGGGCTTTTCAGTGGGCAGTGTGTTGGTGAAGACTGCTTAGTGCCTGGACACGAATATTTCGTAAATCTTTTTCGTCAAGCATACAGCAAGGGTACAAGCGCATAGAGGTGCCACAGATCCGACAGGGAAAGTCTACTGTTCGAAAATAGATTATTCTTGGATAGGGGAGCAACGCGCATTCTCGTCGGGTCTTCAAGCCTATTTAAGTGAATACGTGATGGTTAACTAGATTGTCCTATCTCAGCCCTTTTCAGTTAACTTTAAAGAGGAAAAATTTCTGAGGAGATGTTTGGTGATTTTTATGTCTTTTGTGATTGTGTTTCAATTTCGCCAAGGCGATTGAGCTGCTTAGCAAATAAATGTATCTACCTATCAATGACGACTCATCAGAAGGCTAATGTGAATGCGTTTACTGTGACAAGCAATTGATTAAATATTTCGAAACGGTACGTGATTGGTACAGGCAAGACGTAAATCTGTTCCCCAAAGATCGGCACTGTTGATTTCAACAGCATCTCAAACCTATGCCCCGTCACTAGATATAGAAACCAACATAGATAACCCTATAACTACAGCCTATATCCGAGGTCTTTAAAGACCTTATCACTCACATCGAAAGCAATTCAACACCACATTAACAACTTGCTGATCACAACACCAATGGTATCCTAAATCGACACTAGGCACAGCTCCTCGTACCAAGCCTGATACTCAACTAGCCGGCGCAGGTATGGACACCATAGGTAGAAAAATGATCAGCGCTCGGCCACTCACGCCACAGAGGTAGTAACTTTAGCTCAAGTTGAAAGACATTGTACCCTACTGTATGTCCTGCAACAAGACCTCAACCCAGGGCCGTATCCAGGGGGGGGGGGGTGTTTGGGGGTTCAAACCCCCTCCGAAATATACAAAATAATCGTTTATTATAGGCTTTAACTTCTGATCTATGTCTTTTTTGTACTTTTTCGTATGGACTAGGTCTGACCCGCGGGTAAAAACCCCTCCGAAATAAATTTCTGGATACGGACGGACCTGCCTCAACCTCTATATTAATAAATCGCTGATGAAAAAGCTGTTTGGTGCTTATCTATTTTCGACTTACCTAAATAAATGTTTTTACTATTAAGGGCTAACGGACATATTTCCAAGATTAGATTACCATAAATTGCACTTGCTAGCGACATGGCTGTATTGCATGTTGTCTGCAGAAAGGCTGTATAGGAACTGTTCATATAATATTTTTATGTTGAACGGGAACTAATCAAGCTATAAGTCGATCTAATTCTCAATTTATCGGTAGCCTATATTTAGGACACGAAATATGATAAGAAAATGAAAGTATGCGCACATGTATCAGGAGCAGCTAAAAGTATTAACCGAGTCTCATTTCATTTCCTTATGGTGCATTTACACTCTGCGCAAAATCCGGAGTGAATTTGAAATCCGAGCTTATTTTACGCACGTATTTGGGCTTGAAAAGATCTCTAGCAGCACGGAGGTATTTGAGAAATCGGTCCGTTTTGTATCTAAATACGTTCGTATTGCTAAAAATCTTTTCAAGTTCAAATACGCGCGTAAAAACGCACGGATTTCAAAATACGCTCGGATTTTACGCAGTGTGTTAACCCTCCATTAGTGTGTATGTTTTATTGTAGAATGTCGTACGGCCGTCTATCCACTCAATATTATCGTAGTTGTAGTCAAATATTTCAATAAGACTGCCTTCGGTACCAACATTTTGAACATTACTTCTGTCAAATTTTCTTCATTGCTCGCCAACGCGTCGTCTGTGAATATGTACTGTACATTTAACTGCATACCAGGAAAGACGATCCTGGTGAACCTCTTAGAAACTATCATATTTGTTGAAGATTCGATTCACTTGTCACGTGAGGACGGTTTGTTTTTTCTCTTTTTAATAACTCTACAAGTTTCACTGTCGCTGGACAATGCGATTTAAGGTATTTTTTTTTAAGTTTTTTAATCAAACTCGCTGATGAGGCCGTACTTTGGTTATAACTGTTCCATCATCTTATTTCTCCGTCACCTCGCGATCTCTAACCAGCCTATTTCGTTCGAGCTTTCTCAAGTCCGTGTCAAAGCCTGAATATACTAGTCTTAATCCAAATTGCATTATTTTCTTCAGCTTCTGCTTGACACTGCCCTCTCTTCTGGGGCACTATCAATTCCAGTCAAGATGTCAGGCACGAAACATTCTTGTCCTACACAGCCAACAATTTGTGCAAGAACAGAGATAAAAAGAAAAGAGACCCTAAAAATATTCGCAAGGACAGACATATCTGATGGTTAAAATCACATATATTACATAGCTAATCGTTCAACTATGATTCATTATTCTCACGGAAGAAAACTACAAATTCTGGCGTTGCCAAATCGCATCCAGGTGGTCAGCAAAGGAGTTAGCCACTTGCGATTATCAACTGTAGGAAGTGAATGTATGTGTATTTGTTCCAATATTTATCCACTTTCGTGAAAGGAAACGACTGCTGGCATCACAATACACAGAGTGCTAGTTTGTGGGGGTTCGGAGGCCTTGATTATAAAGAAAAAATAAGTTGCTTTCGCCAAAAGCGATAAAAAGAATTAAAAAGAAATTCTGTAATCTACACATACGCCTGTGCGAAGGGGTCCCCTGCATGAGTAAAAGGATCAGTTAAAAGAGTACGGAATTATCGAAGCGTAACGTAAGTTTTTACGTGTCACCAGTCTGGAGGGACCTTTAGTGAACTGCATATTCAACGCATGGTTGCAAAGTAAGAATCAGAAAACGGAGGTTCTACTAAACGATTACAGGTTCCAGGTGATCGTGGTAAATATACTCTATACATTTATAATATTTATGTCGCGATAATCTACAGATGATACACGTAAAAGGATATCAATCCCAGGTACATGAGAAGATGGAGGTTCGAACAAAGGATGATATCCAGGTGGTGGTGACGATGACAATCCTGTAGGTAGTGTATAGACGCTGCGCGGACGTATGAGTATATCAGTTCCGGGTACACTGTTGGAAAACCACATATTTTCCACATTGTGCATAGAAATAATGAGAAGATAGGAGTTTCTAATAAAGGATTATAATATCCAGGTGGCAGTGATGATGACACGTGAAGATAGTGTCCGGACGCAACTCTGATTTGTGAGTTCCGGGAACCTACACTATTGTCGAACGGCGCATCGTCGCATATTATGAATGAGAAAACGGAAGGCATTAAGGTCCCTTCAGACCGAAAAAGCTCTTACGTACTCCCTTCACGCTGATACACTTACGGACACTACGTCGACTTAAGAAGCCTACGTAGCTCTTCGCAACGTAAAAGTCTTCCTGTAACGTTAACTTCCTGTAAAGCCTTCCGTAACGTAGAAATTCAAGAGTTGAAATTTGTTCAACTTAAGAAACGTAACGTAAGGCAACGTAAGAAGATGAAGGGGAAACTAAATAAAAAGAATTTACCCGGTTTGATTGCCCATTTTCCCAAGAGCGACCATGGATTTATGACGGAAAAAATAGCAACCTTGCCACATTATGTCAAAACAGCACAAGTTGGCCGAGCAACTAAAAAATAGTTTACTACTCTGCGCAGAATTTTGAAATGTATCATATTTTGTAATGGTAGTGCTTCAAGAAACTGTATCCTAATGAACGACTCTAGGACAAAGACTCTAGGGACAGTTAGCAGACTGAAATTAGGGTTTTAAATCAAAGCAGTTTGTGTGACAGTTGAGTTTCAAATTCCGTTGGACCAATGTAGACTCCTATGACTTTCTGTCAAGTTCCCAGGATTGCTCTGAATTCCTTCTAAAAAAGGTAAATAGCATTTAGTTGTTGAAACACGACCATTAGCATCTTTTCCTTGTCTTATTCTTCGTCAAAACCGACGATGAATTATTAAAATAAATTAAAATGTTCAATAAATATTCCTTGAAAAGCTGACTTTGAAACTTTTATTCAAATAATGTATACAACGGATACGTCAGCTAAGATGCTTCAACAGCGATACTTCGGCCCTTCTCGGCAAGGGTCCTCTAATTACAGGTTGTAATGTAATCTGATTACAGGTTTGTTTCCTTCCCGGACGTTGGACGTCCCCCGACGAGGATCCTTGCCAATAAGGGCCGAAATATCGCTGATGAAGCATCGTAGCTGACGTATCCGTTGTATACATTATTTGAATAAATTGTTCAATTTTATTATTCGTCAGTCTGAATGGGTCCACTTGAGGTGTGAAAGAGTCGGCGTAACATAAGACTTTACGTTTCCCTCTGGAGGCACCTTTAGAAGTTGCAGGTGGTAGTGATGGATGATCCCACAACCCTGTCTCAGACACCAGCGCAAATACAACCCAGAATCACATCGGAAAAGAGCATAGGCCTAGGGACAGATCCCCCGACGCTCGAAAACCACAGTCTCACCTGAGTGCAAACCCTCTAATTTTCAAGCAATTACAACTTTTAAGCCGCTTCCCTGCCGAAAAGCCTAGGACCCAAAACCGCCTTTATTACAACTGGAGAATACTCAGGACTGATATCAGGGTAGTGCCACGAATGACAGCACCTGAGCCGACTCTTGATTGGTTATAATTATAGGTATGCTCGAGAACCGACCTACAGGCCCGCAGCAGAGGTTCAGCGAGCCGAAGTGGTCATCCAGCCCAAAGGATCCTTTATGACTGCGCTAAAGCTGCGTTTACACGGAGGGTATTTACCCGTACTCTGCGGGTATTTTCTCCCGTAACAGCAACAAATCCCCGGGTATTTTGGACTTCAATTTCGCGAACTTTTTACCCGGGGATTTGTTTGTCGAAGGGTATTCTTCGACGTCAGCAACAACAAAATCGGATTTTCGAGCAATAATTTCGATTATACCCATACAAGAAGTGATTCAAATGGACACATGTTGGTGTCCATTGTAGAGAGATATCCTGAGCTTTACAGCCTTGGAATATTGCCACATGACAGTACTCTCCCTTGAAAAATACCCGGGTACCGTGTGAACACTTTCCCCTCTCGCCTCCGGGGAAAAATACCCACCGTGTCGCAGTCCTTAAATGGGTACGTCAGCTAATATTTCCTCGAGCGACATTTCGGCCCTTCTTGGCAAACGTCACAAGGAGTTACTCTCTTATTGGGCGTCATTATACAGGCACTGGGGACCGACTAGGCACCGGGCACTTACTGTACAACCATTTTAAGAGTTAGCAACCCTTCGAAAGGTCCAACTAGGAAAACCAACCTACAGAACTCAATTGTCACTGAGGAACTCAGGTCTGACCTACCCAAACCTTGTTCTCACGTAAAACGCATTGCACTACTGTTTTTTCTTTAATTTTCTTTAATGTCGTTTACAATTTGTCTTCATGATATTATTCACCTTACTTTCTATTCTATGACTCAGCTTCTACTCCATGACGAAATATTTTAGCGATTTAACGTCGGATGCTCTTTCTGAAATCCTCCAAATTATATGGGAGAGATAATTTTCTAAATGTCACGAAGAAGGGCACCCCTCCCTATATGTTAACATGTCTTTCGCGTATTCATCAATACGTACATTCACCTGAGCGATTTTTAAAAACATTTATACCGTATTTACTAAGTTTTAATGAACGACAAGCCCTGATAACGCCTATCTTTAACGATTTGTTGTTAATTTCATACTGTAATGTAGGACGGACGTACCAACGTTATAATTATTACGCATTTTCATCATAGCGAATGAATCTGAACTGAACAGAATTCAATTATTGTTATCGTTTTCTGTTACGTACTGCGGTCCCTGAAAGTATGCTTGAATAAGTTACTAGACAACTATACTGTGTCTATCTGTCTGTTATGGCGAAGGCACACAGTAAGGCGACGAATTCCGGCAGTACGCAGTCAACCATCCCAGTTTAAAAGTCGGAATGGGTTTAGTCCCTGTGCGAAGCCGGTAAATTATACCACTGCTATTTTTAGAACGCGTTATGATCTTCACGAATGAACCAGTGTAACATCGATTTGAACCAGTGTAACATCGATTTGATTCTTTATTTGACAGTGCCCCTTCTCGGCAAGGGTCCTCTTCAGGCTCAAGCTGGAAAACGCACTTGTGAAAGAACTTGTGAATAAAAACTTTGTGAAATGAAAATGGACTGATAAGTACCCTTGCCAAGAAGGGCCGGAATATAGCTCTAATAAAATTCGGCTGACGTATCCGTTTTGCACTGTCAAATATGAATCGCAATCAGCTTCGTCTGAAGGAATACTTATCGATCTACAGGAGGGTAAAACGAGTGTACAAGAACTCAAACGTGGAGTATAAAATACCAAATCAAGTCCTGGTAACCAACTAAACTAAAAAATTTGCTTCGCCAGAAGATTTAAACATTCTGCAATAAGATTTATAAAAAACATTAACTTTCATTTGACCAAAGCAGCGAAAAAGAAATTAGAACTGATAAGAAACTAGATCTCCGTTGCCTGGGCAACGTAAATGTTTCGGCTCTTAAATTAAATACCATAGATGCCAATCTACTTATTACTGGACCATTATCTCATATAACCTAGTTGGTATTATACAGCTATCTGTAACTTTGCTGGATGATAATACCATAGGTGCAACTCTACTAACTATAACTAACGTGCGTATACTATGACAAGTTGTTAACCCCTCACTGGTGAAGCAGGGAGACTTTTCTAGGTATACCCTGGGTACACCAACTAGCAAAAGTTTTGAACCCCTCTCGCTGAAGATGATTATGGTGTAACAGTCGACTGTTTCTTGCAAGTCCCTCATATGTCTCACAATTGAGATCCCGCTATTTTTTGTTTTTGCGTTTAACTTACCACTGAAGTTGTCAACCCCTCGAAACTTTCGAAATAGTGTTTCTCATGAAAGAGTTTCTGTATCAACAAACGGATGACATACTTGATCAGCTCAACAACGATACCGATTACCGTTGAAAAATAAACTCTATCGGCATTAGTTCAAAAGTTGACTTTAAATGCACCGGGAACCAGCAAGTTCAACTTTATCCTTTTCAATCGTAAGGGACACAAACTTGGAGCATTATTCTTACATAACCTAGTTTATACTATAAAGCTATCGAACTTTTAAGGATCAAAATAACATAGATGTCACTTTACTAATTATTGCGAAACTGTGTGACTGTTTTACATTATCATATACATCCAGTCCTTGAAGCTTACAGTGATAGACCATCGAGACGATTTTTACCTTCAGCGTTGAAAAGAATATCGGAAGAAGAATTAAAATAATATTAGAAGGACTATCGGACGAAGAGACAAAACTGACTTAGCAGCCAGTTGACATCGTGACGGATGAGAACTTGGAACATAATTGGTATTATAAAGCTATCCGGGACTTTTCAGGATCAAAATACCATAGATGCGATCAATTTGCTACTAATTACTGCAAACCACGTCATCGTTTTACATTACGGATGTAAACAGTACAGATACGGATTACGGACATTACACAAGTTACTGTGGTGCACCATGTTCTAACTCTCTCTTATCAAATAAAATGTGCACCAATTTTCTCAAGTTTCTTGCCTCTCATGCCCCCCCCCCCCCTAGCAACCGATTATTATTCTTACTAAGTACCAAATTGTTCTTAACATCAAATTTACCGGAAACAAATAAAAGGTACACGTACACCATCTAGTGAAAGGTACGTGTCTCACAATTGGGATCGGCCTATTTGCTTACCTGACTACTAAAGTTGTCAACCCCTCGAAAGTCTCAAAATGGCATATCTCGTGAAGGAATTTTTTACCAAAAAAAAGGATGACCTATACTTTGATCAACTCAACAAGAGCTATCGATTGCCGTTATAAAATCTATCTGTAGTCTATTAGTTCAAAAGTTGACTTTCTTTGTCGTAGGCCAACTTTTTAATATCACGACTTAGAAAGGAGCAAAGGATAGGGTAAGCTCTAATTTCTTTATCAACGAGAGAACTTTTAAGGTTTAAGAGGGACATCTGATACCATTTTTCTACCTCAAGCCCAAGTGCAAGAAATGGATTGATAAACTCGGCAGAAATCACGAATAGAAATGGGTAGAAACAATAGATGGCAGCACTTTCGGACCCGTGGGAAAATGCCACTTTTAATTTCTGTAAATACTTCTGTCTATCACTCAAAGAAGATATATTGGCTGTGGGGCTGGGGAACTGTCGCCCAACTTACAGATTTTAGTGCACCTTCGGTTTGAAACTGGTGTCTGCCTGCTTGCCTGCTAAAACAGAGCTTTCCCCTCGAAAGCAGAAACATGGTTTGATGAAACGAAAAGCTTGGCTGCACAACTACAGATAGTCCTCTCTGAGATAGGCTATACAACTCAACTTCACTTCGCACGCCGTAGGCTCTGGCTCGAGAACAAGCAAAAACCATTCTTTTTGGTCCCAGGCAAGAGTTCCACGGAGCTTCTCAAAATGTACGGAAACGTAACGTAAGGTTTTACACGTCGTACTTATAATAGTAATTAACTCTACTTCAGTAGTTTTTCCATCTATTCTCGTTTCCGAGATTCTCCACTTCATAATTGTATCCTGTATCCTCTATTAGCAATACACGTATTATCACGCTTGCCACGTTTATTCTCTTCACGTTGACGTCTCATGTGCCCGATCATCGTTTCCGACGAGCTTGTCCGAAGACCGGTTATGCAAATTTTGCCAAAATTGTTGTCCAAGACAAGGAACAAGAGGCTAATAACAGCCGAAGCCGTGTGTAATTTTCTGTTAACACAGCTTAATTGTCAAGTGTTCAACTACACTGTAAAAAAATCTTACAGTATTTGCTACTGGGGTTGTATCTAAAAAGATATTCTTATCTCTAATTCGGATTAATCTTGTCTTAGTAAAGATAAGATTAATCCCAGTAGCAAATACTGTAATTACCTTTAATCCTTACTCGGAGAAACTTTTTACAGTGTATCTCAGAACATGTGAGCAGAAATACTATGTAGTGTGAGGTATCCTTTCAGAGCTACGCGATTTTCGAAAGCGAAGAAGCGTAAACATGAACATTAAGGCACTTGCGTTCACCTCACCGCTCTTGTCTTCAGGTCCTCAACGCCTGCCAATATTTGTCTAGCACCCAGATCATTTGTTAACAGAAACTGACAGGGGGTACGTGCCCTGGTCGAACCTTTTCAAAATGCAAAGAATGACTAGCAACATCCCGAGACCGCCCTGGCGCTAATGCAAGAATAGCCAGAAAATTGATATGCCACATTTGCATGGGCGAGGTCCCAAGTATCCATTTCGATATGCCCACGATGACAGGGGTGAGACAAGCAACAGAAGGCCAGCAAAGTAAATTCAGTTTCTCCCCCCCCCCCTTTTTGTACGTAAATATGGAACTTGTTAAAGCGCGTATCCAAACCTGGATGGGCTGGATGTGTTTGTTCTAATCTAATGCCAAGCTTTAGCTTCATACAAACCCACCCTCTTTTTTAATAGTATAGGTAACGTTAACAGTTTTAACAGCGTCACTTAGTGAAGGAGGAGTCGTAGCCCCTTAGTCTACTATTTTTCAGCCGGTAAGGAAACATGAGGAAAAAAATCCGGGCCTACACGGGCTTAAAAGAGCTAAAAAAAACACACCATCTGTTGTGGCTCGCCGTAAAAAGGAAACAAGATTTCAGGCATCAAACATTCATATGCAACATAAAAAACATTCAAGAAAGAAAACAAAATGAAAATGACGTTCAAAACATTCACAAGAATTGGCAGTCCGCACATTCACATCTATTTCATCTAGCAAATGAGAGCAAGCAATATTAAGACGTCCAAACGAAGGTCGCTGGTTCAAATCCCGTCTCAGAGTCACTTTCGTTTTAAAGTCAACCACCTAGACCGTACCCCCTCCAATAACTTCCAGATTCGTTAGGCTAGGTGCTACACACTTTGGATTCGGAAGCTTCCGAGTGTACTCATCTCAAGAACTGTTCTCACAGAGCGATTAGTTTTCCGGTCGGAACCCTTAAATGCCGAGGAATATTTCTACATTCTGACATAACTCGTGACTTTTCAGCAGTTTTCAGGGTTCTCTGACTTTCCCCAGGATTTCCTGACGTGTAAAAAGACAATCATTGCCTCCACAAAAAATCAACGAAGAAACCAACAAAAATGGGGTTTGTATAGGCCAACGAATATACTGAAATATAAGGCGAATATTTCGGGAGGACAACCGCCTCCCTTCTTCAGCGCAGACAGAAAATTCAACCTGAGATCAACAACCAAGAAAACCAAAACATACCAGAAAACCAACAAGAAATCGAAGATTAAAACAAAACTGGAAGAACTGAAAACCTAAAATAAGGACAGCGAGCCACTCACCAATACCTGCGAATACAATTATGATTCGCTCGATACTAGCGAGTGACTGCTGAAAGAAATTCAATTCCACAGGCAAGCGACCTTGACTGAATTATCTTCGTCATGCTTATGGGGAGCATTCTACCAGTGTTGTTTTAACATGTCAGGCCAATGTGGTTTACGAAATTATCTTCATCATTGCCAATCGGCAGGGAAGAGCTATAAACATCTGCTGGATTCCAACTCAAAGGACTTTATAGACGATAAAATACCAGAAAATTTATAAGTCAAAGCCAAACTCTCGAGTTTTCTCAGCGACTTTACAAGAGGCCAAGATACGATCAAGATGCTTCAGATGTCTCAATCCGGTAGTTTAGAAGTACAATAGAGGTATGTTACTTCGGACGTCACCAAGCTTTAACCAGTGCCAAAGAATATAATGAGATAACAACCCAACAAATATTTAAAGTATAACTGAAAACCCAGCTTATTTTTGGGATCCCAAAACGTAATTGGAGGGATACCTATGACATCGCTAAAGTTGTCCGTCCGTCAGCACGATAACTCTCAAAGGGAATGAGATATTTGGATGAAACTTGGTGTGAGGATTCTTTGGGGTTAAGGGGAAGGTTGAGTTCATAGATGGGATCTGTAGCCCTACCTTTAGGGAATGTGGGAGGGGGTTCAAATTAAGGGGCAAACAAACTATTTTAAAACAGCTAATGAGATAGTCGATTACGGGGTAAGAAGACATGCCGAACACGATTATGAAAACCCTTTTTTTGCTGGAGAATTAGTTCACCCGGAATCCGGCCAAAACAGGGAAGTTTGTCAAAAGTAAGTTTTATTTGAAGTTGATTAGATATTCAATTTAGAGGTAAGAAGAGACGCTGAATCCAGCTGAAACCGGAAAATTTGTTGTAAGTTAAAGCTGAGTTAGTTGATTAGATCTGAATTTGTTTATGAGCTTTATTTTTTTTTTGCCGGACAAGTAGTTCCCGAAATTCGGCCGAAACCGGAAATCAGGCAGAAGTAAGGCAGGAAGTTTCGATCAGTTTCCTCAAAACCGATATGATTTATAGGGCTAAACACTCATGCTGAATCCATATATGAACTTGGTTTTCTCAGATGATTAGCTATTTGGCCTTAAAGTTCAACTGAGAACGGCCGACATGGGACAATCTAGTTACCGATCAATTATTCACTTAAAGAGGCCTGAAGACCCGATGAAAATGCGTTACTTCGTTGCTCCGCTATTCACTAACAATCGATTCTATTATAGTGGAATTTCCCTGTCAGATTTGCGGTACCTCTATGTACTTTTAAGTGTATGGTATGCTTATCGAAACGATTTACGAAAATAAGTGGTTACGTAGTGAGCTACCTTCCCCGGGCTGATCACTGGCCACAGAAAGCCGCGTTTGTATTAATATTAAGATTTTCCGCGTTGTAGTCGAACTTTGCGTTGTGAGGCCATCCATAGATATTCTGAACATTATGCTAAAGCAAACAGTGAAAAATAAAACAATCCCTTAACACAATCCAAATAATGCAATATGTTCAGTTAAATGATACAAAAATAAGTTGGCTTTTCAGCTGAACTTTTTATCTGTTTCTAAAATTTAACAGTAAAAATGTTCAACAAGTCTGGTGAAGCCTGGATCTGGCGAAGACAAGACCCTAACCAACTGTCTGTATCAAATATTGAATTTTCGGTTTCCCACCGAAACCTTTGGTCTTGTTATATACTGGATTTGAGTACAACGAATTATTTTGACTCTGCTAATGAATTTTTTTTGCTATTTTTTTTTCAGAATATCAGAATATCACTGCTGGCCCAAGAAGATAAAGAGCGTGTTCCACCCTGCTAACAATGAAGAACCTTTGGTCTTGTTATATACTGGATTCGAGTACAACGAATTATTTCGACTCTGCTAATGAATTTTTTTTTTGCTATTTTTTTCAGAATTTCAGAATATCACTGCTGGGGATATACGAAAAAAACGTTTTCGAATATACCATTACTTTCCACCTGGAATTAGCGATTTTCTCGTTAGCGCTTGTCAATTACCTCCAGCCTTCCTGCTCTCCGACGCGGCGGCCGGGTGCAAAACATTTGAAAACTGAACGCGCCGTGGTTAAAAAGTGGGAAAACTAAGCAAATAAAAGAAGTAATAAACAGATGCTTCTGAGATCCGTATGTGCGAAAGATTTGTCAGCGGACGTTGAAGATTCCGGCAAAAGTTTCGTTGTGTGACGGGCAAAACTCGGCAGGCCGAAAAAGCGCTAAAAATTCATAGGCATAAACCGAGACAGTGGATTTAGGTGGGGATTTTAGAAGCTTATAATTCTGCATGGGAGCTAGGTATATTGTAAAAAGCAGAATAAGCAAGAGGTGTCCTTTAAGGACTGCTCAAGGAAGCCCGCTATTGCGAGTGACCCCCAAAAATTCATTTTTCGGCAATCGCTTACCGTTGTGTTAAACTTTAAATTGTACGCTGACTGCAAGAAACAATCTAAGTAAAATAAAGTCAAATTACAGCCACACACATTCAAAAATCTGTTCAGTTATTAAATCTTACTGGAATCCGACCACCCGTTGCAAAGTTACGCATGACTCAATATTCCGGATTCCCTTTCCCTCCACTCCCCCCATGATGGTCGGAACGGGAACTAATTATTTCCAAGTTAATTCGATCGGGTCCCTGATATGCCTGCCAAGTTTCGTCGTAAAAATTCAGAAAACCACCATCACCGGAATTTCGGGAAAACCCCTCGACGCTCCCCCCAAAGTGTCCGGATTCAGTCCACTTGTGTAAACGATTTATCTGGAGCAGATGCTTGTTCTTCCTAGCAGGTCTCACTCCGATCCCTCCATTCTAACCGTTTCTCGGGATTTCCAGTCTCCCCCTCCAAATCCCTCACAGCTATCGAATCCGGTCCGGACTTTCAGTGGGACATCAAAGAAATGTCTTCTATACAGTTATTAAGTTTCACTCGATTCCCATCACCCGTTCGAAAGTTACGCACGACTCAATTTTCCGGATTCCTCCTCCCTCCACCCAGACGGTCTGATTGGAAAATGACTATTTCTAAGCTAATTTGGTCGGGTCCCTGACATGCCTGCCAAGTTTCATCGTCCTAGCACATCTGGAAGTACCCTAACTCGCAATCGTGGACAGACCGCCTGCCCGACCGACAGACAGACGGCATTGCAATCGGTACATAGCACTTGAGCCAGAGGCTGCAAGTGCCATAAAAACATTCGAGGGAACAGCATGACATTAAAAGAATTGATTTCAATCTTTACGTCAAAAGGAAGCTGAATCGCTCGGTTATTAGCTGATATTAAGTTCCCATTTCCATTTCTGTTTTACAGGCAAAAACCAAAACCAAGGTGGTCTAAAATTTGGAGAAGTGTTCAAAGATTCACATCTTTACTGAATATAAATGACACAAACAGTCGTCAAGCTATAACATATACTACCATAACAAATTTTCATCCCAGAGAGATATTAGTTAATTTACAGTGAGTTGAGCCCAAGTGAGCGCCGTGCATTTGTGCGTCGTCCTTTACGCGCTGGCACAGCACGAACAGGAAAAGATCTTCGGCGCAGCGTCAACTGTCCGGTCAATCCGTACCGGACTTTGTGGATCTCTGTTACGAGGAGACAAGGGGGACAAGAAAATTTCACTGCACACCTCCGCATCTTAAAACGAAAGATAATTAAAATGGTTTACTGGCCGGCAACTAACCTACGATACAGACTGTCGGCTAGACCCCAGCTCATAAAGATTATCACATTAGCGGGGTTAAAAAACTGGTGCCCTAGGATTCTCATCCTTCTTGCTAATGACCCGGTGTAGAGGGTAGCCAAAGGAATTACGGCATTGTCGGTTTCTGAAATCAAGATGCTCCACCACTGTTCTCCCGAGTTCCCATGTAGGGTCTTGAAAGCAATAACGGCCTGACATTTTAATCCGTACAAGAGTAGGTGATATGGAATGTGATCATGGAATGTTTGCAAAATCTGAACACGCCTGCCCTCTAATGGGGATAAAAGGGAGGGAGAAGAGAACTGAAACACTGAACTTCGAAAGAAGAAAATTATTATTTTCAAAATTTCGCGTTGAAGAAAACTCACAAAAGGAGGCAATAAAACTTCTTTCGTACCGCGCATGAGTTGTATCTTCCGAACATACGGACATCTTCGCCATCTCCGTGAAGTATGCAGGTAATTTACAGGCGAATTTGATCTGGCCAGAAAAGGCAAGGCAGGATTGGAATCCAGAAGCTGTGCCAAAATTGGCAAAGTCTTTTAAAGTTTTCTGCAATTTACTCCTACGGCTACTGTCTAAATTACCACTGGAAGCTTATTTCACTCCACGAATACCAGTCGAGGGGTTTAACACGCTGTCAGACCCGCGTTACCCGGGTATGCCAGCTACCAGAGGACTAGCGGAAAGTCTCATATGGTATAGTGGCATTTCTCCTATCCTAAAATCGCCAAAAATGTCAGTCAGATGGCCGGCTAATGCACTGTCAAGAACTTCACCTGCATGCCGGATCTTCGGTCAAATTCGTAAAAAAAAGGAAGTAAAAGTTAACCAGGAGTCATATGTTAAGATACACCTGTCATCTAGAAAGTGAACACGCACAACATTACGGCGAACTTTAGTATTCGAGGATAAATTGAAGGTAACCAATGTTCTTACTGTCAGTATCATATAAAAGCATAAGCCTTTCAAGAAGATTGTCCAAAGAAATTATCGACAACCAATGCTCCACCAATAAACTCGTTTTCGGTTTGCGGTAACACCTTGACTCTTTGCCAGTATCCTACCGATCCGGACCACACAGTTAAAGGACCCCTCGCACTATTTACTCTTCAACTTCCAGTATTTTAAATATTTGAATACTCTAAAACTAGGCTGTGCTTTCAACAAATAACCCATGGTTTTGGCTGTTTATAACCTTTTTCGAGACCCGTTGACTTGTAGCGAAAACAGGGAAACAATTTACATAACCGGTTTGTCTGATGGAAAAACTTCTCGCAGACAACTGTCGACAGCGTGATACACATCGAAGGTAGCAAAATACGGCAAATGAGAAAATCAGCGTGGTTTTGTTAGAAGGGTTAGAATGTACCGTACGAAATTGGGGTCTCCGGGTTTAGAAATATATGGAAAGATTATGAAACTAGGTTGCATTAGTATTTTAGGTAAGATAGGTCCTTTAATGCACTTCTTCCAGCCCTGATTTCACAACCAAGAAGCCTCGAGAAACGAATTTGCTTAAACTGAAGAGCCTTTTAGTTATTTATTCATGAACGGTCCGGAATCGATACTGACAAGGAGTCCATTTGTGACGTCACATTTTTGTGTGTGTGGACACCGACCTGCACCAGACAAAATTTATCTTTTGCCCACAGGCATGTCCGTATCTAGGAATTTATTGGAGGGGGGGTGCCCGCGGGTCGGGTCAAAAAGCACAAAAAGACATAGACCAGAGGTTAAAGCCTATAAATAAAGATTATTTCTGCATGTTTCGGGGGGGGGGGGTCCCCCCCCCGGATACGGCCCTGACCACAGGTAACAGCTACCCTGGTGGCACCGTTATGTGGGAAGTTACGAGCCCCTAAAAAGAGTGAAAAAAGACAATGAGTTTAATGCCTATCTTCTTCCGAAATCTGAAACTTTTATTTTGACAAAAAGAGAAATTAAAGCTAATAAAATTTAAATATACTATAAACTTCAGAGAAGTTCATGTTATAAGTTAAGTTTTTATCTCCCAAAAACGAATGAAAATCTAGGTCATTTTCATTAAACATTGAAAAACAACGTTCAATGACGATAAGCATAATTGAGAACTATGGCAGTAAAAAGAGCTTTACTATATTCCGACTTTAATAGCTCGGCTTCTGCTAAAATACTACCAGTACTAAAATAAGTGATGTGTTACTAGTCGAATCCTTTCATGATCGGATTCGCCTATCTTTGAGGTGGAAGAACTAACCTGAAACCTTCTTCCTCCGTTTAGCCCCATCACACAGTCATAGGATATACGGGTCTAGGAATGTCCTTGAAACATAACCGGACCTTCGTAATTCCCCGTATCCAAAGCCAAAGCCACAGCCACGACGCGGTCGCGGTATATTTCCTATTAGTTCCCCGATAATTCGGGGATAACAACATGTAACTAAAACTCTGGTAGGAGATTACCTGTATGATATTCCCTGCCAACTTTCTCAAATTAAAAACTCTTCTTCAATATGTAAACAAATTTCTCGCAGTCTTGAAATATGCTTGAAATAAATAGTCTTCATACATTTTGTTTTTGTTCATCATATTCCCTATTTCTTTACTTGTGTATATATAATGAAATGGTGTGTCGTACCTGAATTTTCGAATACGAAGCTGACGAGATCTCAATCGAATTTTTCGACCGTCAGTTAATTTTAGCCATCAAAACATTTTCACCCTTGCCCAAAGGGAAAGCTAAGTTAAAAATGTTCCTACGACAGTTTCTGTCAACCATGGTGTGTTCGAAATGAGCCCCCAGGGGATTCGAACGAAAGGCAGTCATTCCACTGTAATTCAGACACAGTAGGGCGCATTTTGTCGGGGTCCTGTGGCCGCCATGTTATTGATGTTGTTCGGACTAACTACTGATCGAGATTTACAGGGGCTAGACACTTCATCATAACTGTAATATATATATTTATTTATTTTTTATTTAAGTTTTAACTGAAAAGGGCCGAGATAGGACAATGTAGTTACCCATCGCTTATTCACTTAAAGAGGCTCGAAGATCCGATGAAAATGCGTTACTTCGTTGATCCTCAATTTGCAAAGTGGAATTTCCCTGTGATTTGTAGAATGTATTTATGCACTTGTATTTGTGTTGTATGCTTGAAAAAAACGATTTACGAAAAATAAGTGTTCACGCAGTGAGCTACCTTCCGTGAGCTGATCACTGGCCACTGAAAAGCCGCGTTTGTATTCAAAACTCAAATTTTCTGCGTCATAGTAGAATTTTGCACTGCGAGGACGGACGTAGACATTCTGAACGTCACACCCGAGCAAATAGTAAAAAAAAAATATCACTTTACACAGTCAAAATAATGCAGTGTCTTCAGTTAAATAATACAAACATAAGTTGGCTTTTCAGTCGAACTTTAAAAGGAAATTAGATAACATTGGATAGTTTGTATGGGAAATTAGTTTACGACAGGTTATGGAACAAGAGCTGTAGGCTCATATGGCAATTGCATGGGTTAAGATGTTTTGATTGATCAAAAGTAAGTTTCGACTTTGCGGTTGAGATGCGCACTCTAAGGGAGCTAGAACTTCATTTGTAAGCAAAACCCTTGAGGCATCCTTAAAAGCATTTTTTTTTACTTTGCAGGCAAGATTGGTGCTTTAAGGTATAATCGGATGTGGGAAGTAGCAATTTCTAAGCAAATGTTGTTGAATCTCTAATATTCCGGCGAAGTTTCATCGTCCTAGCACATCTGGAAGTACCTTAATTCGCTATCACCAGAATCCCAGCCCCCCCCCCCTCCAACTCCACCCACAATACCCGAAGCCAATCCGGTTCTGTAAATGATTAATCCAGAGCATCTGGTTGTTATTCCCACGAAGTTCGATCCCGATCACACCAGTCTAAGCGGGTCAAGTATTCCCCCCCCCCAATAATTGTCGGATTCGGTCCGGAAATGAAAAAGATCACCAGAGAGAAATGTCCTCTGTTCAATAATTAAATTTCACTAGGGTCCGATCACCCGTTCCAAAGTTACGCATAACTCAATGTTCCGGATTCCCCTCCCTCAACTCCCCCCAAGATTATCATATCGAGGATTTTTTTTATTCCAAGTCAGTCTGACCGGGTCCCTGATATGCCTGCCAAGTTTTGTCGTGAAAATCCCAAAAACCGGATTTCCGGGAAACCCCCTCCCCTCTCAAGTGTCCGGATCCAGTCAAATTGTGTAAAAGATTTACATGGAGCAGATGTTTGTTCTTCCCAGCAAGTTTCACTCCGATCCCTCCATTCTAACCGTTTTTCGAGATTTCCACCCCCCCCCCCCCCCCCGAACTCCCCCACGGTGACCGTAGCCAATCAGATTCAGTAAATGATTTACCTAGGAGCGTCTGTTTGTTCTTCCCACAAAGTTCCATCCCGATCTCTCTATTCTAAGCAGGTCACGTATTTCCCCCCCCCCCCCAATAGTTGCCAGATCCGGTCCTGATATAAAAAAGATCACCAGAGAAATGTCCTCTGTTCAATTCTTAAATTTCACTCGAATCCGATCACCCGTTCCAAAGTTACGCATGACTGAATATTCCGGATTCCCCTCCCTCCACTCCCCCCACCATTATCAGATCGACAAAAATTTTATTTTGAAGTCAGTTTGATCGGGTCCCTTATGCCTGCCAAGTTTCATCGTGAAAATCCCCAAAACCGCCATCACCGGAATTCCGGGACCCCCCCCCCCTAAGTGTCCGGATCCAGTACAATTGTCTAAACGATTTATCTAGAGCAGATGCTCGTTCTTCCCAACAAGTTTCACCCCGCTCCCTCCATTCTAACCGTTTCTTGAAATTTCAGGTCTCCCCCCCAACTCTCCCCTGGCTACCGAATCCGGTCAAGACTTTAAACGGGACATCACAGATATATAATCTATTCAGTTATTAAGTTTCATTACAATCCGATCACCCATTCGAAGGTTACACACTACTCAATTTCCCGGATTCCCCTGCCATCCTCTCCCCCCCAAAAAAATGGTCGGATCGGAAAACTGATTATTTCTAAGTTTGTTTGGTAGGGTCTCTGATATGCCTGCCAAGTTTCATGGTCCTAGCACATCTGGAAGTACCCTAACTCGAAAAATTGTGAATAAATGCCCTTAATTTTCAAGTTTCCAGCGCTCTCCAATCCCCCGCATATGGTCGGATTGGGAAACTGATTATTTCAAGGTTAGTTTGGTCGGGTCCCTGATATGCCTGCCAAGTTTCATTGTCCTGAAAAGTGTGACAAAAAACTCGGACCGACCGACAGACCGACAGACGGAATTGTGATCGGTATATGGCACTTGAGCCAGAGGCTGCAAGTGCCATAAAAATTGTAAAAGTTAACACTAAGAATGTGTTGAAAAAAAAAGCTGGAGAAGAGCATGATTAGACTTCTTAGGCTTGGGTTACCAAGCGTTCATTTCAGAAGTGGCGCTGCAAACGTTATAGGTTGGTTGGTTGGTTGGTTACTTGGCGCTTTCGGTCAACACGGCTGACCATATGCGTTCGCGTCACATTATAAAAGGAAGAGACTACGCTCACCAGGCCCGTATCCAGGAATTTATTTCGGGGGGGGGGGGGGGGGTATCCTTTCGGGGGGGGGGGGGGTTGCCTGCGGGTCGGACGAAAAAGTACAAAAAAGACATAGATCAGAGGGAAAAGCCTGTAAAAATGATGATTTTTGTATGTTTGGGGGGTGGTGGTGGTCAACCCCCTAACCCCCCCCCCCTGGATACGGCCTTGACGCTCACTGGCTGGTTAATAAAATACAATAATACACTTCAGTGTAAAAATAATCAACTACACATTATAAAAGGAAGAGACTACGCTCACCAGGCCCGTATCCAGGAATTTATTTCGGGGGGGGGGGGTATCCTTTCGGGGGGGGGGGGGGGGTTGCCTGCGGGTCGGACGAAAAAGTACAAAAAAGACATAGATCAGAGGGAAAAGCCTGTAAAAATGATGATTTTTGTATGTTTGGGGGGTGGTGGTGGTCAACCCCCTAACCCCCCCCCCCCCCCCTGGATACGGCCTTGACGCTCACTGGCTGGTTAATAAAATACAATAATACACTTCAGTGTAAAAATAATCAACTAAAAATTTAGAACAAAATGGCTAATTACCTATTGAAAACCTATGCCCCGTCTCAATCACATTTACCTATCCCCTGTAATTTAAGGGCGACCGGTTGAAATCTTGGTCCCGCAGGTACATGCGTACGGCGGAAACAACGACCCAGCCTAAAAAAACGCTATTAATGCGTTCGGCATTAACATAAGTATTGCAACAATCAATGCATCCAGGTTTTTCATTTTTACAGATTACCAAAAGACCCATTTCCACCCATATAAGTTTGACAAAGAGAATTGACCAAAAGTCATTTCACAGTCCCTGCAAAGATCGGAGAATAGAAACAGAAAATACGGACACATTTGAAAATTCACTTGCAAAAAAAAAAAATTAGAACCAGACTTGTGTAGACACGCTCTAGTTTTCTTTTAGAAATGCTAGGCTAGTAAATATGATAAGATTTTGGGAGAGAGTGATACAAATGCCAAGGATAAGAGTACTAAAATCAGCGTACCTGGAGGCTCTGAAGGATGATTCGCCAAAAGCGTGTCCACGGTTAATCAGAAAAATTCTGCAGGATAATGGTATTGAGGAATACTGGAATGGGGGGGGGGGGGCTAGGGATAGACATAGAGGTTGGAGAAATATTAAAAATGGTGACTACCAGGTTAAAAGACCAAAGGCGTATTCTCGCCGTTCCCCGAGGACTCAACTTGAGGAGTCCCCGCGTTTTTGTTTGTCCCGGGGACTCACTCCCCGTATTCTTGCGAGTCCCCACGGACGGGGCATGCTTAGATTATCATCACCATCATCAAAAAGGACTCCCTTTCAGATTCAGAGGGGAATCAATTTTTGCTAGTGTTGGTGCAATGTAAAATTAATGAAAAACAATCAAAATAAACAAAATCAAAAATAAAGTGGATCCAGACTAATTTCGTCAACTGCAGATTTTTTATTTCCCTGCGTTTTTTTGAGGCGGCCAGAGAGACTTGAGTGAAGGAATTATGTTTAAAGCAGGATTAAGTAAGGAGGAAATTAAATATTTTGTTGAGATGAGGGCTGATAGTTTACCACTTGGGGAAAGGAGAAACTATATTGGTAAAGCAAAAGGGAGAATTGGTCTTTACTTCTGTCCTACGTGCGGTCATGTGGATGAAAGCGTAGTTCATTTGATGCGTGATTGTGTAGAATCGATTAAGGAAGTCGTGGAATTCGATTAAGTAATTTTGTGATGTTTAGTAGGATCAATGATTTTGTTACTTGTTCTGTGTTTTAGCCATGTTTTTACTGCTACATCCCTCAGGCTTTTAAAGCAATAAAGCTGCTACTGTTACTATATTATAAGAAGCCATAGGCGTATTCTCGACGTTCCCTGAGGACTCCTCGGGGAATCGAAGGGAACGGCGAGAATAGAGGGAGCCACTACACGCGGACTCCGCCTAGGACAACAACGAGAACACGGGGAACGCTTCTAAAACGAATTTTGTTCGAAAAAAAACATGCAGCTGACGAAATTAGTCTGGATCCACTTTATTTTTGGTTTTGTTTGTTCTGATTCTTTTTAATTAATTGTACATAGCACCAACTCTAGCAAAAATTGATTCCCCTCCGAATCGGAAAGGGAGTCCTTTTTGATGATGGTGGTGATAACCAGAGCATTCCCCGTCCGTGGTGACTCGCGAGAATACGGGGAGTGAGTCCCCGGGACAAACAAAAAAGCGGGGACTCCTCAAGTGGAGTCCTCGGGGAACGGTGATAATACGCCTTATGATTATTTGCCAAAACGCAACTATTACAATTGCGATAATGAGGCAAGACGAAGTGCGTAGTTGAGCGTCTAAGAGTCAAAAGGCGGAATAAAAAAGCAACCCACTAACAGACCACTTACTGAAGAGGGACATGGAATGCCGAATGTAAAGGCCCCCCACTGGGAGCAGTACCTCAAATTCACTCTTACTTGGTATGAATTTGTCAGAGACAAAGTGGAGTCAATTACGCCTGAAACATTGGCTATTGTCCAACATATTCAAAATCCCCAGGACGCAAGAAAGTTGCTAAAAGGGTGTTGGGATATGAAGGCAAATTAAAGCCATAACGACCAGCATGATGTATGAAGAAAAACGCGAGAATCCTAAGTAGGTAGATCGACAGACCGCAAAAAGAAACAGGTGGAAAAACCAGACACCACTTAGCAAGCAATTGAGCCAAAAGGGAGTCCGTTTCGTGCTCCTATCAATACTTTCTAAAGTCATTCCACCGCTTATATGTAAAAACCGCGTTTTTACCTGTCGCGGTATTGACTTTTGATGTAGTTGATAAAAGCCATTATCGCAGTTCCAAGTGTTCCAACCAGTCAAAAGCCCGGTTCCGGGTTTCAACTGGCCTTAGTCCCGGTTCTGACGACCTGACGCGGTTTACCTATCGCGTTATAGTATATAGTGAGTCTGCCCCCAACAAGATAGCTTCAGGGGGTCTTGTTTCTTGCTTTATATTTATATTATGTAGTCTAACTAGTGCGAATAAATGAATGAATGAATGAATGCTTATGTCATAGTGGATTGCGAAGCTACCCTATACCAAGTAAGTAAGACTATGACGAGATAATGCTCTTACTAATGATGTCACATAATACCCGGCCTTCTTTTGACATGAAAAGAGCCTAAAGTCTCCTAAACCACTCTCGTAATAAGCTTGTTTAAATACCTCAAGTATTTGAAAGTATGCTTGTACCTACAGAGATTGTAGCATCGGCTGGCTTTCAAACTGCAAAAACTGTCTCGCGGAAACTAAATAATATTTAAAGTAGATCATTTGCCTAGGTCGAAACATTTCTCAATTTATACTTACAGTTCGCCTTGATATTTAAATTTTTTGTCTAAAGCCAAAATGAGTAGATATAGTTAAACAAGAACGACACCAAAGAAAAACAATAGCAACAAAGATACTGGGAAAAGCTAGAGACACTGAAGACATCTTTAAAACATATATATATATTTATGTCTGATATACACAGCCTATCTATTATATCATACTATTTGTTATGAATGAACGAATCACAAACTGTATTACCCCTCAACAGCACAAAGGAGAAAAAGAACGAGTTTGGGAGAAATAGTAAAAATATGGGAATGCGATAGGGTCGGGAATAGGGAATCTCCATACGCAGGGCAGCTTTCGAACTCCCAACTCCCTCCCATGTTAAAAAATGAAACCAGGTCTTTGACCAGATTTTTAGCACCATCATGTAGAAGGAAATATTTCCCCAGTCATTGGAACTAATTGCTAGCTGCGATACAGTCTCATACATGCTGTTTAGTCCGAAACGGGTATTGTGTTGAACCTTACCAGTAATAGTTTGATGAGTGATATGAGAGTCTTTGAGTGCTTCAAAGGAAGTGAGTCTCCTCTCGTCCGATGATGTTGTCCCCGTTATTTCAGTGTTAAATTAGTGAGCTATAGTAGAAGAATGCTTATCTGTGAATGTTCACCGAAGAAAACAATAAAAACCTAAACCAGGCAACTTACAATAACAATACTGAATTACATAAAATAACATCACTACATAATAAAGGAGAAGGTGTTCTTCGTAGTGGCGCCATTTGTGTCTGGGGGTGGGGTAGGCAGGCCCCCCCCCCCTCCCAAAAAAATTTGGAAGGGGCCCAAAATCCGAGGTTTTTTGTCTATATTCCTTGTTGTTTGGCACGCTGAAGTAAAGGCATTTAACAAATAGTAAATTTCACACTGCACCGCATAGTTAGTAATCTGGCTTTGAACCAAAATCCTTGCATTTTAGCAGAAAACAGGCTTTTTTTTTTGCCTGCGGCGCTCAATTTCAATATAATTTGGTGTTTGTTAGATGTTTTAAGATGTTACCCCATATCCGAACTCTAAAGATTTCATGAATCCAGATCTACTTCTCGAGATCGCGACAAATCTCGATAAGGTTTCGATCGAAAGCCTCAGAGGGTCTAAAGTCGCTCATTCTGTCATATGGGTAGGCCTCAAACTCCAGGTCACAGCATGCTCCAGTGAACATTTTTATTTGTGAAGGGTCTTTGAACAATGCGTGATTCTTGCATATGCTCATTATGGTATATTTTAAACTCTTTAATTTTACCCTAAAAAAGCAATTAAATTTTGCGTTTGAGCAAAAAAAAAAAGATCTAGGATGGGGGCCCAAAATGCCCCCCCCCCCTGAGGTTTACTGAAATGGCGACACTGATTCTTCAAGATGTCAAGAAATAGGATCTCCCGTTCCCCCCAGCAGAATTCCCTCGAGGTCGCAAGCTCGCGACAGCGTGCAACAAAACGGGCTATATGGGTCATCTTCACATTCCCCACAAAGTGAACAGGGGCTATTTGCACTGGTGGCTAAGCTCTTTCTTCAATCAAACTCGTTTATCCCGTGTAGGCCTAACGGCAGACAGTCCGCAACCGTTACAACTAATCCATATCCAGTTTTCCCAAATGTGAAGTTGCAGGAGGAGGATTTGAACCACTTCCTCTTGGAGTGCCAAGAGCTTTCGCATTTGAGAGTAACATTTGCTGGGGGTGAGTTGGTAGTGCTTCCCCGTATCTTGAAAGTCCTGAAATCTACGAACCCCAAATTTGTCGTAGATGTTTGTAAATAAGAGACTAAAGGATATAGTCTCAGGAACGAAAGTTTAGCTTAGTTTACGTAGCATAGTAGTTCCAGAGGTGTAATAGTTTATTTGTGAAGTGTAGGCTAACGTGTATCAAACCTTGTATGGCCTTTTGGCTCAATAAACAAGCGTTATTATTATTGTGTTCAAATATTTTTCACTGATTTTTTACTGTTTCTTCTGTGAGGTTTTACGTTCAAATAACGACACCTCCCGGTTAAATTATAAACACTATTGTCAATACTCTTGATAACTAACTCTCCTTGTCGGTACAAAATCGCTGTGTACCAAGTGGAAGAGCCGGAAGCGGCAACACAACTGTCCCGACCGAGCGCCGTGATTGGTTGACACATGATTTGAGTTGTTGAGCTCGGGTCGTTTGTGAGACGTTTGCTCGTTCTTCCTAAGGATCACTGGCGTGTTTTGGGCTTAGTCATATGGAGTATAGCTGAGGCCGCAGAGGAATTGTATCTTTCACTGCCAAATAGCGTTCAAATCAACTGACATCCGTAAAGGATTGGGATAGGTGTTGCCGGTTTAAAGTCCGTATCCAAACCAATACTCCTTAAATCACAGCTCTTACTAGAAATGGCCTTTTCACCAAGAAATGGTCCGAGTTTAAAAACAAAAAATTTAAATACCCATACTTGTCTCGTGGAATAAGGGATTATCCTGTTAGCGCTTGTCACTCTTGCCGACCATTTACTAAAATTTAAAACAAATGTGCGACGTGGATAATATTGCTGAGAAATCACGGAGAAATCCACTCTAGCGCCATATTTTCGCTGTCGTCCCAAGACAAAACAAAAGCTACCGCCTGGCGCAGTTATCGTCTAGCAAAATCTCGGCTAGTGAGGAAAAGCGAAAAAATTCAAATAAAGTAATCCGCAAGGATTTTGTGAAGAGGCAGATTTCAATTATTTTTTTTTTTTCAGTCAAATTTATCTATTAACAAAAAAACAAATCATACACTGTAAATTAACTACATCCTAGTGAACATTGCCGTATCGGGTGACAGTATTCATTTAATATTGACTGCTTGAAGTGTCTTTATTTGTATTGACATATCCAAAGCAATTTTTATGTATAAAAATATATGATATAATATTATATATATCACATATAAATGATATATTACTTAATCCGTAATATAAAAATATTACGGATTAATCATCATTTATCATTTATTTACGTATTATTTAGAGGTTCACAGATCACGTACGCCGTCACTGGGGATGTGAAGCAGTTAAAAACAAGAGGGGTCCTTTAATGCTAGCCCAATCTCCAGCTTTTGCTGTAAGTCCCTCATTTGTTGGTCCATGGTTGAGGCACCAAGTCTCACCCCCCCCTCTAAGCGTGTCACGAGATTTCCGGTGCCCCCCCCCCCTCCAACTCGCCCAAAAGTCGTCGGATCCGGTCCGGACCTGAAATTATAAATCTGAGACACGTGTTTTTTCCAATTATCAAGTTTCTCTTACTTCCGATCATCCATTCGAAGTTGTGCATGACTCAAGATTTCGGATTCCCCCTTCCTCCACTCCCTCCACGATTGTCGGTTCAGGATGTGACAATTTTTTAGTCAGTTTGGTCGGGTCCCTAATACACCTACCAAGTTTCATACTCCTAGCACATCTGGCAGTACCATCGACTCCACTCATTCTCCCCCTTGTTACCAATTATTTTAACAAACAAATAAAATTTCACGTTTGTTGTTTATTTGTGCCTGTTCGATCCCTTTATTTGTTTCTATATTTTGTTTTAAGTTTCGTTGTTGATGGTACATTATTTAGATGTTGTTAGCTATTAACGTGTGTTTATTTATTTTCTTTTTGTTGCTTATAATTTAGCTGTTGCTATTGTGGCAATTTGTCCATTAAACCATATGCTGGTACTTGAAAAAACCTGAGCCTTCAACCCTAACTCGAGATGAGCGGACAGACCGAACGACCGGCCGAAAAGGGATCGGTATATGGCACTTTAGCCGAAGGCTGAAAGTGCCATACAAACGCAATGCTCCAACTTTGTGTATACGAGTTAGTTATATCACATTATTTACAACAATAAGAAAATAAAAGTCAATGTAAAAGTCTGGTTTTCGATATCAATATTTAAGGTTCGATGCCGATATTTGGTTCGATCGATGCCGAATATCGTCCAACACTACTTCATTTGCATATAAGCTACAGGATACGGAAGTCATGGAAAACTTCGTACAAGGAAAAAACGAAATCACATTATCATGTTACACAATTTTTGCCACTCTTTCGTCGGGATGATAATAACCTTTTCTTCTTGCCTACTCAACCTCTCAAATAACCAGTCAGTTGAGACCCTAAGAATGTATTAGCCGGATTATAACCAATCTTAACACTGGTATCTCTTAATGCGGAAATTGGGGATTACTTGTAAATCCTATAGCGATGAAGTGAAGCGGAGTGGTGGCTAGACAGAATCTCAGCCGAGGAATCTACCAAATTGTTGGGTTGGGAACACAAAGGTACTCGGCTCTTTCTCACGAGGAAGGGGTGGGGGTCAGTCTTCACTCGTCCACAAAGTGTCATTTACCATTGACCATTTTCTGCAATTTATATTGCTGAAAGTTTTAGGGTGAACTATTTTTGCTATTTTAGTCGACAAACCATATAGACATATATATTTATATATCCCTGATTTTTTTATACCCTATGCCAAACGCTGGGTACATCTAGCGTTTGGTATTCCCTATGCCTAACGCTGGATCCCCTTAGCTAAATGAACCCTAACCCAGTACAATATTGATGATTTGATTGAAACTCAGAAATCAAAGAATCAGAACTTATTTACAAGGTGGTAGATCATGGTTAGGGTACCTACAGGTATCCAATGTTTGGCATAGGGCATACAGCGTTAGGCATACTGTATGCCAAACGATGGATGTACCCAGCTTTTGGCACCGGGTATCCAAATCAGGAATTTGTGGCAGACTGGGGGGAGGGAAGGGGTACACATAAACGGATGTCGGCCTACAACAAGCTGATTATGTATTAAATTCAAAATTGTTGTCTTTACAAATACTGAAGAAAAATATTCAATCCATAGATTACTGTTTTAGCTCCACTCTGGCATTTTTAGTTCATTTTTAAAGAGACAGACAGGAAATTTAAAATTAGGTTTGAAGTTGGATACCCCTCCTTCTAATCCCAGATGACTGAACGTTTCTTGACAGAATTCTGCAGTAATTATTTTTTTCTATTACATCTGTCTAAGTATACCTCCTAATTATACCATGTGACAGTTAACTCGCAGGATGCACTTTGAATTTCATCACCTGAGCTCCATCCTGCACATTCATCAGTAGGTATACTCCTACGATGCACTTTAAATTTCGCCATCTAAGCTCAACACTGCACATTCATCAATAAACTCCTAGATGGACTTTGAATTGCGCATTACCGTACATTCGTTACCAACATCAAAGTGAACACAAAAACGATTTTCTTTCAAAAAAGTCTACTCGACGGGTCACATATCATTTTGAGGTCTGGTAATTTTTCATTTTGTCTTTCGAGTGCCGGAATTTCTTGCGCGTTCGTTTTTTCGCCAAAATTTATTTGCTTCGTCAGCTAAGCGCTTGGCAAGTCACTGGAAATAATTAATATCAAACATATTTATTAATGATTCTGGCGTGTTTATCGTCCTAGGTGGTTTTCTTTGTCTTCACACACGAAGGGTTGTTGGAAATCCCAGTGCCTGGCTACTGATTGACATATAATAATAATAAATCAATAAAATAAACACATAAATTGACAAACATTCATCACCGAAGTACGGGCCTTCAAATCGCCCATACGTGCCGCCGACAAGTTTCCATGAATGAATGAATTTATTAAGTGATTTTAGCCTTACGGCTTTTCACAACTAACAAAGGAACTAAACTACACCTTAGCTGGAAAGAAGAAGAAGAGACAGGTGATTCCAGAACCAAAATGCAGAAGAATCTCTACCCTTTCGACGACCCAATCGAACAGCAAAAACAGCAGACGTGTCCAGAATGAAATCACAGCACCAGCTTCAACTCCAACCATTTTTCAGAGAAGAAGTTCACAAAATCAGATATTTAAGGAAGAATCTTTAATCGTTTTCCCACAAGTTCATTTTCCAGCTTGAGCGGCATGAGCCTGAAGAGGACCCTTGCCAAGAAGGGCCGAAATATAGCTCTAATAAAATGTAGCTGACTTACTGCACCGTCAAATTTGACATACAATAGTATTTGTTTACTGATAAAAAGACAAAGTCGGCCATAAATAAGACGCCCAAAAATTCCAACTACAAAAAAAGGCTTTTCTTAAGAGCTATCGCGAAAAAACGATATCACGGACCAGTAAGTTCCTTGTTGGTGTTCAAATACCAGGGAAGAGACCAAGTCCAGTGAAGGAAGCTATTGGTAATTTCACAAACACGATCGACAACATCAGTAATATTTAAATAGCCTGCTGGTAAATTTTTGAGCCGTGGGCATTTTGAATTGTTGGCATTTTTAGTGGGCATTTTGGGTCGTGGGCATTTTGAGTGTTAGCCATTTACACGCGAGTAGTTTTCCCCGGAGACGAGAGGGGAAAGTGTTCACACGGTACCCGGGTATTTTTCAAGGGTGAGTACTGTCATGTGGCAATAGATTCCAAGGTTGTAGTAGATATCAATAGATTCCTGCTGGTGTTTAAAAGTTGCATTTAAAGGATCATTTCAATACATTCGTAGGATTCGTAGACACCAACCTTGAAGAGATGTTTATCTACATATAATATCATATTATACAATATTATGTATCGACATATTATTTTAATTATACATCCACCACCTTAACAAACGTTCAGGCTGGACCGTTCCCGTATTTACGGCATTTTGAATCGATTTCCGCTATAATGTAGCAACACGGCTATGTTTTTTTTATTCGCGTGACGTACAAAGCCGTGAGACTTGAATTATTGCGAGTTTCTGAAGTGATATCGAAAATTCCAGCGGTAGCTACCACCTACAACCCCCCCCCCCCCTTCCAGATAGAAGCCCACATCTTACAAACGTCTCCAACAGACCTCGTCCAAGCATGCTGCGGGACAACAAACCACAGAACTGGCACACAAATGCCATCTAGCAACCGTAAACCAACACGCTCAAACCGAAAAGGCCGTTAGGTAGCAGCGCCAACATGGAAAGGTGACAACCAATCAAACGAGCAGCAGAAAAACGAGAAATGCACGACGATGTTGAAGGGGTTGATTAAGCTTTGCGGAAAACCGTAAGGATTGTTTCATGAGTGAGTGTACTTGAGCTCTGGAAGAAAAGGGAGGTCTTGGCATACTGTGGAGCAGGTCCATATCCAGGAATTTATTTCGAGGGGGGGGGGGGGCACGGGTCGGACCTAGTCCATCCCAGCTATATTTCTCTAATAAAATATAGCTGACGTATCCGTTCCGCATTGTCAAATATGATTCACAGTCAGCTTGGGCTGAAGGAATGTCTATCACCGAAGTACTTAACTTCAAATCGCCCAGACATGCCGCCGACAAGTATCCATCTTAGCTGGAATGAAGAAGAAGAGACAGGTCACGAAAAAAAAAAACAGGCGAAAATGTTTTTTTTAACGGCCAACGAAAATACTGAAATAAAAAGCGAATATTTTGGGAGGACAACCGCCTCCCTTCTTCAGCGCAGACGGAAAATTTCGAGGAAAAACGCCAAAACGTGGATGAACCTCGACAAATGAGAAAACCAAAACAAAATGGAAAACGAACAAACAAACGAAAATGAAAACCGAAACTGGAAGAATTCAAAAGCCTAAATTAAACAACAAGCCACTCACCAATACATGCGAATAACAATTGCAAGACTGTTCTCGCTTGGTACTAGCGAGTGACTGTTAAAGGACCTATGTTACCTATAATAATAATGCAACCTACTTCGATAATGCCCCTTAACCCCTCTAACAGAACCACGCTGATTTTCTCACTTGCCGTTTTTTGCTACCTTCAATGTGGGTAGTTTGCTACCTTCAAAAACCGGTTATGTAAATTGTTTCCCTGTTCCCGCTATAAGTCAAGGGGTCTCGGAAATGGCTTAAAACAGCCAAAACCGTGGGTTATTTGTCGAAAGTATAGCCTAGTTTTAAATTATTCAAATATTTTTAAATACTGTAAGTTGAAGAGTAAATCGAGGGGTTGCTCTCTCTTCACCACCGGTGTACACCTCGGCACGGCACCGGCGCGGCACCGACACGGCACTGGCACGATACCGCCGGCCACCGACAAATTTTCTACAGATTACTGTTCGCCATCTGGCGCACAGTAACGACGGTACTCGAACGAAAGAATTACTGAAAACATGCTGCCGAAGAAGAAGCAGAACTAGATTTGAGGGGGATGCTGTTGACCAAAAGCGCCAAGTAGCCAGCCATGTTTCTGTACTAGTGCTGGGCGATCTTTGGATTTTCCGATATATCGATATTTTCACTTTCGATATTCGATAATCGATATTTTCGATTTCGATATATCGATATTTTCACTTTCTATAATCGATACTGATATTTGTTTACCATGTTTCGCTATAGGATTTATTTAAATAGCATCTTGGATCATCTGAAACTCCGAGTAAATAAGAAATGAATTAGGGAAAACATATTGCTCCAATTTCGGATCTATAAGCGTAGGTTAGGTTGGATTATTTACAATAATTACGAATGAACAAATATCGTTTTCGATATCGATATTTACGTTTCGATATCGATATTTGGTCCGATACATCGATACATCGTTATCGAAATCGAATATCGCCCAACACTAGAGTCAGCTTCAGTATATTTTGCTTCTAATACAGTGGCGACCAAACTTTTTTTCGTTTGTGTAGGATGTGCTAAGAATGAAACTTGGCAGGCATGTTTAACTTGGAAAAAGTCAGTTTCCCCATTAGACCCTCTGGGAGTGCAATAGAGGTATGCTTTCATGCACGTGCTGTGGCTAAATATATATGTTACCAGTTAGCCAAAGTTGGTAATTAAGGATTGACATGATTGGTTTATAATTCTCATTTCATGCAGCCAATCACATTCCTTAAAGTACTCATCTGAACCACAAAGTACAGAAAATACTTTGGAGCAAAACACATATTTTCATGATCCCCATGAGCCCATGATCGTTTGTGAAACAAGGGTTTTGCTTCAAAATGAATTTCCGGCTCCCTTAAAGGACCCTTCGCGATATTCACTCTCAACTTAAAGTATTTTAAAGTATTTGAATACTTTAAGTATGCTGTGCTTTCAATAACTAACCAACGGTTTTTGGCTGTTTTAAGCCTTTTCCGAGACCCGTTGACCTGTAGCGAAACAGGGAAACAATTTACATAACCGGTTTTCCTGATGGAAAAATTTCTTGTAGACAACCGTCGACAGCGTGATACACATCGAAGGTAGCAAAACACGGCAAGTGAGAGAATCAGCGAGGTTTTGCTAGAGGTGTTAGAATGTACCGCACGAAACGTGGGTCTCCGGGTTTAGAAATGTATGTAGTGGTTACGGAAGTAGGTTGCGTTAGTATTATAGGTAAGACAGGTCCTTTAAAATGCACATCTTAACGAAAAAGTGAAAAAATACTTTTGACCAAACGATAAATATTCATGATGCCCAAGGGCATGATAATTTTTGCTTCAAGGGTATTGCTTACAAATGAATTCCTTAAAGTCCAAAAAATAGTTTGAGCAAAATATACATTTTCATGATCCCTATGAGCCCATACTCATTTTTGCCTCAAGGGTTTTGCTTTCAGATGAATTTCTAGTGCCCTTAAAGTGCAAAAATAAAATACTTTTTACCAGATCATTCTCTTGATTTCCAAGGGCCCATGATAATTCGTATTTCAAGGATATTGCTTATAAATAAACACAAGAAACCCAAGAATTTGCAAATTCCTAAATTTCATCCTCTGACCCAGCCTTGCAAGTACCATATGAGCTTCTAGCTCTTGTCTTCAACCCAAGCTCATGAACATTGTAGACTTGCTTCATTCTTGGCCAATATCTGATGAAATTTGTTTACATGTACATCAGAAATCATGGTTGACCGCAATATTTTAATCTTAAAAAAAAAAAAAAGCGGCACCGGCACGGCACCGCGGCACGCGCCACTTGGTGTGGATCGTTTTTTTGAGCGAGCAACCCCTCGATACGGCCCTGCTGAAGAGCACAAATAAACAAGGTCATAAGACGTACTTTCGCCACTCCCACTGAACTCCCACGGAGGAGTACCGCGGTTCTGTTTGTCCCGCGGGCTCCCTTGTCTCCTAAACTTGCAGATTCAAATGATTATGCTGGGAAGATGAAGCCTGGAAGGCGCACTGGGCGATTCAACGGAATTATAAGGGTAAAATATGAATTTTCAATAACGGCCTGCATATCCAGGGCTAAAGATGCTAAAGAAGGCAAGTGATGTTAAGATATGTCTATACTATAAATATTTTTTTTTCGGAAAAGGGCTTTTGTAGTTGGTAAATATTTCAAGCGTAGAGGGACAAGCACATAGAGGTACCACAAATCTAAATGAATAAGTTCATTCGATGAAATCGACTATCACTGGTTAACTGACAAACGAAGTAACGCATTTCTGTCGGGTTTTCAGGCCTATTTAGGTGAACAAATGATGTGTAATGATACCAAGGCCGTATCCAGGGGGGGGCTAGGGGGTTGACCCCCCCCCTCGAAACTTACAAAAATAGTCATTTTTACAGGCTTTTCCCTCTGATCTCTGTCTTTTTTGTACTTCTTTGTCCGACCCGCAGGCAACCCCCCCCCCCCCCCCCCCCCCCCGAAATAAATTCCTGGATACGAGCCTGAACGAGACTGTCAGATCTCAGCCATGTTCGCTGAAACTTTAAAGGAACCTTTTTGCTTATTCTGCCTTTTATAATATACTTAGCTCCCATATGGAATTATAAGCTTCTAAAATCCCCACCTTTCTCCATTGTTTCGTTTTGTGTCAATGAATTTTTAGCGCTTTTTCGGCCTTGCCGAGTTTTCCCGTCACCCAACGAAAAATTTGCCGGAATCTTCAACGTCCGCTGACAACTCTTTCACACAAAGGATTGACAATCTTATATTTGTTACTTCTTTTATTTGCTTAGTTTCCCCACTTTTTAACCAAGGCACGTTCAGTTTTGAAATGTTTTGCGCCCAGCCGCTTCGTCGGAGAGCAGGAAGGCTGGATATAGTCGACAAGCGCTAACAAGAGAATTGCTAGTTTCAGGTGGAAAGTATGGGTATTTTCGAAAACATTTTTTCTAATCCCTTTCTTACGGAAAAGGTCATTTCTAGTAAGAGTTGTGCTTTAAGTAATAAGTATGTTTGTTTTATTGGAAAATGGCTTTTGCAGTTGGTAAATATTTCAAGCGTAGAGGGACAAGCACATAGAGGTACCACAACTCTAAATGAATAACTTCATTCGATGAAATCGACTATCACTGGTTAACGGACAAACGAAGTAACGCATTTCTGTCGGGATGTCAGGCCTATTTATGTGAATAAATGATGTGTAAAATCCCCACCTTTCTCCATTGTTTCATTTCGTAACTACGATTTTTTAGCGCTTTTTTGGCCTTGCCGAGTTTTCCAGTCACCCAACGAAAAGTTTGCCGGAATCTTCAACGTCCGCTGACAACTCTTTCACACAAAGGATTGACAATCTTATATTTATTACTTCTTTTATTTGCTTAGTTTCCCCACTTTTTAACCAAGGCACGTTCAGTTTTCCAATGTTTTGCGCCCAGCCGCTTCGTCGGAGAGCAGGAAGGCTGGATATAGTCGAATAAGCGCTAACAAGAGAATCGCTAGTTTCAGGTGGAAAGTAATGGTATTTTATAAACGTTTTTTCTAATCCCTTTCTGACGGAAAAGGTCATTTCTAGTAAGAGTTGTGCTTTAAGTGATCAGTATGTTTGTTTCACTGGAAAATGGCTTTTGTAGTTGGTAAATATTTCAAGCGTAGAGGGACAAGCACATAGAGGTACCACAAATCTAAATGAATAACTTCATTCGATGAAATCGACTATCATTGGTTAACGGACAAACGAAGAAACGCATTTCGGTCGGGTTGGCCTATTTAGGTGAATAAATGATGTGTAAGGAGACTGTCGGATCTCATCCATACTCGGTCAAACTTTAAAGGAACCCTCTTGCTTATTCTGCCTTTTATAATATACTTAGCTCCCATATGGAATTATAAGCTTCTAAAATCCCCACCATTCTCCATTGTTTCGTTTCGTAACTACGATTTTTTAGCGCTTTTTCGGCCTTGCCGAGTGCCGAGTTTTCCCGTCACCCAAAGAAAAGTTTGCCGGAATCTTCAACGTGCGCTGACAACTCTTTCACACAAAGGATTGACAATCTTATATTTATTACTTCTTTTATTTGCTTAGTTTCCCCACTTTTTAACCAAGGCACGTTCAGTTTTCAAATGTTTTTCGCCCAGCCGCTTCGTCCGAGAGCAGGAAGGCTGGATATAGTCGACAAGCGCTAACAAGAGAATCGCTAGTTTCAGGTGGAAAGTAATGGTGTTTTCGAAAACGTTTTTTCTAATCCCTTTCTTACGGAAAAGATCATTTCTAGTAAGAGTTGTGCTCTAAGTTATAAGTATGTTTGTTTTATTGGGTAAGTGGTTTGTGATTTGTTTTCTTCTTATTTGTTGTTACCGTTGCCTGTTGGCTGAACATAGGAATATCTACGCTATGCTAGCAATTGGTGTCTTAGGCTTTGTCGTAAGATCTCACCACATATTTATAGTAGGTTTATTTAGAGGGTAAAAGCATGAAAACAACTGTGATTGGTGATAGCGCTTTACACTGAGTAGGAACATAATGGAATAGTCTAAGGTTTCAGTTCCGCTTTAAAGGGCCTCTCTCATCAATTCCTTACGACAAAGTTCAAACCAATCAATAAGTCATTATCACCCGAGAATCAAAACCACTCATTCTCCCATCAACCACTTCAAATGCTCAGAGTTGGATCGCTGCCTACTATAAATTCCAATCTAAAACCTGAAATATTTGGCAACAAGCAAACGTCATTTCGCTGCGAAATCTGCCTTCGTGCTTAGATATTGCAAAACTTAATCAATAAATTCGATTAAATCGGGACTAAGGACATACAAAATCATCACAGTATGTCCCCCCTTCAGAAGCAGGGTCACATCAGAACCTTCTCTGACCCACGGCTAACATTTGCCGGACACTTTATCTGACAAACTAAGAACAAGCTCTATAACACCTGAAAAACCTCTATTGCAAGGTGGGGCAGACCCTCTGGGCAAACCCAGATGCATGGCGACAGAAAAAATGTAATTTTCTTCTCTGATTGTAATAGGTAGCGTGTCTTAGAACCGCCCACCCAAAAACGATTAGCCTTAACATGGATGTTTCGGCTGAGATATTGTATAATAGATTCTGGCTACCATCCGCTATTTTGAGCCACACTAGCTGCGTTTTTGATCGCCTGTGTAAGTTCCCCTGTGAGTTCGCCGTTGAAGCTTAATTTCTGTTTTTACACTCAGTTCGCCTGACGCCTTCGCCGTCTCAAGACGCAGGTGAATAAAAACGGAAAATAAGCATCCCGGCAAATCATTCATAAAATCGCCTAAATACGTCAGTAAAGGTGACTTAGTGACATTTGACAGTGAAAGGGCAATTCTTGTAGTTGAAATATACAAGTTGTAATCATCCATTTCCAAACACACATTCCAGGATTTCAATTTTGTTGGGTTAATTTATTCATGACAGGCGAACTCGGACCGGGAACTGCGTCTGCGTCACAGTTCGCCGTTTCACTCGCAGGTTTGTAGAACAGAGAACTGACACGGTCTCCGTTTCTTCAAAAACGACAATTAAACAAACTGCGAACTCGGAAGGTGATCGAAAACGAGAAATAAGATGAACTGAGATCAGGAACGGCAATCAAAAACGCAACTACTGCCACTTCCCAAGTCTCCGACACCAAAAACCTCCGACGCCCAACAGAGTGTGCTCCAACCTTTTATCAAGACGTTGAAGATTCTAGCAAACTTTACGTTGTGTAACAGGCAAAATTCGGCACGGCCGAAAATGCACTAAAAATTCGTAGGCACAAAACGAAACAACGGATAAAGATGGGGACATTCAAAAGCTTATAATTCCATAAGGGAGCTAGGTACATTATAAAAGGCAGAATAAGCAAGAGGGGTCCTTTAAAGTTTAACTGAAAAGTCAGATATATGGTCTACACTGAATTATTTTGACTCTGCTAAGGAATTTTTAGTTTTTCACCTTGGGCTCTATCAAATGACGTTCAGAATAGGCTACACATCCGACAAGACAAAGTTCACCCCGACTTGCATTTCGACAAAAGCGTGCAATCCAATGGCTAATGAAAAATGTTCTGAAGAAAAAAGTTCCGAAAAAAAAAACATTTTTCGACAATCGTTCATCGTTGTAGTTGCTACACATTTCAAGCGCAGGGGTAGAAGCGCATAGAGGTACTGTAAATGTAAAAGAAAAAACTGATTCGATGAAAACGATTATACGAATAGCAGAGCAACGACGTAAAAGATTATGCTCGGCTCGGGTTATGTTTCATAGGAGGATGGCCTGGTCAAGCCTGACCTGCCACCCCTTGCTGAAAGACTGACAATAGCGTTTGTGAATAAATATCTGGCAGCACATGCGCATCGTGCTATTTTACCTGATTTTCAGACCCTAGCAAATAGCAGGCCCAACACACGAGAAAGACAGAGGGACGGTGCTTCCCAGATACTAGTAAGGCCACCCATAAACTCGACTAATCGTTATCTGAAATCTTTTGTACCCTATTTCCCCAATATTTGAATTCCAGTTAAGTTAAACGATATTCATAAGTTGTACGTATAGATGAAATGTCTATTCATGTAATTGTGTCATGTGTGATTTGCGTGAATGACGATCCAATGCTAGCATGTAAAATACAAGCTATTAAAGGTTAACTGAAAAGGGCTTAGAGGGGGCAATCTAGTTACCCATCACTTATTCATTTAAAGAAGCTTGAGAACCCGGCGAGAATACCTTACTTCGTTGCTCCGATATTCACAAGTAATCGATTTTCAAATAGTGGGATTTCCTTGTCTGATTTTTATGTTCTATGCGCTTGAATTTGTGCTGTATGCTTGACGAAAAATTATTTACGAAAAATATCTGTTCACGCAGTGAGCTACCTTCCGTAAGCTGATGACTGGCCACTGAATCGCCGCGTATGTATGGAGATTCAATTTTTCCGCGTCATAGTACAAACTTGCGATGAAGGATGACTCTAGATATTTTGAACGTCATTCTAGAACAAATACTGAAAAATTAAAAAAAAAATCCCTTAACACAATCCAAATAATGCAGTGTATTCAGTTAAATGATACGAAAATAAGTTGGCTTTTCAGTTAAACTTTAAGGAAATGAAGTGCATTGTTATTATTATTAAGTAACGCGTTTTCGTAATATCTTCAGGTCCCAGACTTTCGTGTCTCATCTCTATTCGATTGAACTTTATAGCAGTTACAAAGGAATTGCATCCTTGCAATGTCTACACTATCGCCATACATGTCGCAAGCGGTCGCAAGGACTCGGTACGACTGTTAGATCATCTAGTGGCACGATTCGGAAGCACCCCAGCTAGGCAAACACAGCATGGAGCTTCTCAAGAAAATCAGACAAAAAGAAACACAATACCTAGCTCGTATACAAATCAAAAGGTACAAACAATGTAGCTATATACTTGACAGTACTTAGGCCTACTTCTTTCATTCATTTATTTCGGAGTTTTTTTGTCATTTATGCGCAAAATCGTCACATTGCATTTTGACTTAGGCTACTAATTATACTAATTCTAATACTGTACTAATTCTCGCCGTTCTCTGAGGACTCCACTTGAGGAGTCCCAGCGTTTTTGTTTGTCTCGGGGACTCACTCCCGTATTCTCGCGAGTCCCCACGGACGGAGAATTCTCTGATTATCATCACCATCATCAAAAAGGACTCCCTTTCAGATTCGGAGGGGAATCAATTTTTGCTGGTGCTGGTGCAATATGAAACTAATTAAAAACAATTAAAAGAAACAAAACCAAAAATAAAGCGGATCCAGACTAATTTCATTAACTGCATATTTTTTGTTTAGAACAAAACCCGTTTTGGAAGCATTCCCCGTGTTCTCGCTGTTTTCTGTACGCGGAGTCCGCGTGGAGTGACTCCCTATATCCTCGCCGTTCCCTTCGATTCCCCGAGGAGTCCCCGGGGAACGGCGAGAATTACACCTTAAATGATTCATGAGGGATGCTTTTCTTCTTTTTCCTGAATAATTAAATTGGCTGGAGACAAGAGATTTTTTATAAAAAAAAGGTACAGTTGTATTCACAATAATTATTCCTACCAATTGATTAGAGCAGTGGTTCCCAACCTTTTCCGTATCGCGTACCCCTAATTAAGGTTCAAAAAGGTTGCGTACCCCTTTTTGAAGAATCATTTTTCTACTATTCTTCTAAGATCTGTCAAGATCAGAACGCCAAAAAGACGTCATTTATTGTCATAAATGGTAAGGGATTAATGTGTAAAAATATATACAAATAAATGGGACACTTGAGGCTGCAAGGTTGTCAATTTCATTTTCGTCCGTAAACTGGTCAAGGGTCAGAAAGACACTTGTGCTGTTTCTTTGAAACTTGGTAAGCCAAAACTCTAATTTCTTGACGAAAGCAGACATTTTTAATTCAGAGATTTGAGACCTTCACGTACCCCTTACGAGGGTCTCGCGTACCCCTTTGGGTACGCGTACCCCCGGTTGGGAACCACTGGATTAGAGATTGCACCTTATGCCGACAAAAATGAAAAAGACAAAATACCGAACAATAGGATGCGAGACGTTTTACCATCCATTGTCGTCGCACTTTCGATGTAGCCTAATCCCTCGATTCAGATCACGAACGGTATCCCGGTTGGTAAATTAGTGCGTTGATAGTGTGTGGGGCAAATTAGTGGTCGTCTTCTGTTCGGTCTTGATATTTCCCTTTGTGTTCCGTCTATTTCTCTGTTTTTAGTGGAGTGTTCCTTGGAACCCGCGACATATCTCAGATGGACTCGAACGAGCCAATGCTCATGAGGCAGAATTGACAAATTAAACGAGACTTACCTAGGTGAAGTTTAACTGTACTTCTGACGATGGAGCATTGGCTGTAAAGTGAGAGTTCATCTCACTATTGCGAGCGCTGTAGCAGCTTTCGGCTTTCAGTTTCCGGTTTTCGGTTTTCACCGTATTTTGTGGAGCTCATAACTCGTGAACCAGTGCAAGCATCAAGTTCAAACTTGGTCCACTTTTCGGTATTGGGGTCTAGTTGTGCCTTTTGGGGGTCCCACCCCAATCCGGTTCAGGGGCAAATGGGCCCAGATTGCCCAGTGAATAATGTTCATAACTTGACCAGAACTGGACATAGGACGATGAATTGTCTTAGACGTGTAGGTCCTAGGGCTGGAAATTGCTTTTAAAGTTGCACCTCCCCCACCCACCCCGTTCATGGGTAACTGGGACCAGATTGTCAAGGAGTAAAGTTCGTTGCACGTCACACGAATCAACAGGTATCAAGTTGAAACTTGGTAGGATTGTGAGCACGAGCAATCTTTTTACTTTTTGAGGGCCCCAAACCCCACCCCCACTTGGTTCAGGGTCAATTGGACCCAGATTGCCCATCTTTTAATGTTTTTAACTTGACATTAACTGGAGAAAGGGCGATGAAATTCCTTTGTGCTTTTGGATCATAGGGGTTTGGGAGAGTTGACCCACCCCCACCCTCCCCGTTCATGGGCAAGTGGGCCCAAATTGCCCATGAAAAAAGTTTTTGACTCGTTACTGGAATCAAACTCTAAGCTGGTATACTTCAGGAAAAAAGGTGTAAATACGCATTTTGATGGGTCCCGACCCCCCCCCCCCCCCCTCCCGTTTACGGGCAGCTGGGCCCAGAATTCCCATGAGTTAAGTTTGTCTATGACAAGTCTCAAGTCTAACTCTTGTATTTTTGGGGAGATATATCTATGGATGAGGATTTGGTGTAACAGCAACAAATAAGACGACGCGACGCACTTTAATCTCTAATGAACAGTTGGAAACTTGACTGTTTTGTCATATGATCGATGATATGTCGTTCTCAACGAATCGCGACAAAGGGGGCATTAGGCTGCTACTATTGGTTTATTGCACTTGTTATTACCTTGCTAATGGATAAGAGCTGTAAAGGGTGGGACTGGCTGGCAGACCATTCAATGCAAAGAATATCTACACCTGATTCAGTGTTCGAACTAATGCTATTCGTGCAAGATCTTCAAACATTTCTTTGGATCTATACTGGCGGTTTATTTACATTTAAAGCTTTTAAAGTGGGATGATTCGAAATTAGGTTATTTCAATACTTGGTTTGTTATTGGGGATGAGAAATGTCTTGGTTCTAAAGCTGTCTGTATATAAAATGTGGTAAACAATTTACTTTTATACTCCAGGTCTGAGTGCTTGCGCACTTGTCTATTACCGGCATAAGATCAACATACGCATCTAGAATTCAAAGAATGTTCGAACAAGCTATTCGTGAGGAGCCCTGCTGGGCGCGTTGTTGGTATTTTGGCACTGTTTGCACAATAAAGAATTAGCGTACGCTTCAATGTAGCAATTGCATACACCGAAAAGAATCTCGGCTAAAATTGTTGAGACATGTTACACAACTGCAATTTCACAAGTTTCATAACACAAAACACAAGGATACACAGTTTCAACAGTTATTTGTTGGTGTGGTTTGGACCATTGTGGTTGTGGTTTTTGGCGAACTTGTGGTTTTCCCACACGTTCGTTTCCAACTTGAGCGGCTTTGAGCCTGAAGAGGACCCTTGCCAAGAAGGGCCGAAATATAGCTCTAATAAAATTCAGCTAACGTATCTGTTTTGCACTATCAAATATGATTCGAAGTCAGCTTGGGCTGAAGGAATATTTAACATGCTTCTGCTTTCGAGTGGAAAGCTTTGTTCTAGAGAAGACTATCCAAATTATGCAGCTACACTTTCAAATTTTCATAAGAAATAAGACAAGGGTGCGCGGTTTCAACAGATAATAGTTTGGGATGTTAGATGTCACGTTTTTCAAATGTTACGCATTAAAACGTTATACATACGAAAAGAACAGAAATGCCACCGAAAAAGTATCTGCCGACTTTTCCGATATCGCGATGACAAACGAAAAAGTCGCTCGGCTTTTCCTGGCAATGCTGGTTGCGAATAACGTTTGAAAAACATAACAGCTAACAGACATGGGCGAATCCGATCATGAAAGGATTCGAATCTGAATCCAGGGCTAGGTACGAATCCGATTCCGAATCCCAATCCACCATTTCATGCTAAGCATTCGAATCCGGATTCGAACCCGACCTTAACAAAAATCAAATCATGTACCAGGGCTCGTGAGCCATAACCATATCTCTATGGTTTAAAAAGCGGAGGTGACAAAAAGCACTGATATCTAAGGTAATCAGATAACGTGATAGATACTGAGGATGGTTGGTGGCGGAGACCAAAAAGTTGCATTACCTTAAGCACACTGTAAAAATCAGGAAAACGGAAACTGGAAGGATGAAGTCTAGGAATTAGAGCGGATTCGTAAGATTGAGGGTTCGGAATCCTCCATTCCATGCTAAGCATTCGAATCCGGAATCGAATCCGGATTCGAACCCGACCTTAACAAAAATCAAATCATATACATAGGCTATGGTTTAAAAAGCGGAGGTGACAAAAAGCACTGATATATAAGTTAATCAGATAACGTGATAGATACTGAGGATGGTTGGTGGTGGAGACCAAAAAGTTGCATTACCTAAGCACACTGTGTACAAATCAGGAAAACGGAAACTGGAAGGATGAAGTCTAGGAATTAGAGCGGATTCGTAAGATTGAGGGCTAGGAATCGGAATCCGAACCCGAATCTAGCATGACAAGCAGAAGATTCGAATCCGGTCAAAAGGAAGATTCCTGGATTCGAATCCGAATCCGGATTCAACCATCTCTCAGAGCTAACAGTGCAAGCTTCGTTTCTTCAAATCAAGTTCTGCTTTCGAGTGGAAAACTCCGTTCTAGCAAGCATTTTAAGGAGGTACAGTCACATAGCCCTACTGTACTACTGTCTCACCAGAAGGTAAGGGACTTACCTTCGGCCATTTTGGATTCAGTTCCTTCGCCTTGGTGGCATCCTGTAGAGCTTGCGAGAAAAGTCCAAGCTTTATCAGCGCCGCACTGCGGTTGGAATAGAGAATATGGTTTGTGGGGTCCAACTGGGTGGCTTCGCCATAGAGAGCCACAGCCCGCTCGAACTCGCCATTTTGGCAAGCTTGGTTGCTAAGCCGAACTTTTTCCAGAAACAGTCCCTTCTTCTGCTCACTTAGCTCGGATTCGTTCTCAACTTCCACCTAAAGAATAAAGAGTACCGTATTCAAACAATCAAAAAAAAATTGTACCATGTTTGGCTGCTGGAAAATAGGAAAATCGCTGCAGCCTTGACGGCAAAAAGCCAGAATTCGTGACGTCGTGCGTAGTAGGGGTGGAACATTTATAAGTAGTGAACTGATAGACAAAAATGCTCCTCAGCCGGGATTTGAACCCAGGACCCTCTGCTTACAAGGCAGTCACTCTACCACTGAGCTCCCGCTTACAAGGCAGTCACTCTACCACTGAGCTACCGAGGGAGCAGAGGGTCCTGGGTTCAAATCCCGGCTGAGGAGCATTTTTGTCTATCAGTTCACTACTTATAAATGTTTCCATCTCAATGGCGTCTTCCCCATTAACCTACCGAGGGAGCTCAGTGGTAGAGTGACTGCCTTGTAAGCAGAGGGTCCTGGGTTCAAATCCCGGCTGAGGAGCATTTTTGTCTATCAGTTCACTACTTATAAATGTTTCCATCTCAATGGCGTCTTCCCCATTAAAAATTATATATTTGGTTTTATTTGGTTTTCACCATGAGACCCCTTCTTGTGGGTCCTGGTTTGTCTACGTGGCTTCGACAAGGGAGTCCTAGACTTGTAAATTATATTCGAAAAACTGTTTATGGTATTGGTCACGGTACAAGTCCCTTGTCTAAAGCGCCATCTATGTTAGGGGTGGAACACGTTCAGTGCTTCATTCTAAGACGATCATATTCACTATACAGTGGAAAATACAGAATATGTGTCATGGCATGTAAATCCAGCTGACGTATCCATTTTATTCCAAGCTGACTGCGAATCATATTTGAATCTGCAAAACGGATACGTCAGCTGAATTGTATTAGAACTATATTTCGGCACTTCTTGGCAAGGGTCCTCTTCAGTATTTATCCTCAAAATAGTACCAAGTCTGTTAGCTGTTATGTTTTTCAAACGTTATGCGCAACAAGCATTGCCAGGAAAAGCCGAGCGACTTTTTTGTTTGTCATCGCGATATCGGAAAAGTCGGCAGATACTTTTTCGGTGGCATTTCTGTTCTTTCGTATGTATAACGTTTTAATGCGTAACATTTGAAAAACGTGACATATAACATCCCAATCTGTTGAAACCGCGCACCCTTGTCTTATTTCTTATGAAAATTTGAAAGTGTAGCTGCATAAATTGGATAGTCTTCTCTAGAACAAAGCTTTCCACTCGAAAGCAGAAGCATGTTAAATATTCCTTCAGCCCAAGCTGACTTCGAATCATATTTGATAGTGCAAAACGGATACGTCAGCTGAATTTTCAGCCGAATTCATCAGTATTTACCTCAAAATAGTACCAACCTCGGTACTCATAAACAAATGTATCATACACATAGCCTAGTGTTTAAAAAAATTTAAGATAATTCAGTATAACCGAGGGTCACAAACAAACATATCATACACGCCGATGGTCAACCAAGAGATGTATTATCCATACGAAAGAGCCTCAAAAAGCGTAAGGGTACACAAAATCAGATACTTAAGCAAGAATCTTTAGTGTTTTTTTTTCAAAAGTTCATTTTCTAGCTTGAGCCTGAAGAGGTCCCTTGCCAAGAAGGGCCGAAAGATAGCTCTAATAAAATGCAGCTGATGTAAATCCGTTTTGCAGTTTCAACTATGATTCGTAGTCAGATTGGAGCAAAATGTATACGGCAGCTAGATTTACAGGCCATGACACATATTCTGTATTTTTCACTGTATAGTGAATCTGATCGTCCTAGAATGAAGCATTGACCATGTTCCACCTTGCTTACCGTAGTTACTACGCATGACGTCATGAATTCTGGCTTTTTGTCGTCAAGGCTGGAACAGTTTTCCGATTTTCCAGCAGAAATATCATGCCACGGGCGAATCCGACCAATCACAGAGATGCGTAGTTACTACGCTCCCCCGCATGGTAAGCAAATAGTTACTGTTTCGAGAAGCTTGGAACGGTCAGCGTAATAACTTTTCGTGAGGATGGAACGGAAATAGTAACTAATAGTTAATATTGTTAGAAGGGTGGAACACGCTCATTGTTTCTTTCTGCTACGAGGTGGACTCGCAACTCATATAATCTATCAGACCAGCGTCCCAAGCTAACTGAGATTAACATGTTCACAACATGTTCAGTAAGTAAACTGGCCATTAATGGCAAAGTCTGTTTGTTGTCTCTTACTATCGTTAAAGGACCTGTATCACTTATAATACTAATGCAACCTACTTCCATAGTCACTCCAGATATTTGTAAACCCGGAGACACCAATTTCGGACGGTACATTCTAACCCTCTAACAAAACCACGCTGATTTTCTCACTTGCCGTGTTTTGCTACCGTCGATGTGTATCACGCTGTCGACGGTTGTCTGCGAGAAGTTTTTCCATCAGAAAAACCGGTTATTTAAACTGTTCCCTGTTTTCGCTACAAGTCAACGGGTCTCGGAAAAGGCTTAAAACAGCCAAAACCCTGGGTTATTTGTTGAAAGCAGGTAGTGAATGTTTGTAGACCTATGTCGCGAAATAACCGTAATTATGGCGGGTTAATGATACTGATTAAGGATGGATCCTTTAGTTATTTCAAGAGTATCGGGAGTAAATCAGAAAATTTGTTGTGGATAAAGTTAGGATGTGTATCAGGGAGGAAGCTTACACTGGGTGGTGTTTATATCCCGCCGCAAAATAGCTCTTACAATAAAGAAGATACGTGGAGTATACTAGAAAGCAAAGTGGATCATCTCCGTAGGGCGTACATGGGGGAAAACATGATCCTTTCGGGAGATTTCAATGCTTACACAAGTGATGTCCCATAGTTAAAGGATGTTCAGATTCCGGGTAATGATGGGGTGGTGCCGATAGCTTTCAGGATGCCACGGGGAAGCAAAGATGCCAAGCGCAAAATAAATGTTTGGGGGCGAAAGCTCCTTTCACTGTGTGGGGAAGTGGGTATCATTATCGGGAATGGTAGGTTCGGTGATGATAAAGACAAGGGTGAGTTTACTTGTTTTTCGGGGGCTAAGCCGAGCCTTATTGATTATGTTTTGGTAGACAATAGACTGGAGCTGAAAACCTAAGTGTGAAAGTACTAAGTTGGCAAGGATCAGACCATGTGCCGGTAAGTTTAAAAATATTGAATGAATGAAATATTTACTCGGATGTCACCGCGAAAGCCTAAGTCGAATCATAGGAATCCTAAAAAATTTGAAACAAGAATGGTCACAGGAAGAGAATCAGGTAATTAAAAGTTTGTTATCTAGCAACCGAGTTAAACAGTCCCTTCATAAGATTGTTATGGAAAGCGATTCCCCTGATGCTTTGGCGGGTAAGTGTTCACGAAATAATAGAGCCAATTCTAACATCGAGGAAACCTACGAGGCCGACTGCAGGTTTTTACGATGACGAATGTAGGATATGTAAGCTAAGTTTAGTACAGTCATTGGAAGCGATACGTGAAAACACAGCACCACATGAGAAAACAAGACTAATGGGTGTTTACAAAGAAAACGGCGAATTTACAAAAAGCTTATTAAGGTTAAGAAGGATGAGGCAACTAAGAGAGAGATGATAGAAACCCTGGAATCGTTTGTAAAATGTGAGATGAAATCATTCTGGAAAAGGGTGAGCGAAAAAACACCAAACACGAGGAGGAACGCCCCCGACCCGAACACTTGGCCGGCGCATCTGGGGACAAAGGATAATGAAGGGGCAGATTCTGGTATGAACATATGGTATGATGAAGAATTTTCTCGAATTGATAATGAAACTAATTTGCCTATGTTTAAACATGACTATGATTTAACACAAAAGATATCAGAAAAAGAAATAAACGAGGCTCTTGATCGTATGGAAGGTGGGTCGGCACCGGGTGCCGACGGTACCCCAACAAAGTTTTATAAAAGTTTTGCCCCGCATTTCATAGCGACGTTTGTTTTCCTATTTAATAGTATCCTGGCGACTCGAATTTGGCCAGAAGCATGGAAGACTTCTGTTGTTCTACCTCTTTTCAAAAAGGGAGACCCCACATCACATGGTAACTGCAGACCGATTTCTCTAATACCATGCGTAAGCAAAATACTAGAGAAAATATTGGGAGGCTAGCAAGATGGTTAAGTCAGAATAAAATAATTAGAGAAGAACAGGGGGGGTTCAGAGAAGATTATAGTACGATAGACAGAGTTTTTGTGTTGAAAGCGCTGACTGAGAAGCATTCCAAAGGGCAGGGTAAGTTATACGTAGCATTCGACAGTGTTGATAGATCCTTCTATTTTTAGAGATGATAAGAGTAGGTCTGCCCAGGATATTTGTAAGCTTATTAGCGGATATGTACAGGGCGACGAAAGGTATTGTCAGGATCGTAGGAAAAGGTACATCATCACCTTTCGAAACTGGGAAAGGGAGAATGTTCTGTTCATATATTAATGATATTGTGGATGTTTGGATTGGACTCCAACGGTTAGTCTAGGGAATTTTGCTTTATCAGTGCTGCTTTTTGCTGATGACGCAGCGCTGTTCGCAAAGACACCCAAGATCTGCAAAACCTCCTAAATATCCATAAAGAATATCTAGACAAAAAGAAGCTAACCCTGAACGTTAAGAAAACCGAAGTCGTAATTTTTTCTGGAAAGACTAAAAAGCAAGATGAAAATTGCGTCAAATTTTACTTCAATGGGATAGAGCTGCAGCGCAAAACAAGTTTTAAGTATCTAGGAATGATTCTTCCCAGTAAGGGGGGGGGGGGTGGAAATATCATATAAAGGAAATGGTAAAACGAGGGAAAGCAGTGTATCGGCGATTTTGAGAGTGTTTCAGGCATAAAAGAGCTAAAGATGCAAAAACAAATTTTCAAGACTAAAGTCCTTCCTACAATCCATTACGGCGCAGAACTTTGGGGTTTCGAAGCGGCAGCACAAATAGAATCGCTTCAACTGCAGCACTATAAGAGAACTCTTGGAGTGCACATTGCTACTCCTACACAGGCTTTGAAAGGAGACCTTGGAATATTTTCGCTAAGGAAGTACAGGTTAGTCCAGATTATTAGGTTTCGGATCAAGCTAGTTCAGTTACCAGATGAAAGGCTGCTGAAAGCTGCGTACTCATTTTGTTACAAAAAGGAGAGCAAGATCGTGGCCGACTCAAGTAAAAGCTCTCTTAGACCACGTAGGATTATCTTATGCATGGAATGAGGGTTTAGGCCCGACACAAGATCAAGGAGACATTTTAAGGAAGTATAAACAGATAACTGAAGACCAAGAAATCCAAGATTGGCACATTAGACTCCAAACTTCAGAAACTCTTAAGTTGTATGCTGAAATAAAAGATCTGTTTGGTTTTGAATATTATTTTAAGCTAGGACTAGATCCTGCTACATTAAAAACTTGGTTCCAGCTCCGATCTAACAGTCTGCCTATCCTCAGTAAAAATAAACTTTTCAATAGGAGGAAAGCTGGCACGGGAGAGACTTGCATTTGCCCTCTTTGCAAGTTGCAGGAAGAGGATTTGAACCACTTCCTCTTAGAGCGCCAAGAGCTTTCGCATTTGAGAGTAACATTTGATGGGGATGGGCTGGTATCGCTTCCCCGTATCCTGAAATCTACGAACCCCAAATGTATCGTAGATGTTTCTAAATATGTGACCAAAGGGTTTAGTCTCAGGAATGAAAGTTTAGCTTAGTTCACGTAGCATAGTAATTGTAGAGGTGTAATAGTTTATTTGTGAAGTGTATTAAATCTTGTATGGCCTTTTGGCTCAATAAACAAGCATTATTATTATAATTTTGAAGTATTTAAATGTTTTAAAATACTGTAAGTTGAAGAGTAAATAGTGCGAGGGGTCCTTTAAAATAAGTAAGTAGGCTAAGTAATTTATTTCTGACCCACTATTTTCAAAAGCGGAGTATATAAAATAAAAGAAAGAAATTAAACAAAACACAACAAAAACAAATACAATACAGCAGATTTCATTCTTCGGCCAGAAAAGAGTGTAGAGTGTTGTGCGCGGGCTGGGCCCAGTTGTCCATGGTTTTTGGCAGAGCTGACGAATGTTCTTTCTTCCGTTTTCTTTCAACGTGCTCCATTTGTCATATTTTGAACAATGGGTCATAAATAAATATACATACAGGCTGTAAGGGTGATGTCTCGGGTAAGACCTGTGAAACTGGCATATGGGGAGTCCCTTTTGGACAAGAGGAAGGATGTGTTGGCGACACATCAACCCGGAGACCCCAACTTCGTACGGTACATTCTAGCCCTTTTAACAAAACCACGCTGATTTTCTCACTTGCCACTTGTCACTTTTCTATCACGCTGTCGACGGTTGTCTTCGAGAAGTCTTTCCATCAGAAAAATCGGCTATGTAAATTGTTTCCCTGCTTTCGCTACAAGTCAACGGGTCTCGGAAAAGACTTAAAACAGCCAAATCCGTGGGTTATTTGTTGAAAACACAGCTTAGTTTTCAAGTATTCAAATATTCTGAACTACTGCAAGTTGAAGAGTAAATAGTGCGACCCATCCCACTGGGTACATAGCTTAAACAAAGCGACGCGCAGAGCTTTCCACATGTGTGAATAAAAGGGTAGGGTAGGGACTTGTTAATGGTCAAAAATTGGTCAACAAATTTTTATAAACTGTTACCAGATAGTTGTCGGATGCATTCTGACTTTTTGAGCTAGTAAATGCCGGTTGGGACTTCAGAGATATGATCGCATACACTTTTTGTTTATCATTAGTATGTTCGAAAGTTGCAACAGCATGTCTCCTCACTCTATATCGACTTTGTTACAACTTTATGCTAAATTTCCGGATTCAGCGCGAACTGCTTGTCCGGCGCGAAAATAATTTTCATATTCGGATTCAGCATGTGTTCCTACCCCTGAATCGAACATCTAATTTCCGTTTTTTGCCTGATTCCAGGTGAACTACTTGTCCGGCGAGAAAATAATTTTCATCTTCGGATTCAGCATGTTTTCTTACCCTTAAATCGACTATCTCATTAGCTTTTAAAATATTTTTTGTCGTTCCTTAATTTGAAACCCCTAATTTGAACAAAATATCTCAACCTCTTCGAGAGTTATCGTGCTAACAGGCGGACGGACAACTTTTGCGATGTCATAGGTATCCCTCCACTCACGTTTTGGGATTCCAAAACGAAGTTTGTCGGTTCTTCCTAGTTTCCGACAAGACTTTTTCCAGTCAACGCTAATCAACGAAATTAGGGATTTCGATTTGGCGACGAGGTTTTTTCATGTGTGTTTTTCCGTACGGTTCTCGCCGGTACCATAAACGGAACGAGAAAAAAAAAGTGTCGGTGCGAGTCAGCGTAACATAGTACTAGTTCTCCGACAACGCTAGGTTGCCGACAACTAGATTTCCGACAACGCTCTTGTCGATACCGGAAATGGAACGGACAGACGGTTTATCGGTGCTTATCGACAACACTTCTTTCGGTTATCACATCGACAAGCTGAACCAAACAAAATGAGGATCCCCGTTCGCAGACAAAGCTTTTTTCCGATAGCTGGAGTGCAGCATGATCACTCAAATGTGGGCCGACCAACAGCATGAACAAAGATATATCGACAGAGCTTTTGTGGGCACCATAACAGAAACAGATAAGAGAGTGTTTATCGGTCTATGCACCGACAAACGCCTCCCCGAGGATTTTTTGGTGATGGGCATCTGCCGCTCCCCGCGCCACCCTAGTCTATAATGTCTTTTTATTTTGTTGTGTTTATTTTAATTTTCTTTTCTTATTGTGCAATTCAATTTCTTGCGAAAAATAGCCAAAATCAATGACCGTATTGGGAGCAAAACGGGACCATTATACTTCTCGAAAAAGCTAAGCTCTGTGTGTCTGGGCTTGCTGATAATTGACGGAAATGCAGGAAAAGCTCTACAAAATGCGTTAATGTTGTTGTGTTTATTTTGAGTTTTTTTTCTTTTTGTGCGATTCGCCTTTCTGTGCTGCCAAAACTTAATCTCCGTTTTGGGAGGAAAACGGAATCATTATACTTTTTGGAATAGCTCAACGATAATTGGCGGGAAACAGACAAAATGTATATATAAACACACCTGTAATTAAAAAGTCAATAAACCCGGATCTTGTCCGGTCCCATGAATGATGCATATAGGACTTCTTCCAATCTTCCAACCAAGTACAACCTCGATACCTCCACTCCAAGCGTGCAGCAAGGTTTCCGGTGCCCTATCCCCCCCCCCAGAGTTTTCGGATTCGGTCCGGACTGAAACTGAACATCTGAGACATTTGTAAGCCTATATGGACAGATTTCATTTATGACCCACCAATTGCACAAGGAGACAGCGGAGTAAGAGAAAAAAACAGGAAAAAGGAAAACTTTTGTTCTGACCTTATCACTCGATCGAAAGGTAAGCATGCCTCAAGATTCCGGGTTGCCACTTCCTCCACTCCCTCTGGATGGTCGGGTCCAAGGGAGGTGATTCAAAATAAACCGTGTCAGGTCCCTAATATACGCCTGAAAAGTTTCATCGTCCTAGCCCATCTGGAAAAGCCGTAAGTCGATATCACTGACGACGGAAACCGCGACCGACGGAAAGTGATAAAAAACAGGGAAAGCTTTTCTTTTCTGCTCATTAACTCATGGTGTATTATACTATCAATCAATCAATCAATTTATTTAATTTCATGATATTAAACATCACATAATAAAATTACACTAAAAGGACTATTCTTTACTTAAATATATACAGTCATTTCATCAATTCGGGGGCTCGGGGCTAGCGCAGTCGACGGAAAAGGCGGTACAAATGGCCGGAACGGCATTCTGCGTTCTCATGAATTGCCTTTAAAAGTGGATTTTCGGGGACTTCTAACCTTGCAACAAAATTAACTATCGCTTTCCGACTCATAACATCAAAAGATTCATCTTTGATTCATCAAAGATTCTATCTTTGTGTGATAGACGCTCATAATGAGGCGAGGGGGGCAAACAGACTAATCCGCTTGGAACCTTACACCGGTAGGCCAACTACGGTAACAACTTACCTCAAAAAGTTGGAACTTCGAATCGCTGTGATCAATGGAGCTTCCTTTCTTCCTAAATGACATCCTTACATCCTAACCTCATAAACAAAGCAATAAAGGGCACGTGCGATGACAAATTCAAATTTCAGTGCGCTTTCCGTCTCACTTCACGGCGCGATGACAGCTGAATAGCCACTAAATTCCACGGGTATCCACAGTGAATCGAGCTCTTTTGTCAACCACACAGTAGGACCCCAGCACGCGGTCTATTGGAAGACCTATCCGGCAATAAACTGTCAACTGATGAGTAAACCCCGACCAATGGACAGCCTGCTGATCAGAGAACAATGGCCTAGTTTGAGGTCACTTAGTTTGGCTCTGGTTGGAGGATACACTGATGGTTCTCCCGTAAACTGCTAGACCACACGATGACAACATGAAGGCTTTTAATCAAACAGTGGCAAACAAGTTCACACAGTGAACTGGTGTGAGGTTGACTGAAACCCTAGGATTCAACAAGACAACAAGGCTTGATTTCACAACGATCATAGGCTACTTTCAAATTTAGCAGAGGTTCGGTCGCTTCTCAATTTCCACTCAGCTATAGCACTATAACCTTCTGTCTAAGGCTCTCCGTGTTTTCCTTAACCAGTGGGATTCCAGGTCTCCCCTTAGCTTTTCACTGACCTAGATAACGTCAGGTCTAAGGTTTTCTAAAAATCTCCTTAACCAATGTTTTCCGCTGGTTCCTCGTTCGGCAGTGGTCTTACAGTGAGCTTGTCAACGGTGCCAACGACAGCGTTTCCACGATAAAAAGCTAATCAAGGGCTAAGAACTTTCTCGGTCTTTATGCATTTTAAGGTTTTCTGAAGTTTCCTTAACCAGTGTTTTTCCCCTGGTTCCTCGTTGTGGGCGTGGCCAAACGAGAAGCTTGGCACAGTGCCAACGACAACCACGATAATAGGCAAATCAAGGCCTCAGAACTTCCCCGGCCTTTAGGCCTATTCAGCCTCCAAGTTGGAATGGTAGTTAAAGCACCAGTGTCTGCTGGAGACAGCGAAGCACTTTAGCGCCGAGTATGCACTACTGCATCTGCTAGACTTGTGGCAAAACTACGTCTTAGCATACCACTATTCACTGTAGCACTTTTCCTTTTTCTGACAAAAACACAGTACTTCACTATTTCCTTATTCACTTTCACTAGCACAATCCTTCCACTCAATTTGACGAACCTCTTCTTGCTTTAAATTGTCTTATCTGCATGATTTACACCTTCTATACCTTTTCTGGTTGGCTAAGCATGGTGCTTTCGAGATGTTAGGTCATTCTGTGGCAGTACAGACAACCTTTATGCCCGTCTCGAGGATGTGAGTCTTATTGCAAAGGTGAAGGCAGAAAATCTGAAAGTAAAATACAGCAATTAAGTAATTAATAGTTTTATTTTCCATTATAAATCGACATAAAATGTCAAATGAAGGAGTACATATAATGAGAGAAGAGGAGTGCCCTTGCTTATAAACAAAATACTACTATCAAAAGGAATTAACAAGCTACAATACTAGCTAACGACTAACAAACAATGAAGACACGGACTTCACATTAAAAAAAAAAAAACGTTGATGATGGAAAAGGAGTTGCTGGCGATTCGCCGAAGAAGCGAAATGACGCTGGTGTTCCGCGATAATAACAACAGTGTCGGATATATTATATTTAGCTGAAATTCCGGTCCATGGTGTTGAAGCGGTACTTAAAGAAAACGGAGCTTATATGTCAATCATTAGGCAATAATATTGCAATTAAATCGTAAGACAGAACAAAACAGTATATAATGCTTGTTCTAAGCCGTGTAATGGTCTTTAAACCGCATACGCAGCCAAGCAGAAGATAGTAAAAATCCCAAGGTTCAACTTCTTCGACAACACTTGAGAGTAGTTTTTCAGTTCCGGTTTTATACTAAAGCCAGACGGACTACTAGTCTACTAGTCTCAAAACTGCCAGCTTACTCCAGCAGAAAAAGCTGAAAACCTCAATTTACACATTCTTCGACATTCCGCCGGCTATGGTTGATATTGAGTCAGGCAGAAAACCGTGAAAAGCTCAGACAGTTGGCCCTTCGCAACTACACTTCAAATCACACTTGACTGTAGAAACTTTCAGCCCTGCAAAAGCCAGATTAGTGGGAGCTCAATATGTCTTAGAAACCAAGTTAGAAACTATCATCGTATATCACACAGAGAATCGGACAAGAAACTTCATTTTCGTTGCAGTTCTGAAGCAGCTACAAAATCTCAATTCAGCTACAAAAGGAGGCAAACAATCAAATCAAAAGCTTGCAACGGCTTTATTTCTCTTGAGGGGAGACCTCTTAGAAGAAGGAAACAAGCAGGTGTTGTGTCTTGATTGATTTATTGATTGATTTATTCAAACATAAGCACAAATCGTGGCACAATGCTAAAAAGACAAAGGTTACGGTGGGATCCGAAATACTGAATATTTATTGGACTACATGATCCAGACAAGCGAATCTTGTATATTTCTGGTCTTCGCCAAGCCCCTTTAACATTTTGTTATGACCTACAATCAAGTTCAGTTATAGATTCTGCATACATGTTTACTCCAACATCTCAATCGCTAATCAAGTTCAGACCAACTTTTATCACTTGTCCAAATTCCTCCTTTTAGCAGTAGGCTACTCTCGGCGAACTGCATGCAGAGCAAAAGAGCTGGTGACACTGAGAGGCAAACGTTTCGATCCATTTCGGGTTTTGGCAAATTTTGCCAGCTTATCAGTGAAGGAAATAAAGTTCCAAATTGGATTCAGCATGTCTTCTTACTCTCATACTGAATCTCTAATCGATCTTTAGTTATGTTCGAAAGTTGCAACAGCATGTCTCCTCACTCTATATCGACTATATCATTGGTTTTTAAAACTTCCGGTTGTGGCCGGATGGTTCGGATTCAGCATGTCGCCTTGCCGCTAAATCGATTATCTAAAATGTATTTTTTGTTTCCCCTTAATTTGAAACCCGTCCCCCACCCCTGGATGTAGGGCCAAAGAGTCCTCAGCCAAGTTTGAATAAAATATCTCAACCCCTTCGAGAGTTATCGTGCTAAGAGACGGACAGACGGACGGACATCTTTTACGAGATCATAGGTATCCCGTCACTTACGCTTTCGAGAACAAAAAGCGTACTTACTTAGTCAGCAAAGTCATTATATAAAAACAAAAATCGTGCTAACAGGCCGACAGACGGACAACTTTTACGAAATCATAGGTATCCCGTTACTTACGTTTTTTAATCCCAAAAAGCGTACTTACTTATTCAACTAGTCATTATATAAAATTCGATTCGATGACTGTCACTCGCCAGTACTGAGCGAGAACATTCGTAACTGTTATTCGCAGGTATTGGTGAGTGGCTCGCTGTCTTTATTTTAGGCTTTCAATTTTCCCAATTTTATTTTCATTTTCGGTTTCTTGTTGGCTTTTTGCTTTGCTTTGGTTTTATTGGTTGTTGATCTTCATCCTTGTTTTGGCATTTTTCCTCAAAATTTTCTGTCTGCGCTGAAGAAGGGAGGCGGTTGTCCTCCCGAAATATTCGCCTTTTTTCTCAGTATATTCGTTGGCCTTTACAAACCCCATTTTCGCTGGTTTCTTCGTTGATTTTTTGTGATAAAATCACGGACCGAACGACCAGCTTATAATAATAATAATTTATTGAGGCCCGCCTATGCAACAAATGAAAGAGCGGAGTAATAGAAAGAAAGAAAAATGAATTACACACAAACAAAATAAAACACTACAAAAACTTTATAAAACTTATAGATACGTTAGGCGAGTCAACGGCGATTCGTATATGTTTTTGAGAGCCCCGGATCTAGCACGACACTCTATGATTTCGCACTTCGCTCCAAACAGAAAATGGTGACAGCCTCATGTCCGAACTGGTTCGACAACCGCTCTTCAAACCAAACCATTAACTACATTCGTTATTCATCTCAAAACCACCAGCTACTCAAATAAAAAATACGAAAAACCCAAGTTTGCCTGCACATCAACTAACGCTCCGACACAAAACTCCAACTTCAACAGCATACTCCAAGACTGCCACTTCACTTCAAAATGACCAGCTTACCGAAGCAGAAAATACTCAAGTTGGGTAGCATATCCTTTTATCACGTGAGACGTCTTCAAACCACACCATAACTTCTCACCCTGATACAGACAATAACACTACGAAGGAGCAGATAGTTGCGTGTCGGAGGATTGAAATCAGATGCACATCACCGTAGGGCAGCATGTAGAATTCATACTTTTTCCTGGGCGGAGATTTTTTAGGGGTATTTAATTTTACAGTAAGGGGGTAGACACTCTCTCACTTAAGTAGGAGTGCGAGTGTCTTCAAGATAGAGGGGGGGGGGGCTGAGCTATGGCATAGGCAAAGTTCTAGCCTACTGTGGGTACAAGGAGTATATTTGACGGCGCTATAGATATAAGTCTGCTGAGATTTGTCCTAGCGATATTTCGTCTGTTCCAGGCTAAACAAAAATTTATTTATTTGACTAAATCACGGCCAACAAGGGCCGTATACATCTTCAAACAACAACAAAAAACAAAATTAACAACAACACACTATACTGCATTACTCAAAACCGGGGAAAAGTTGCAAAACAGCAACTTCCCCCACGTCAACCATATTGGGAGCGACAGCCTCATATGCGGCCTAGCCAGGACAACCAGAAGCGGGTTCTGAGACTCGAGAATGCGCTTCTGCAATGAGAGAACAGAAAAGCGCCTAATTTCAGGACAATAGGTCTTCACCAACAAACATTGACGACGCACTGCAGTTCCACTTGAACCCATGCAACCAACGAAAAGAGTTATTATAAAGGACAAGAAAGCTGCTTTCGCGCCTAACCCTAATGTTACTAACAAGAGCCACACAGTAAAGCTGAGTGCAGTACATCCTGAAAAGGAAAGTCTTAACTTGCGGCTCGCAAGCCCCGAACTTCCTAATCAGAAGATTGGCTCTAGCGCATAGTGACCTTGATAGGGGAGCTACATGCAACTCATCACTCATCGAAGGGGTAAACGTGAACCCTAGGTATTTAAACTCATCCACTGGAGAATTTGCCCTGAAAGAAGAACCTTTGGAAGGTGATGCAGGTGGAACCCGCGAGGGATAAATGCCATGCTTAGTGTTTTTTTCGTGTTAAATATGACGTCGTGCTGTAAAGCAAAATCGTCACAAATAGCTAGGAGCCGGTTCAGCGCATAAACTGTCGGGGCCAGAAGCGCAACGTCATCAGCATAGCTAATATTATTAAAACACACACCCTGGATGAAGCAACCTACACCTGCGTTAGCAAGAGCACTGTTAAGTTCATCCACATACAGGTTATATAGAATAGGGAACAAAACTCCACCTTGTCTAACACCATTTATAACATGAAATGGGCTTCTGAAAACACCGTCCCATTTGACACAGAATTTCTGGTTTTTGGAATCCCAAAACGTAAGTGGAGGGATATCTATGACATCGCAAAAGTTGTCCGTCTGTCCGTCCGTCCGTCTGTAAGCACGATAACTCTCGAAGGGAATGAGATATTTTGATGAAACTTGGTGTGAGGATCTGTCGGGTCGGCGGACCAGTCGAGTTCGTAAATGGGCTTTGTAGCCCTACATTTAGGGGCGGGGGAGGGGGTTCAAATTAAGGGGCAAACAAAATATTTTGAAACAGCTAATGTGATAGTCGATTATGGGGTGAAAAGACATGCTGAACACGATGGTGAAAACCATTTTGTAATCGGACATGTAGTTCGCCCGGAATCCGGCCAAAACGGAAAAATTGTTTAAGTTTAAGTTTTACTTGTAGTTGATTAGATAACCGATTTAGGGGTAAGAAGAGATGTTGAATCCGTGTTGAATCATATTTTACCCGCACATGTAGTTCGACTGGAATCCGGTTGGAGTCGGAAAATTTTTCATAAGTTAAATTTGTATTTGAAGTTGATTAGATGTTCATTATTGGGGAAAGAAGATACCCTGAGTTCGTTTTTCAATCTGTAAAAGACAATTAGTTTTTAAGTATCGTTCCTAAATATTACAATTAAATTATTTATTTATCTACATTATATATTAGATTTTTGGGATCCCATCGACACCTTTGGTCTTGTTAAACCAGCATGCTGATTGTTTGTTCCTAAAAACATGGTCTGTTTCGAAGAATATGTTTTCCGTTTGAAAAATGGCTTTCCGCTGGAAAGGTATGATTCGGTTTAGCAAAATTAGCCTTCGATAATATTTATATCCCACGGTTTACTGTACGATAACGCAAAGATGTGCAAGGCTGTGCTGAGTAATTAACCCAGTGGCAACGATATATAAGATATGTCGGCTCCATCCCAGCCGACTAAGTTAGATGTGTCGCCCTTTGACTAAGTTAGATGTGTCGTACTGATTTGTCCCAAAGAGTTTGAAGTCAAACGACTAGGAAAAGTAAGCGCCTCTTTAGCTCAATCGTAGAGCAACGGCCTTGTAATACAAAGGTCGCTGGTTCAAATCCCACCTGAGGAGCACTTTTCAGTGCACTACCTATGACAAAGGCTATTTGACGGCATGTTATCTGCGCGGTATGCGCGAGGGTTGTCAAAAGTTCACAAATTCTGCACAGCTGTGCTAACAGGGGAGGGGTAACCCACTTCCCTGCACCTGCTGTACACCCTTTCCCCCGTACCTTCTGGTACTACTTATTCGGTCATATTCAGAGCTCATCTTAACAATGCCGTTCAAAACACCACCCGTATGCCAACCCCACCGGTGGGGCTGAACCGGACCTTTTTTGAACAAATAGAAAAGATCGTAGCGCCAAAACGAGTTGAAATTAAGTTTAAAAAAAAAACACAGAACATACCTAGTCTCGTTACCTTTCTTTTCCACTGTTCAAAAAATTTCAAGTTCTACAGAAATGGAATTATCAGCCGATAAAGAACAAGACCAAAGGTTTCGATGGGATCCCAAAAATTCAATATTTGATCCAGACAATTGGGTCTTGTCTTCGCCAAATCCAGTCTTCGCCTGACTCCTTGAACATTTTGACTATTAAAATTCAGAAACAGATTAAGGTCAAATTGCTAATCATCTGAGAAAACCAAGTTCAGATATGGATTCAGCATATTTGTTTCCCCCTATAAGTCAAATCTGTTTTGACGAAAACTTCCTGCCACTTCTGCCAATTTCCCGGTTTCGGCCGAATTCCGGAACTACTTATCCGGCGAAAAAAAGAAAGCTCAAAAACGAACTCAGCCTATATTCTTTCCCCAATACTGAACATTTAATTAACTTCAAATAAAAATTTAACTTATTACAAATTTTCCGGCTCCAGCCGGGTTCCGGTCGAACTATATGTCCGCGTGAAAAACGATTGTCATACACGGATTCAGCATCTCTTCATACCCCTAAATCGGATATATAATCAACTACAAATAAAACTTTAACTTTTAACAATTTTCCGGTTTTGGCCGGATTCCAGGCGAACTACTTGTCCGGGTAGAAAAAAGTTTTCACATAAGTGTTCAGCATGTCTTCTTACCCCTAAATCGAACATCTCATCAACTCCAATTTTAATTTTAACAGACTTTCCGGTTTTGGCCGGATTCCGGGCGAACTACTTGTCCGATGACAAATGGTTTTCACCATCGTGTTCAGCATGTCTTCTTGCCCCATAATCGACTATCACATTATCTGTTTAAAAATATTTCATTTGCCCCTTAACTTAACCCCCCTGCCCCACCACGAAAGGTAGGGCTACGGAGTACATCTACGAGCTCGACATTACTCTTGACCCAAAGAATCCTTACACAAAGTTTCATCAAAATATCTCATTCCCTTCGAGAGTTATAGTGCGCACAGACGGACAGACGGACGAACGGACAGACGGACGAACGGGCAGACGGACGAACGGGCAGACGGACGAACGGGCAGACGGACGAACGGACAGACGGACGGACGGACAACTTTTGCGATATCATAGGTATCCCACCACTTACGTTTTAGGATCCCACAAACGTGAGGTTCAACCCCAACCTCGCCCATTCTTTCTTTCTTTCAATGATTTCATGTCTGCTTAAAGGGTACCTGAAGAGTACCAAACCAAGTATCATCCCTATCTGTATGACTTCCGTTAGCATTGCCTGCAGAAAACCAAATCCAAATACGAAATAGTATTTCCAAGCTATGATTTTTGCTCCATTTTGCATCTGTCCTTATTTCAGTACCGAACTATTTTAGAAATGAACAAATGTCTCCAATCAACCCTTCTTCTGGAATATTTTTTAACCAGTTTAGCCCAAACGTATATCTAGAAGAAATTCCAATACGATACGGTCAGCGCTGTACAAGATTTGAATGAATTGCGCTGTTTTTCTTGGAGGCTGCATGTGCAAACCTCCAGAAACGAACATCCCTATTTTGAAAACGTCACGCTCAGGAGAAGAATGCTCTCCGTGGCCATGTCTGTAAATGAATTCTCCATGGTGTGTTCAAGTATGGTTTCATTGTTCAGGTGTCCTTTAAACAATCAGCAAAATTTTCAAGAACAGACGGTGTATCCACTATGGTATCGTCCACTGTCGAACCACTGATTAATACACGAGTGGGCGGAATAGACGGAATCAAGGGTTGGTGATTTTTCTGTTATTGGGAATAATGTTGGCTTGGTTGGATCTTTTTGGTTCGGGTAGGAAAAAGGGAAGCATGACTGACGGTTGTGACTGGGAGGCAAAAAATATGTAAAGAGGACACCCAGGAAATGTAGAAGAATACTGACAGTAGCGATTGGGAGGCAACAGATATTTGAAGAGGATATCTAGGAAATGTTGAAGAATACCAGAATTGGCTAGCGTGATTATCATGAAAATCTGAAAGAGTTGGCTCGATGGCTTCAATAAAACGTGGACGATGACTGGAGACATGCTGAATGTATCAATTTTTCAGAAAGGATAATAATGATGTAACTGCAGCAAAAGGGTTTACAGGAAAGGTACTATAGTGTTTGTAATAATCCTCCCTGTGGACTGGTATTGTTTTTTCCCCTTTTGTGCCGTATTCATCTTAAAAAAACACACACACACACAACCAAGGCCATGGTTGCTTCAAAATTCTAGCCACCTCACATGTGATGAAGTACTGGATGGCCGATTTATCGCTGATAATCGTAGGATTAAACGAACCTACCTTAGGTGAAGTTTGATCCGGGTTATGCCGACTAATAGGAGCACTGGCGTAATGTTGGTTCGTTTGAGATAAACATGGCAACCTTTCGACGGGTAGCGTGTCAAGATTTAGAAGGAATAATACAGCTAAAATCGTAACACAAGGGGGGGGGGGGAAGGAGGGCAAATGAACCCTCATTACGCCAGTGCTCCTATTAGTAGCCACGGTTGCTTCAAAACTCCAGCCACCTCACATGTGAGGAAGTACTGGATGGCCAATTTATCGCTGATAATAGTCTTTCTCGCCAAGAGTACGACGGAAATGGCTCACTACAACTATGAACTTTCGATTTCAGAGTGTCCCAACATGTTCGGCTCGCATGTCGGAAAAGGGACCCCCCGGGCAAAGTATGCAAACCGTGAGAGTATAATTGCTCTAAATTACAGTTGACATTCAGGGGCTCTAATCACGCCACTAGCGACAGTAGACATGTGAAAGAACCCACAGACAGAAATCCGGCGTCAAGAATGATTGCGCCTTGCCATGACCAGGTTTTTGCCTATCAGAGATTATATCTAATTGGGCTCTGGCTTCACGGAATGAGTCGGCAGTACTTTATTTTCAAATGTACAGGAGAGGTAGCCTACCCAACCTCAAACTAGATTTCAAAGTTCCAGACAATAAGACATAGATGGCACTTTACACAAGGGACTTGTACCGTGACCAATAAACCGGAAATAGTTTTTCGAATATAATTTAGAAGGACTCCATTGGAAATTTCAAATGGAGTCCTAGACTTCTAAACTATATTCGAAAAACTATTTCTGGTTTATTGGTCACATTACAAGTCCCTTGTGTAAAGTGCCATCTATGTCTTATTATTCATTTCCGTGACATGGGGGTGTGAACTGGTTAGATGAATTTCTCTTCGGTGGGGATCACTGTTCCTATGGCCAGCTTCTACCAGACTATTGTAGTGGTTCACAAGCCCCTCGGTAGCTCGAATGGTTAGAGCGCCTGCCTTGTAATCAGCGGGTCCTGGGTTCAAATCCCGGCTGAGGAGCATTTTTGTCTTTCAGTTCACTACTTATAAAAAAAAGGTTCCAGAGAAGTCTTTCCTTCGGAGAAGTCTATCTGGCTAAAAGTTGAACTGAAAAGGCATCTTCTTTTTACATCTGATATTTGAATATACTTCATCAGAGGGATTTTGATTTTTTTCACCCGGGGCTCTAGTAATAACGTTCAAAATGTGGGCTGCTTGCACGACAACCAAAAATTCACCCAGACGCCGAGAATTTCAATTTCAACATAAGTATATATTTCTACAATTCAATATACATTTCTGCAACTTCTACAATCTCCTTTCGGTTCAAGGGAAGATTCTGTATGGTATTACAGATTGAAATAAGGGAGCCTTTTGCTGACTGCAGTTCTGTTCAACTGGAATTTACACTATTCACCATTGTGTAGTGTGTTCGGTGGCAGTTGAAACTGCCCAACACGTCTTTTTTTAATATGTCCCAAGTACACCAGAAACCAAGAAGTTGAAGATCAATTACCGAAGACTAAAGATACCAAAAGCATTTGATTCAATCATCAATATGCAACTTCCTTCGCAGATTGAAAGGCCGATGATTCAGATCCTAAAGAAGACGCTGGATTGCTGAAACTCTGGAAATACGAATTTGACGTCAAAGGGGTGAAAGGACTACTGCGCGGTCCAAATACCCTCTCACCTTTTTGGAATTGGAATTTCCATGTGTTTCGGACCCCAAGCCAGGAAATTCAAGGATGAAAAAAGTATGAAAGTGATGATAAGATATGTCTTTTTGTTACATGTGTTATTTTTCGGCAATGGCTTACCTTTGTAGTTGCCGAGTATTTCAAGCATTGTGGGACAAGCATGTAGAGGTACCACAAACCCTTAGGAATAGTTTGTTCCATGAAATCGATTATCGATGGTAGCGGACAAGGGTTTTCGGTTTTTTTTAAGTAAATAAGTGAAGTGTGACTGGACTTTCAGATCTCAGCCCTATTCAGTTAAAATTTAAAAAAGGAGTCAAACAAATGACATAAATTTGGAGGAGAGCCACAAAAATGGTCTCAGGCATGAAGGATGTCCCATATAGAGAACGATTGCAGCAACAGAAACTACCAAGCTTGGCGTACAGGAGACGTAGAGGTGACGTTATACAAACGTAGAAACTCATGCAAAATCAAGTCTTGCCTCACCTCTTCACCTCTACAAATCAAGCTGCAAAAACTCTTCGAGGCCACAGTAAGAAGATTCCAAAGCCATTTGCTCGCACCAGGACCCGAAACCACTTCTTCTCAACCAGAGTGGTGCAAAACTGGAACTCCCTGTCAGAGGATACAGTCAGTGCACAGACAGTGGACTCATTCAAATCCAAGCTTGACAAGGAGTGGTAATTAAACCCTGGAAATACGGGTGGAATGCCCCGGAATCCTCTACCCTGCCTCTACTCGAGGGGTTGCTCACTCCCAAAATGGTTGTACAGTGGTGCCCAGCCGGTGCCCAGCCGGTGCCCAGCCGGTGCCCAGCGGTGCCCAGCCGGTGCCCAGCCGGTGCCCAGCGAGGGTGTACAGTGGTGCCCAGCGAGTGAGCAACCCCTCGCCTCTACTAGACATCCATCTTGCGATTTAGGTAATTTAAGTAATAAACTCTAGACTGAAGCTAATAGAATGGTTTACATGTTGGAGAAATAAATTTTACTTCAATATTTCTGGTTAAAAATAGCCTACTTTTATTTTCAAACAATACCACCTCATTCTTACATGAGCTAGAATTCCTTGCCGTGGTTTACAATGTGATGAAAAGTAGAGTTACCAAAGTCAATAACCAAAACATTTTTAAAGCAGGTTCAAAACAAAGCAAAGGCATATAGTTTGAATATTTTGCCTTTTGGCTGTTAAGGGCAGTATGGAAATTTCATTTTAACATTTTCGTGACAAAATTTGAGGTTGTTTAAAAACGAGGTCAGATACACCTCCTGTAGCTGACAGGAACAGGTATTTTTTTACCTATCCTAGATTTAAGCTATTTGGCACCAACCCAACACCAACCAAAAAAGGGGGAGGGGGTCTTACACATTTCCTGAACTCGAATACGTACGACAATAACAACATTGCCCTAAAAAAAAAAAACTGGATCGTCAAACTTTTGTGGCCTAACCGAAGCACTTGATTGGTTGACTGATTGATTGAATGAACCCTCGGTGGCCCTCGGCCCGAGCCGAGGGTAATGATCAGTTAAATTGGAGAAGATTAAATTTTTAAGTTTGAAGTTTGTATGATTCTGTTTTACAAAGAGTAGATGACGTTAAAGGAGTCAGTAGTCGTAGAGGAGTCGTAGCTCAAAAGGTAAAAAAAATCTAAAAAAAGAATGCGGGTAAAAAGAAAAGAAAATCCTTAGGCCTACCCCACAAAACGCCTCTAATGTCGGGCATTTGAAGCTCTGCACCGCCGTCAGAGGAAACGGGTAGAGAAGAACGGTAGGCGTGGTAGTTCGTCGAATTATTGCGTCGGTGCACGCACAATGAAATCATTTCAGAAATGAGAATTCGTGTTCGGCGCAAGAAAAATGCGGTCGTAAGGACATGCGAGTCCCGCATCAGTGGTTTAACGAATACTAAAAATTCCTAACCGTATGCCGTAAATCTCCAGATACCTAGAGGTTAGCTAGTATCGAAAATTGCCTTTTAATAGGTCGTTGAAGATTTACTGAAAAGCAATCTTCTTTGTTCATTCTCAGGAAAATTTTAGAGAACTTCTCAGAAAATGACTTCGTACTCCCGCCGTCTACCGAGGAGCTGTTATTTCTACACGATCTAAAGGTATTAGGGACTGAATAATTATTTATTGAATACCACGTCCTCTGCAGACACAAACATTTCTCTAAATACGGCCTCAAAAATACGCCACTTCCGCTTGAAACCAATCTACTCTCTGTGTCTTAATACATTCATGCTTTCTGTCCGAAGTATAATAAAGGGGTCTAGGCGAGATCCCCCAAGCGAGAACATCGAAAAGCACATGTCCAGTGAACAGCTGATAGAATGGATCTGGAACTATCTTGAAATTACCGCTACAAACCAGTGACGGTAGAACCGAAGTAGTTTTAGCTACTCTCTGTCCCAAACACTAGCATGCGATTATCATCCTTACCGCCACTGTCAATACAGAAGGCTACAAACTGCTGCCCAATCCAAAGTTTATGCTTTGTCCCAAAATGAGTTTACGACTAATTGCACCCGTGTTTGTTTTATTTCATGTTCTCTGTAATCTCCCGTCATTGCTGTCCTCTCACTATTTCTTCCTTCCTTTCCTTACTTTCTTTTTCTTTCAAGAATGAAAAAGTATCTGTTTTTTTTTAAACCCGTAGCATCTTTTCTAATTTAACTTATTTTTAAATTATTTAAATAAAACAACGAAAATCATATTACGTACTTTTTGTGGCTGCTCCTCCATCCCTCAGTGACTTTAATTTTAATCTATTTTTACCTACTTTTAAACTATTTACGTCACGTAACTTTTAATAATAATATTGCATTTACTGTTCTTCCCCCTAATAACTATATATAAAATATAAACTTATTATAAATTATCATTCCAACCTCAATCATCTTCTCAAATCTCTATCATCCAAATTCTTACTAAAAACATAAAAAAAATACCACTCACTTTTTCGCCCAATCATCATTCACATCTGGTTTTGGTTTTTGTCTCTCTACTTAATGTATTTAGCGTTTTTCCAATTTTTGCCGTTATTATTTATCCTCACTTTCTTTTTCTTTCACCCTGATGAACAAGTATTTGGTTCGGTTTTTGTCTCTCTCTACTTAATGTATTTAACGTTTTTCTTATTTTTGCCGTTATTATTTATATTCACTTCCTTTTGCTTTCACCCTGATGAAAAAGTATCTGGTTCTGGTTTTTGTCTCTCTATACTTAATGTATTTAGCGTTTTCCCTATTTCTGCCGGTATTATTTATGTTTGTGTTTGGTGTAGTTTATTTATAACTTATATTATAAATTATATTACATTATAATTTTTAAGTAATGTGATTACCCCTAATGTAGGCTAGTGTATAGGTAGTGGGTCCCCCAACAAGATAGCTTCAGGGGATCTTGTTTCTGATTACATACGAGTTATGTAGTACGTGTGATTCACCAGCAAATGAAATGAAACGAATGAGGTTCAAAATACCTACATCTTATTTTGGTACGGGGGGCGGGGGAACCCGTCATAAATAATGTTACAACTGCACAAACACTCACTTCCAACGGGCTGTTGGTGAGTCTCGAACCCTTTGCTGATCGCTTTTCACTCAACGAATGTTGTTCCGCGGCGCCGGGATTTTCCTATTTCTTTCATTACAGTCGAAGTATGTTTATTTGAACGTTTGATGCCTCGAACAGTGCCATTTTCATGCAATTGCTGTGACTAAAGTCAACTACTAGTTCGCCAGAGTAGCTAATTACGGGCCCTTTAGAAAACCTGAATAGGTGGTTTGGATCTTCATTCTGCCATTTAGCCAAAAATTGCACTGTTCAAAATTAAGTACCTGTTCAAATAAACATATCTCTACCGTGGCATAATGAAGCATCAGTGAACAATTAGAAACTGCATATTTGTGGGTTTTAGATATGGAACCGCTTTGCATACTCTGCACTGTCCCAGCCCCACGTCTTAATAGCACTTAAAGACAGGCTTCAACTTCCAGATTTTTCTTCCGGGTTTCAGACATCCCTTTTCGTCCAACTCCTGGAGGCGAAGGCCGAGGTGTTGACCCCCATAGGCTAATCTGTTCTCTGGAAGAGTGTATGGAGGCAACACGTCTGAGAGACACAGTAAATATGCAAATGTTTGGGGTAGGAAAAAAAGGAAGCTTGATCGACAGTTGTGATTAAGAGGCAAAAGATAGGTGAAGAGGACACCCAGGAAACATTGAAGAATGGCAAAACTGCCTATCGTCATTATCATTAGATCCGAAAGACTTGGCTTGATGGTTGCAAAAAAGGCGTGGAGGATGATTGCAAACATGCTGTATTTTGGCTGTACTATAGGCGTTTTTCCGTGCTCCCACAAACAGTTTGTGGGTCGACTGTGAGAGTGTTTTCGACAAACAACTGGCGAGGTGATTGTCGATTTGTGGCTCGATTCTGGCGGAAAATTCAAATTAAGCAGCAAAATAGTGTCTAAACAATAAAGCTAACTACTTTTTCAAGTATGTAGACTTAAAACTGTAGATGCTTTTTGTACAGAATGGTAAGGAGATAAGCCTGGAGTTCTATTTATTGAGATTTTACATGAATTTTATTTTTATTTTAGGATATTTGAAATTACCGCGAAAAAAAATTGACCAAACGGCGTTTCCGCGAGTTTCAACTAGTGGCTCGAATGTGTGGCACACAATAGTGTTTCCGTGAAAAACCCTCAGAAGTGTGTGGCCCGCAACTGTGTCGCGGAAAAAAGGCCTTATATGTGTGATGCCAGTGAGCCGATGAAACAACTGTATCTACCAACCAAGGAATGTCGGCTACGCTTGGGTGCTAGTCAGCCGGTGCAACAACGTCTACCAACCAAGCTATACATTAGCGAGAGACTCTACAGTACGATCACCCTACCTTATCTCGGTGGAATTACGATTTAAGGATATTTAACGGTGCGGAAGTCCAGATATCTTGTAATCTGTGTTTTGAAGCCCGGACTTTATCCATCCCCGCCTCACTGAGCAGTGGTCCGTCCTGAGAACCTGACGACTTTACTGTCAAGAGCCCCACTTGAGAAACCAAGCGAACAGTCGCGAAGGCAGTACTCCCAAGATGTTTTGTTTTGACCGGCAGCAACACCCTTTAGCTACGCTCTACCCCTGGTTACTGGCCAAGGAACACGAATATGATAAAGTGGAGCACCCTATGAGAGTCAGGTGAACCGACGGACCTCAGCTTAGGCCCCATGCCACTTTGTGAGGTTTCAGCAGGGTGAGCCTCACAGCTACACTGTAAAAAGTTTCTCCGAATAAGGATTAAAGTTAACTACAGTGTTTGCTACTGGGATTAATCTTATCTCTACTGGGATAAGATTGATCCGAATTACAGATAATCTTATCGCAATAAAGACAAGACAAATCCCAGTAGTAGTTACAGTGTAATGCGAACCACAAGGACGGAATATGTCTGTCTTACACTGTAAAAAAAAATCTTGCAGTATTTGCTACTGGGATTAATCTTGTCTCTAAAAAGATAATCTTTTCTCTAATTCGGATTAATCTTATCTCAGTAGAGACAAGACTAATCTCAGTAGCAAATACTGCAGTTAACTTTAATCCTTACTCGGAGACACTTTTTACAGTGTAGGACAAGTTCCGTCACCGTGGTTCTTAATTCCTCGCAGTAGCATCTTATACGTCCCTCATAAAATCCGATGACGAATTGCCGCCAGACGCACTAGAGGAACAATAACAATCACACGTGAGATCTGGGGATAAGTTATCTGACGTATGAATAAGCGATTAGGCTTTCGCTTCATATGGAGTCGCTCATTAGTCCCGTTGAAAAGTCAGCCAGCACTCAGCACTGAAGTCGGAAGCCAGAAATGACAAACTTGATGAAGCTTGACAGAACAGAGTTGGGTAAAGCAAAAAGAGGGGAAGGGGCATTTTAAACAGTTTTAAACATGGTTAGGCCTAAGAGGAACTGAAAATAGCAAAACAAACCTGGATAAACATACACCAAGAAGTAACGTGTCATTGTTTCCTTTACGATAGCGTACCTAGCGGCCAAAAAAGAACTAATCTGAGAGGAATTTTATGAGGGACGTATACACCCGTCTAGAAACTATGTAGCGGGACGTACATTCTTCTAGGAGAAATACTTTGTCGTGGCTCTGCCATTTGGTCCCTGGTTCAGTACAAGGCTCCGACAATGGAGTACTAGACTTGTTGTAGTTCTTTGTACCAACAAAACAAGTTTTCTGCGTCTCTCTTCCACAAACCATGCAGCATCTGCAGCAATCATCAAAGTCTGCTTACAAGAAGCGATTGTATGTGCTATGCATGAAAGAATGCGTCCCTTCAGGCAAGTTCACGAGTTTATTAGACTCGATACTTAAAAGATTTCGTAAGAGATGTGGCATCGTCAAATTAAGTTCCAAAACGCTCGTGGCAATGCGGACCATCCCAGAAATAGTCAGGAATTCTTCGCAAGTAGCCGTCGAAAGCAAGATCCCCAACTTCGATAATTCCATTCTTACATATGATGATTACTTCACAGGGTATGCTGTGTTCTGTTTCATTTAGAGATTTCCGGTCTATTATTAACATAATCAAGACAATGTTCTCAAATCTTTCGGTCCATTTTCCGTTTTTTCGGTCCGTCCCTTATCCGTTTTCGCGCTATCAATCTTCGCAATGTTCGCGGATCCCTGTAGTACCAGAAGTAGCCTACCTAAATAAATTCTGAGTATGAGTGATGAGCCTGGGATTTTTTTTATTTGTTGTGTGGGGTAGGCCAGACATTCCAGCCGAAACTCCGGCCACAAATGGCCCATTGTCTCATGGTAAAAATCCTGGACAAGGCCTGGGATGGAAAAAAAATTGATCTTTGCCCTCCTCCCACCCTAAGTTTTACTTAAATGGGTATTCCTACCTATAGGCTACCACTCTGTTGCTCTTTCTCACATTTTTTTTCGTTTCATACCTCACTCGCACTTTTCGACATCAGAGCTAACATCTTTAAAAGCTGCTTGATTTGAATACTATAGATTTCTCTGTGGATTCCCCGTCAGTTTCAGTAATACAGACCTAGTGACTAAATATTAAACTGAAATGCCCGATGTCAACGCTTTGGGACACTGTAGGCTACAAGAAATCGTAGTAATTTTCCTATGCCAATATCTTATCCTTTTCTTCAAACGATAATTATTTTATCCAGTGTATTTTGGGGGGCTGCATTTTCAAATTACTACGCTGCCATGTTGCCTACATTGATTGTGATGTAGTTTTTATGATCAGTGGAAATCTCGGAAGCAATGCATTTGAAAAATTTTCCTCGTTGGCCTTCTTTTCAGGCCTCTATCAAGACAGAAACTCATCGAAATTTCGTTGCAGATATTGCGAGACGACCTTTTGGGAAGATTTAATGGTTACCAAGTTTTAGGGACAGGGCTCGTCTTGTCGGCTCAGCAATGCCATTGTCTTATTCCCTTGTGTTTGCCGACGTGAGGCCTGTGTGCTGACAGACGACTACCATCGCCTAAAAACGCTAAGCCTATTAAAGAAGAAGAAGACTGCTAAACGTTTTTTTTTGTTTTTTTTTCATTTAACTTTATAGTAAAGTCCTATCTGATTTCGCTAAACGGACACGTTGTTGAGATCTGCAGTCAGCTTTGATTGAAGGAACAGACAGATCCTTCAGCCCAAGCTGGCTGCGAATCATATTTGACGGTGCAAAACGGATAAATCAGCTACAGCTCTAATAAAATGTAGCCGACTTATCCGTTTTGCACCATCAAATCCAAAAAAAGATTTTATAATGCCTCGATAGAAGGTAATACAGACAACTACAGTATCAATGCTTAATGTAACCTGGGTTACTAAAGTGCAGTACCGTATATCCCAAATTTAAAAGCGCAGGACAACAAGGGATTTTTTGGTTGCCATGTTAGAAGAAAAAATGAAACCAACAAGTATGATGGAAAAGAACCATAGCCTACAACCATGGTCAATTAATCTCTTTGGTTACGTTCCAGAAACTTAACAATGGGCGGAGCTAACTGCAGCTTTAAGGATCGTTAACTTCTGTTCTGTCTACAAATGTTAACTTTTCCCAACGATGCTCACTAACCATCGTTACAAAATAGTTAACAATCGTTAGGCTCTGGAACGGTAGGCATAATCGTAGGTGAGCGGAACTTAACTTTCGAAATCAGAAACCTGGAACGCAAAAAGCTAACTATCGTTAATAATTTGTTAAAGGACCCCTCTTGCTTATTCTGCCTTTTATAATATACTTAGCTCCCATATGGAATTATAAGCTTCTAAAATCCCCACCTTTCTCCATTGTTTTGTTTCGTAACTAAGAATTTTTAGCACTTTTTCGGCCTTGCCGAGTTTTCCCGTCACCCAACGAAAAGTTTGCCGGAATCTTCACTGTCCGCTGACAACTCTTTCACATATAAGGATGTGATAGTCTTCTGTTTATTACTTCTTTTATTTGCTTAGTTTTCACACTTTTTAACCAAGGCA